>JAGFNQ010007335.1:0-68310 GCA_024364735.1 Boesenbergia rotunda | reverse complement strand
TTCATTGATGATATCCTAGTGTATTCAAAGACTCAGAAAGAACATGAAGAACACCTGAAGATAGTGTTGCAAACCTTACACCAAAAGGAGTTGTACGCCAAATTCTCAAAGTGTGAGTTTTGGCTTGATCAGGTGGCCTTCCTAGGCCACATTATTTCCAAGGAAGGTATTATGGTAGACCCAGCCAAGATTGAAGCAGTTAGTAACTGGAGTCAACCAAAGAATGCTAGTGAGATCAGAAGTTTTCTGGGTTTGGCAGGGTACTACAGAAGGTTTGTGGAGGACTTTTCAAAGATAGCTTCACCACTTACAGCCCTTACTAGAAAGAATAAGAAGTATGAGTGGACTGAAGACTGTGAGCAGAGTTTTCTTGAGTTGAAGAAGAGACTGACAAGCGCTCCTATCCTTACAGTACCCGAAGGTGATAAGAGCTTTGATATATACAGTGATGCATCAAAGCTAGGACTTGGAGCAGTCCTTATGCAAGAAGGTAGAGTCATAGCTTATGCTTCCAGGCAACTCAAGGACTATGAAAAGAATTACCCCACTCATGATCTGGAGTTGGCAGCTGTAGTCTTTGCTCTAAAGATATGGAGGCATTACTTGTATGGAGTGCAGTGTAAGATTTATACAGATCACCAGAGTCTGAAATATTTTCTTCACTCAGAAAGACCTCAATATGAGACAGCGAAGGTGACTCGAGTTAGTGAAGGACTATGACTGTGAGATTCTTTACCACCCTGGTAAGGCAAATAGAGTAGCAGATGCACTGAGTAGAAAGACTTGTGCCACTTTGATGTCCTTATCATCATTGGCACCACCATTACAGAAGGAGATAGTAGAGTATGGAGTGGAGATTATTGATGGACAGCTAGCCCTATTGACACTAGGAGTCAACTTTGCTTGAAGAGATACAGAAAGAGCAAGTTGAGGATTCTGATATCCAGAGAATCAAGCAGGAGATGCAAGAAGGAGAGAGTAAGGAGTTTAGAGTATCTGACAGTGGGATACTCTACTATGGTGACCGTTTATGTGTCCCCAATCATGAAGAGCTGAGAAAGAAGATTCTTGAAGAAGCCCATGGAACTCCCTACTCAATGCATCCTGGTTCCACTAAGATGTACCAGGATTTGAAAAGAGGATTTTGGTGGTCAGGGATGAAGAGAGACATAGCTAAGTATGTCAGCACCTGCCTGACATGTCAGAGAGTTAAAGCAGAACACCAGAGACCAGGAGGTGTTCTACAGCCCATTCAGATTCCAGAGTGGAAATGGGAAGACATAGCCATGGATTTCATAGTTGGTTTACCAAAGACAACTAATGGCTATGATGCTATTTGGGTGATAGTAGACAGATTGACCAAGTCTGCCCACTTTTTGGCAATCAGAGTGTCTTACTCAATTAAAAAGTTAGCTCAATTATATGTGCAGGAAGTGATCCGACTACATGGAGTCCCGAAGACTATTATTTCGGATAGGGATGGTCGTTTCACTTCACACTTTTTGGAGTGTGTACAGACCGCTTTAGGCACCAAACTGAAGTTTAGCACAGCTTTCCATCCCCAGACTGATGGACAGACAGAGAGAGTGAATCAGATTCTAGAAGATATGCTCAGAGCTTGTGCATTGGACTTCAAGGGCAGTTGGTGCAAGTATTTGTGTTTAGCTGAGTTTGCCTACAACAACAGTTACCAAGCCACTATTGGTATGGCACCCTATGAAGCTCTTTATGGTAGGAAGTGCAGATCTCCCCTTTGTTGGTATGAAGGTAGTGAGAAGAAAGAAATGGGGTCACAGACTGATCTCATAGATGATACCACAGAAGCTATAAGGATATCCGCCAGAGGATAGAGACTGCTCAGAGTAGACAGAAGAGCTACGCCGATGTACGCCGTAGGCCGTTAGAGTTGAAGTTGGGGATACAGTTTTCCTCAAATAGCTCCTATGAAGGGTGTGATGAGATTTGGCAAGAAAGGCAAGCTAAGTCCTCGATACGTAGGACCCTACCCCAGTGACGAAAAGAGTTGGCAAAGTAGCTTATGAGTTGGAGCTACCCTCAGAGATGTCAGCAATACACAATGTGTTCCATGTCTCAATGCTAAAGAAGCATATCCCAGATGCCAACCAAGTGATTGAGCCACAGATGGTACAAGTGCATGAAGATCTCAGTTATGAAAGTCGACCTATTCAGATAATAGATCGAGCAGTTAAGAAGCTGAGGAATAAAGAGGTACCTTTAGTGAAAGTGTTATGGCTGAATCAGAAGCATGAAGAGGCAACTTGGGAAGCAGAAGATAGCATGAGGCAAAAGTATCCGGAGCTGTTCTAAGTTCGAGGACGAACTTTTATAAGGTAGGGAGGATTGTAATACCCAGTACTTTTCATATATATTAATAGGAATTTTACTGAAATTTTTCTAGTATTTTTAGAAATTAAATAGGAGGAGAAAAGGAAGAAATTTTAGGCTGGGAAGTTGGCAGTTCAGGGTATCAGTCGACTGCTATCGTGGCAGTCGACTGGTGCCGCGGGAGAGGAAAAAAAAAAGAAAAGTGTTAAGTGGTCGTGGAGAGATTTGATCCCGTGATCTCTCCGGTTCACGGCTAAAGCAGAAACCAGCTGGGCTAGGGTATCAAGCACAGAAAAGGAAGGAGAGAAATAATGTTGTAGTGTAGTTAAGCCTTTTCATTAAGAGGTATATTAAGCCGCTTAAGTCGCGTTGGAAAGGGGAGGCTAGGGTTGTGGCCGCGCGCGTGAGAGGGAAGAGAGGCGAGGAGAGAGGCGAATTCAAGGGTTCTTCTTCTTCTTCTTCTCTTCACCTTCCCCCTTGAGTAGAGAAGACCTAGGATTGCTTCCTAGGGCTAAAGGTGGAAGCTTTTTACAAGGAGGAGGAAAAGGATTTCGTTAGGGAGTTTTTCTCCCTATTTTTGTGAGTTTTCTCCAAGACCGATGTAAGTAAATCGCTCACCTGCAATAGGAGTAGTTTCGTTTCGAAATTCTCATTGTAGAACCCTAGTTTTCGAAAAATAGAAGCATGGTTGAGAGAATTTTGCTATTCTATGTTTTAGCTATTAAAGTTGTATGTTTAGCATGTTAGAAATTCAATTTGTTTGTATTGAATGTAAGTAGGCCAAGGATGATGAGTTTTTAACTTTCGAAAAGACCTAAAAGTGAATTTGAGTTAAGGAGCACACAAGATGCTCCATGGAAAGTTAAAGTGAGAAAAGTAAAGGTTTTTAGCATGCAAACATATGCAAAAATAAGTAAAGTGATAAGTTTAAGTATGGTAAGTAAGAAAAGTATTTTACTTTGAGAAAGAGACATGTACCGGGCAAATGTAAGGCCCATAGAAAGTTAGGAAAGTAAAGTTCTAATAGGGTGCGGTGGCTAGCTACCTCGCAACTTATTAGAAAAGCGCGCATTGGTACATTGATACCATGGTACAATGTCAAGGCCTAAGAGAAAGTTGATTATGATATTTTCAAGTATATAAGTATATGAAGTGTTTCCTTTTTAGTAAGTGTTTAGTTCATGTGTACTTTGATACATTGCAAGCATGATAAAGTAATTCAAGTTGTAAGCGTGTTAGTTGTAAGTTTCTAAGCAAGTAAAGTTTTTAAAGCATTCCTTGAAATGAGCATGTTTAGTATCGATATGTGATTTTTGTGAGTAGGGATTTACTTACTAAGCATTGTGCTTACTAGTTGCATTTTCCTTCTATTGCAGACAAAGGAAAAGAAAAGGTGTAAGTTGGGAGGCGACAGGACTTGCATTGGTGCTCAGTGGCGGTGGAACCGTGGAAGAGTGTTTGGGTTGAGTATTAGTAAAGTTAAATGTTTAGAAACATATAGTTTCATGTCATAGTCGTGTTGAGTATGAATAACCTATTTTATTTCCTATTAGTAAAGTTAAATGTTTAGAAACATATAGTTTCATGTCTTAGTCGTGTTGAGTATGAATAACCTATTTTAATTCCGCATGAAGTCAAGAGTTGGTACAAACTTTAGCCTAAAGTTATATAGTTTTCATAACTTGCTAAATCCCGCAAAAGTTCTAATTTCAAGTTTATGGATTCGTTTTGATTGGCTAAATTGTTTAGAAAACTAGTATAGAGTATAGAAATGGTGTCATGATTTTGTATGGCTCGAAAGGTAGGTTTGGTGAGTTTTGAAAAAGTTCGAATCTGAAATCAGGTTTTCAGACTTACCAGTCGACTGGTACAGTACCAGTCGACTGCCCTAGCGAACAGTAGCTTCTGTTCGATGCACCAGTTGACTGCCAAGAGGCCAGTCGACTGGTGCCGCGCCCAGAAATTTGCTGTGGCCGATACCAGTCGACTGGCTATATAGTAGTCGACTGGTACCATTAAAGAGAAGTTGTGTAGAGCAGCTGGTTAGTGCTTTAGTGTTACAACTAAGAGGTCTAGGGGTCAAATCCTGGCAAAGCAAATAAAATGAAAGTTGTTTTGTTTTTTTTGAAAAAAAAGAGAAGGAAGAAAAAAAAAATTAGAGCAAGTTAAAGGAAGTCAAGTAGTAGTAACTTAAAGCTTAGTTAATTAAGTAACGATCCGTCTAAGGTAGAGAAGGCGGGTCGTCACATTTCTATAGATAGATTCCATATGAAGTCTTACAGCTAGTCACTCCAATGAACTAGTTCCCTTAACTAGCATCCATGTTTATCTCCGGACATCCCAATGTCACCAGCCAGTGAGAAACAGCTGATTAGAGAATAACCCATGCTAGTCTCAACAGAATTGATAGTGTCCGTTTTTATCAATTCATCGACAAGGGATATTTTCAATACATCACATTTGCACATTTAGAGATAATCACTAGTTGTGATCCCATCACAAATTCTCTTATGCTGTGAGTTGTATTGCGGACATTCAGTAGATGAGTTTAAGATCCCAATCAAATACACAAGCATGTATACTCAAATAGTGAATTATCATTTATTAAAATAAATATTTACAATAATAAGGCGATTGCCTTAGGACACTTCTCTCATATCACTAACACTCTAATCAGCTGATTCTCACTGGCTGGTGACATTGGGATGTCCGAAGATAAACATGAATGCTAGTTAAGGGAACTAGTTCATTGGAGTGACTGGCTGTAAAACTTCATATGGTAGTCCACATATAGAAATGTCAATGAAGTTCTTACTGCAGCTTAAGTGCGATGTTCCTTTGACTTGCGGTGTTCAAGTCATCTTGGTCATGGAGACTTATACTTTGACATCTTAAGCAAACATCTCCAAGGAGGTGAGGACCCAGGATGATTGGGTATAAGCCGAAGTGCCCGAAGATGTTTGAACAGCCTAAAAAGGATTCACCACTCCTTGCAAGGAGATGTATACCCAAGGCCTATCGTCAGAGCCTCTGGCCAGAGCATGACATGTTCTGAGTATGAATCTCTTAGATACATGAGAGTAATTAGAATCCGTAGGACGAGAAAATGTTACTTGGGCTAGGTGTTACGTAGTCAGCCTAGTGGGGACTGACACACATAGACCATGTCCTGAACCAAGTGGGTATAAGATAGTGAAGGGAATGGGGCACGATTCATTATAGCTGCTGAAGGGTTTCAGAATTGTTTTTGAGGTCAGCCGTTGATCTTTCAATTAATTGGGGATCATGATGTACTACTAGGTGCCACTCATGATCGTTCTATAATTGGTTAATTATAGACGGCCAACATAAATCGAAAGCCTATTTAGTCACACGCACTACGAGTAATCCGAGGGATTTAAAACGAGTTGAAAATTGGATTTTCCAATCAAGAGAGATTAGGTTTGGTTGAGCCAAACGATAAGTCGAATCTGAATTTTTCATAGACGCATCAGAAGCGTAAAATGGCTAAGTCTTTTGAAAACTTAATAGATGAATTAAATGAGTTTAATTCATTGGGGCGTGGCTTGGATAGGCCGGCCAATGAGTGTCCCCACCCTCTTTGCTTGGTCGGCCACAACAAAGGGAGAGAACCAAGTTTTGGTTCAATTTATAAAATAAACCAAGTATGATTTGTTTTATAAAATTATGGATGATATAAATTTTTAAACCAAGGTTTGATTTATTTTTCATGGAAATTAAAATGAACCATGGATTGGTTTATTTTATTTTATAAAATCAATCATGGATTGATTTACCATGATAATGAAATTTAAATAAAAAATTTATAAAAAAAAATTTATTTTTCATGGAAATTAAAATGAATCATGGATTGGTTTATTTTATTTTATAAAATCTATTATGGATTGATTTACCATGATAAGAAATTTCTTTCCATAAGAAAAAAGAGACTTGGTTGATTTTTTATCATAAATTAAAATATGATAAAACTTGGCATGATGGAATAAGTCATAGAAAAATTCTATGATAAAATTTCTTATGAAAATTTATTCAATAAGAAAAAAGAGACTTGGCGGTTGAGAGGCCACTATATAATGGACCCAAGGCAAGGCTTGGAGATCAATCCAAGTATTCTTACATGAGCTCTCTCCCTCTCCTCCCTTCTTCCTCTTGGCCGACCACAAGCCTCTCCTCCCTTCTTCTTGCCGTGAGCACAAGGAGAAACACTGAGGCGACGAAGTTCTTCCGTTGGGACGATCTTCCTCTCCGGCCATCATCACCTTGGGATTGGGCGCAAGTCATCTTCCTCCTTCTCGTCGGAATTGTGATTCCGGCCAACCTTGGTGGTGAGTTTTTCCAATGTGATTAGTTCTCTCATGGTTTTTCTTGTCGCATTCTCAGAGAATCTAGTAGTTCTCGAGAACACGAAACTCGTGGCTTTGCGAAGTCATCCCAATGATACACGGCGTGGACGCGAATAGAGGCGGAGCTTCCGAGGGACGCTTACGGATGGATCTCGTCCCTTCCTTCGAGTTATACGAGGTAATAAGTAAATTAGTTTACGTTTCTACAAAAATTTTAAATATATGATCATGTCCACACAAGATAAAGTTGCATGCTTAGATGTGTGGTTAAATAATTTGAGAAATTATTTATGCTAAACCTTCCGCAGCACGTAATTAATTTTAAAATTACGAATCCACATCCATGTCAACTTGCACCTGGTCCCAATAGTGGTATCAGAGCTGGTTAGTGTTCGACATAATCATATAAATGATTTGTGAAAAACTTTGTCATGATCTCAATTTTGGAAAATTTTTCCAATTATGGAAACCTTCTAATTATGGTAAATTTTCGATTTAGGAATTTCAAAGTTTGGAAATCATCATGAAATTTCGCAAACTTTTGAAATATCCCTGTTTCTGAAATTTTATGATAACAGTGAAAAACCTTCCATTTTCGGAAACTTTCCAATTTTGGAAATTTCCGATTTTTGGAAATTTTCCAATTTTGAAAAAACGTATGTTTTGTTTGTACCAGAAACATACAATTATTCTGAAAACCTTTTATTTTTGGAAACTTTCCATTTATGGAATGCTCACAATTTTGGACACTTTCTTTTAAGAAAGTCTAGACAAATTATGGGAATATTAATTGGCATTTAAATTCATAATTGGAAATTAAATTATTTACAAAATTCTTTATTTTGGATTGAGCCTCGGGGAGCCGTTCAATTTAAAGTAAGTTGTTATAATTAAATTTCATAAATTGAATTGAAACTGTCAAATGTTTAAATTGGATTGAGCCTCGGGGAGCCGTCCAAATTAAGTTATTGATATTATTTTTCCATAAATAAAATATGTGATCAAATCTTGGAAATTTTTGAGGGGATTCTCAAATGATAATTTCCTTATTTGATTTATGAGGTGATGCTCTTACATATTTTTGTCTCCAAAATTAATTAGGAAAATTGATTCCTATACAGTATATTTCTTTAAATAAGATTTTCATGAAAATAATATGTGGTTGAATTAAGGGAATCTGTCTCTTAATTTAATAAGATTTGATTTAGAGAAATCAAAGTCTTAAACATATTATTTCCGAAATTGATTATGATAATTTAGGAAATTGTTTCCCAAAACAATTCCTTGAATAAAGTATGAAATTAGAATTAGGAAATCCGGTTCCTAATTCAATTAATGAGACTTGATAAATTAAGTCACATACATACTTTATTAAGGAAATCGATAGAACATGACATAATTATATGTCATGAATGTGCATAAAAGAAAAAGATGAGACCCAAAACCCCTTACAAAATATTAAGGCCAACACCTTCCATTAATATGGTTAGAACCGGAGTTTTGTTTTTCGTTTGGGTTGATGGACACATCCATGCCCGGCTTGAACCTCAACATGTTCAAACAATGGAATTAGTTTATAATTAATATTGTTGGAGTCGGAGGTCAATCCTTAGTTTTGGTTGTTGGACACATCCAAGCCTGACTAAACGGTTGAATGAGCTCCAACCATATTAAAACTATTTCTTGATTAATGGGTCAGCCTTAAGCTTGGAGCATCGATTTGTTGTGTCATAGCCATGGTCGATTTAAAGAGAGGTGCAGTTGGGTGCTATGTATATTGATGCATACTTGCTAATGAGTTAACAACCCAATGATTTATGCAAACATTCAATAAGTTGATAGTATAATGTGATAGTTACATATGTAATCGGTATAATTACCTACCTTCATAGCTAAGAATAACTTGATGGACTCCAACCATGGTTGTTCTTATCTATGGTTGGATATCAACCTATTTGGAGATGTTCCTACGATCTCCCGAATTGATAAAAAGGGTTATTCAATTCGAAAAATAAATAGGATGTAATTAATGTATATTGATGCATTCTTTATCATTCTCATCACATAATCTCAATTTGTATTTCTTGGATAATCATCTGATCATGACTTCTTTGAATTTGCGTTCCATTTTGGAAACCAATAAGTTAACTAAGGCCAAAAGGATTGAAAAAGTACGAAAAGGCACTTGCCATCACTGCGGCAAGGAGGGCCACTAGCGAAGAAACTGCAAGGTTTATCTTGAGTCCTTGAAGAAGAAGGCATCCGATGCCCCATCCTCTTCAGGCATCTTCGTTATTGAATGTCACTCTATTTCCTCGTACACCTGGGTACTTGATACTGGGTGTAGCTCACAAATATGTAATGACATATAGGGGCTAAGGAATATAAGAAGACTCGTCAAGGGAGAAGCGAATTTGCGAGTTGGAAATGTAGCAATGATTGCTGCTATTTCCATCGGAACCTATTTTCTAAAGCTCCCTACTGGACTTGTCTTAGAATTGGATAATTGTTATTTTGTTCTTTCCTTAATAAAGATCATTGTATCTATTTCATGCTTGAATGAAAGGGTTACCATTTAATTTTTAGTAACAATTATTGTTACATAACTTTAAATGGTGTTCTTTATGGGACCGAAACATTATGCAATGATATCTACACGTTAGATTTATCCAGTGACATTTTCAATATCGAAGTTAGCAACAAACGTGCTCGAATAGATAATCAAATAGACTCCTACACGTGGCATTGCCGTCTTGGCCATATAAGCAAGAAACATATGACCAAATTACACTGATGTGGAATCTGATATCATTTGAACCTGGTTCATTTGATACATGCGAATCATGCTTAAAAGGCAAGATGTCCAAATTACCCTTTTTCGAAAAAGGTAAACCAGTGGGAGATTTGCTTGGTCTAATACATACTGATGTATGTGGACCAATGTCAACTCTTGCACAAGGAGGTTATAGCTACTTCATTGCCTTTATCGATGATCACTCATGATTCGGGTATGTTCTTAATGAAACACAAATCTGAAGCTTTTGAGAAATTCAAAGAGTTCAGAAGTGAAGTAGAGAAACAGCTTGGCAAAAGTATTAAGATACTTCGATCCGATCGGGGTGGTGAATACTTAAGTCAAGAGTTTCAAGATTATCTTTGGGACGATGGGATATTGTCTCAATGGACTCCGCCATATACACCACAGCATAATGGTGTATCTGAGAGGCGTAACCGAACCTTGATGGACATGGTTAGATCTATGATGAATCATGCAACTCTTCCAAAATCCTTTTGGGGCTATGCGCTTAAGACAGCTGTTTACTTGCTAAACAGAGTCCTGACCAAGGTAGTCTCTACTACTCCATATGAGACGTGGAATAGTAAGAAACCTCATTTATCTCACCTAATGATATGGGGTTGTCCTGCTTATGTGAAGCGGACTGTATCAGACAAATTGGATGCTAAGTTTGATTAATGTCTATTTATTGGATACCCTAAGGAAACGAAAGGTTACCAATTCAATCATCCCTTGGAACAAAAGGTGTTTGTTTCAAGGCATGCTGTATTTCTAGAAAAAGAATTTCTTTTACAAGAAAACAGTGGGAGTAGCATTGAACTTGAAGAAGTTCAAGGAACTCTAATAGACATTACAGAGACACCTAGTCTAGACCCACAACCAATAACTCATAATGATGAGTTATCAGTTGAACCTAAAACAACACCACTTCTTCATAGGTCTGATAGGACACGCAATATTCCAGAGAGATACGGATTTCTCATAAGTGAATTGAATGACGTGTTACTCATTAGCGATGACGAACCTATCAGTTATGAAGATGTTCTGAAAAATTTAGGAAGGGATAAATGGCTTGAAGCTATGAAGTCGGAAATGGATTCCATGTACGAAAATCAAGTATGGGACTTGGTTAACCCACCTGAAGGGATTAAGCCCATAGGGTGCAAGTGTGTTTTCAAGAAGAAAACCGACATGGAAGGTAATGTTGTTACCTTTAAGGCTAGATTAGTGGCAAAAGGATATCGTCAGAAATAAGGAATTGATTATGACGAGACCTATTCACCAGTAGCTATGCTTAAATCCATTCGGATGCTCCTGGCCATAGCATCTCATTATGATTATGAGATATGGCAAATGGATGTGAAAACAGCTTTCCTTAATGGAAACCTGCTTGAGGATGTATACATGATACAACCTGAAGGATTCACATCGGTTGATAAAACCAAAATATGCAAGCTTCGACGATCCATATATGGACTAAAGCAAGCATCAAGGAGCTAGAACATCCGTTTTGATGAGACAATCAAAGAGTTTGCTTTCTCACAAAATCCTGACGAACCTTGTGTGTACAAGATGGTTAGTGAGAGTGCAGTCGTATTCCTAGTGTTATATGTCGATGACATATTACTTATAGGAAATGATATATCAGTCTTACAGTCAGTTAAAATTTGGTTGTCCAAAACTTTCACCATGAATGATCTGGGAGAAGCAACCTATATCCTTGGGATTAGAATCTATAGAGATAGATCAAAACGATTGCTTGGTCTTTCGTAGTATACATATATAGACCGAGCGCTAAAAAGGTTTAGCATGTCGAAATCCAAGAAAGGTTACCTTCTCATCAGGCATGGGATCAACCTTTCGAAGTCTATGTGTCCGTGCACAGAAGACGAGAGGATTTGCATGAATAAGATTCCTTATGCATCCGCGATAGGATCTATCATGTATGCTATGTTATGTACTAGGCCCAATGTATCGTATGCTCTAAGCGTCACAAGCAGATACCAGTCTGATCCAGGAATGGATCATTGGGCGGCTGTCAAGACAATCCTCAAGTACTTAAGAAGAACTAAGGATGTGTTCCTAATATAAGGAGAAGGTGATATGGTAATACGTGGGTACACAGATGCCAGTTTCCAGACAGATAAGGATGACTCCAAATCTCAGTCTGGATACGTATTTATTTTGAATGGAGGCGCAATAAGTTGGAAGAGTTCCAAGCAAGACACCGTAGCAGATTCTACCACGGAAGCGGAATATATTGCAGCTTTGGAAGCAGCAAAGGAAGCAGTCTGGATCAAGAAGTTTGCCTCAGAACTTGGTGTGGTTCCAACCATTGATGAAGTAATACCGGTTTATTGCGACAACAATGGAGCTATTGCACAAGCAAAGGAACCAAGGTCTCATCAGCGATCCAAACATGTGCTTTGTCGCTATCATCTGATCAGAGAGATTATAAGTAGGAATGATATACAAATTGAGAAAATTCCCACTGAAAGGAATTTAGCGGATCCTTTAACTAAGGCCTTTCCTCAAAACAAGTTTGAGGGTCATGTTAGAGCCTGTGGTATTGGGTACCGTAGCGATTGGCATTAGGCCAAGTGGAAGTTTGTTAGTGATATGAGAAAAGTGTCCTAAGGCAATCACCTTATGATTGAAATCATTTATTTTAATAAATGAATATTCACTAGTTGAGTATACATGATTGTGTATTTGATTGAGATCTTAAACTCATTTACTGAATGTCCGCAATACAATTCACAACATGAGAGAATTTGTGATGAATTCACAACTAGTGATTATCTCTACATGTGCAATTGTGAAGTATTGAAATTGTCCCTAGTCGATGAATTGATAAATACGGACTCTATCAATTCTGTTGAGACTAGCATGGGTTATTCTCTAATCAGCTGATTCTCACTGGCTGGTGACATTGGGATGTCCGGAGATAAACATGAATGCTAGTTAAGGGAACTAGTTCATTGGAGTGATTGGCTGTAAAACTTCATATGGTAATCTAAATATAGAAATGTCAATAAAGTTCTTACTGCAGCTTAAGTGCGATATTCCTTTGACTTGTGGTGTTCAAGTCATCATGGTCATGAAGACTTATACTTTGACATCATAAGAAACCATCTCCAAGGAGGTGTGGACCCAGGATGATTGGGTATAAGCCAAAGTGCCCGAAGATGTTTGAACAGCCTACAAAGGATTCACCACTCCTTGCGAGGAGATATATACCCAAGGCCTATCGTCGGATTGTTACTCGAAGCCTCTGGCCAGAGCATGACATGTTTTGTGTATGAATCTCTTAGATACATGAGAGAAATTAGAATCCGTAGGACGAGAAAATGTTACTTGGGCTAGGTGCAACGTAGTCAGCCTAGTGGGGACTGACACACATAGATCATGTCCTGAACCAAGTGGGTATAAGATGGTGATGGGAATGGGGCACGATTGATTATAGCTGCTGAAGGGTTTCAAAATTGTTTCTGAGGTCAACCGTTGATCTTTCGATTAATTGGGGATCATGATGTACTACTAGGTGCCACTCATGATCGTTCTATAATTGGTTAATTATAGACGGCCAACATAAATCGAAAGCCTATTTAGTCACACGCACTACGAGTAATCCGAGGGATTTAAAATGAGTTGAAAATTGGATTTTACAATCAAGAGAGATTAGGTTTGGTTGAGCCAAACGATAAGTCGAATCTGAATTTTTCAGAGACGCATCGGAAGCGTAAAATGACTAAGTCTTTTGAAGACTTAATAGATGAATTAAATGAGTTTAATTAATTGGGGCGTGGCTTGGATACGCCGGCCAAAGATGGTCCCCACCCGCTTTGCTTGGCCGGCCACAACAAAGGGAGAGAACCAATTTTCGGTTCAATTTATAAAATAAACCAAGTATGATTTGTTTTATAAAATTATGGATGAAATAAATTTTTAAACCACGGTTTGATTTATATTTCATGAAAATTAAAATGAACCATGGATTAGTTTATTTTATTTTATAAAATCAATCATGGATTGATTTACCATGATAAAGACATTTATATAAGGAAATTAATATAAATAAATTTATATAAAGAAATTTATTTTTCATGAAAATTAAAATAAACCATGGATTGGTTTATTTTATTTTATAAAATCAATCATGGATTGATTTACCATGATAAGAAATTTCTTTCTATAAGAAAAAAGAGACTTGGTTGATTTTTTATAATAAATTAAAATATGATAAAACTTGGCAAGATGGAATAAGTCATAAAAAATTTATATGATAAAATTTCTTATGAAAATTTATTCCATAAGAAAAAAGAGACTTGGCGGTTGAGAGGCCACTATATAAAGGACCAAAGACAAGGCTTGGAGATCAATCCAAGTATTCTTGCTTGAGCTCTCTCCCTCTCCTCCCTTCTTCCTCTTGGCCGGCCACAAGCCTCTCCTCCCTTCTTCTTGCCGTGAACACAAGGAGAAACACCGAGGCGATGAAGTTCTTCCGTTGGGACGATCTTCCTCTCCGGCCATCATCACCTTGGGATTGGGCGCAAGTCATCTTCCTCCTTCTCGCCGGAATTGTGATTCCGGCCAACCTTGGTGGTGAGTTTTTCCGATGTGATTACTTCTCTCTTGGTTTTTCTTGTCGCATTCTCGGAGAATCTAGTAGTTCTCGAGAACACGAAACTCGTGGCATTGCGAAGTCATCCTGAAGATACTCAGCGTGGACGCGAATAGAGGCGGAGCTTCTAATGGACGCTTACGGTTGGATCTCGTCCCGTCCTTCGAGTTACGCGAGGTAATAAGTAAATTAGTTTACGTTTCTGGAAAAATTTTAAATATATGATCATGTCCACACATGATAAAGTTGCATGCTTAGATGTGTGGTTAAATAATTTGAGAAATTATTTATGCTAAACCTTCCGCTACACGTAATTAATTTTAAAATTACGAACCCGCATCCATGTCAACATGCACCTGGTCCCAACAGTGGTATCAGAGCCGGTTAGTGTTCGACATAATCATATAATTGTTTTGTTGAAAACTTTGTCATGATCCCAATTTTGGAAAATTTTTCCGAGTATGGTAAATTTTCGATTTAGGAATTTCAATGTTTGAAAATCATCATGAAATTTTGTAAACTATTGAAATATCCCTGTTTCTGAAATTTTATGATAATTGTGAATACCTTCCATTGTTGGAATCTTTTCAATTTTGGAAATTTCGTTTTTTTGAAAATTTTCCAATTTTGGAAAAATGTAAGTTTTCTTTGTACCAAAAACTTACAATTATTCTGAAAACCTTTTATTTTTGGAAACTTTCCATTTATGGAAAGCTCGCAATTTCGGGCACTTTCTTTCAAGAAAGTCTAGACAAATTATGAGAATATTAATTGGCATTTAAATTCATAATTGGAAATTAAATTATTTACAAAATTCTTTATTTTGGATTGAACCTCGGGAAGCCATCCAATTTAAAGTTAGTTGTTATAATTAAATTTCCTAAATTGAATTTAAACTGTCAAATGTTTAATTTTAATTGAGCCTCGGGGAGCCGTCCAAATTATATTATCAATAAATTCTTTTTTTGGATTGAGCCTCGGGGAGCCGTCCAAATTAAGTTATTGATATTAATTTTCAAGAAATAAAATATGTGATCAAATCTTAGAAATTTTTGAGGTGATTCTCAAATGATAATTTCCTTATTTGATTTATGAGGTGATGATCATACATATTTTTGTCTCCAAAATTAATTAGGAAAATTATTTCCTATAGAGTATATTTCCTTAAATAAGATTTTCATGAAAATAATATGTGGTTGAATTAAGGGAATCTGTCTCTTAATTTAATAAGATTTGATTTAGAGAAATCAAAGTCTTAAACATATTATTTCCGAAATTGATTATGATAATTTAGGAAATTGTTTCCCAAAACAATTCCTTGAATAAAGTATGAAATTAGAATTAGGAAATCCGGTTCCTAATTCAATTAATGAGACTTGATAAATTAAGTCACATACATACTTTATTAAAGAAATCGTTAGAATATGACATAATTATATGTCATGAATGTGCATAAAAGAAAAAGATGAGACCCAAAACCCCTTACAAAATATTAAGGTCTATACCTTCCATTAATATGGTTAGAACCGTAGTTTTGTTTCTTGTTTAGGTTGATGGACACATCCATGCCCGGCTTGAACCTCAACATGTTCAAACCATGGAATTAGTTTATGATTAATATAGGTGGAGTCAGAGGTCAATCCTTAGTTTTGGTTGTTGGACACATCCAAGCTTGACTAAACGGTTGAATGAGCTCCAACCATATTAAAACTATTTCTTGATTAATGGGTCAGCCTTAAGCTTGGAGCATCGATTTGTTGTGCCACAGCCAAGGTCGATGTAAAGAGAGGTACAGTTGGGTGCTATGTATATTGTTGCATACATGTTAATGAGTTAGCAACCCAATGATTTATGCAAACATTTAATTAGTTGATAGCATAATGTGATAGTTACATATGTGTAATATGTAATCGGTATAATTACCTACCTTCATAGGTAAGAATAACTTGATGGACTCCAGCCATGGTTGTTCTTATCTATGGTTGGATATTAACCTATTTTGAGATGTTCCTACGATCTCCCGAATTGATAAAAAGGGTTATTTAATTCGAAAAATAAATAGGATTTAATTAATGTTTATTGATGCATTCTTTATCGTTCTCATCACATAACCTCAATTTGTATTTCTAGGATAATCACCTGATCATGTCTTAATTGAATTTGCATTCAATTTTGGACACCAATAAGTTAACAAAGGCCAAACGGATTGAAAAGGCACCAAAAGGCACTTGCCATCACTGCGGCAAGGAGGGCCATTGGAGAAGAAACTGCAAGGTTTATCTTGAGTCCTTGAAGAAGAAAGCATCCGATGCCCCATCCTCTTCAGGCATCTTCGTTATTGAATGTCACTCTATTTCCTCGTACACCTGGGTACTTGATACTGGGTGTAGCTCACATATATGTAATGACATACAGGGGCTAAGGAATAGAAGAAGACTCGTCAAGGGAGAAGCGAATTTGCGAGTTGGAAATGGTGCAAAGATTGCTGCTATTTCCATCGGAACATATTTGCTAAAGCTCCCTACTGGACTTGTCTTAGAATTGGATAATTGTTATTTTTTTCCTTCGTTAATAAAGAACATTGTATCTATTTCATGCTTGAATGAAAAGGGTTACCATTTAACTTTTAGTAACAATTGTTGTTACATAACTTTAAATGGTGTTCTTTATGAGACCGGAACATTATGCAATGGTATCTACACGTTAGATTTATCCAGTGTCATTTTCAATATCGAAGTTAGCAACAAACGTGCTCGAATAGATAATCAAATAGACTCCTACACGTGGCATTGTCGTCTTGGCCATATAAGCAAGAAATGCATGACCAAATTATGCCGATGTGGAATTCTAGAATCATTTGAACCTGGTTCATTTGATACATGTGAATCATACTTAAAAGGCAGGATGACCAAATTACCCTTTTCTGAAAAAGGTAAACCAGTGGGAGAATTGCTTGGTCTAATACATACTGATGTATGTGGACCAATGTCAACTCTTGCACAAGGATGTTATAGCTACTTCATTGCCTTTATCGATGATCACTCACGATTCGAGTATATGTGTTCTTAATGAAACACAAATCTGAAGCTTTTGAGAAACTCAAAGTGTTCAGAAGTGAAGTAGAGAAACAGCTTGGCGAAAGTATTAAGATACTTCGATCCGATCGGGGTGGTGAATACTTAAGTCAAGAGTTTCAAGATTATCTTAGGGACAATGGGATATTATCTCAATGGACTCCGCCATATACACCACAGAATAATGGTGTATCTGAGAGGCGTAACCGAACCTTGATGGACATGGTTAGATCTATGATGAATCATGCAACTCTTCTAAAATCCTTTTGGGGCTATGCGCTTAAGACAGCTGTTTACTTGCAAAACAGAGCCCCGACCAAGGTAGTCTCTACTACTCCATATGAGACGTGGAATAGTAAGAAACCTCATTTATCTCACCTAAAGATATGGGGTTGTCCTGCTTATGTGAAGCGGACTGTATCAGACAAATTGGATGCTAAGTCTGATAAATGTCTATTTATTGGATACCCTAAGGAAACGAAAGGATACCAATTCTATCATCCCTTGGAACAAAAGATGTTTGTTTCAAGGCATGTTTTATTTCTAGAAAAAGAATTTCTTTTACAAGAAAACAGTGGGAGTAGCATTGAACTTGAAGAAGTTCAAGGAACTCCAATAGACATTACAGAGACACCTAGTTTAGACCCACAACCAATAACTCATAATGATGAGTTATCAGTTGAACCTAAAACAATACCACTTCATCACAGGTCTGATAGGACACGCAATATTCCAGAGAGATACGGATTTCTCATAAGTGAATCGAACAACGTGTTACTCATTAGCGATGACGAACCTATCAGTTATGAAGATGTTCTGAAAAATTCTGAAAGGGATAAATGGCTTGAAGCCATGAAGTCGGAAATGGATTCCATGTACAAAAATCAAGTATGGGACTTGGTTAACCCACCTGAAGGGATTAAGCCCATAGGGTGCAAGTGGGTTTTCAAGAAGAAAACCGACATGGAAGGTAATGTTGTTACCTTTAAGGCTAGATTAGTGGCAAAAGGATATCGTCAAAAACAAGGAATTGATTATGACGAAACCTATTCGCCAGTAGCTATGCTTAAATCCATTCGGATGCTCCTGGCCATAGCAGCTCATTATGATTATGAGATATGCGAAATTGATGTGAAAATAACTTTCCTTAATGGAAACCTGGTTGAGGATGTTTACATGATACAACCTGAAGGTTTCACATCGGTTGATAAAACCGAAGTATGCAAGCTTCGACGATCCATATATGGACTAAAGCAAGCATGAGCTGGAACATCCGTTTTGATGAGACAATCAAAGAGTTTGATTTCTCACAAAATCCTGACGAACCTTGTGTGTACAAGAAGGTTAGTGGGAGTGCAGTCATATTCCTAGTGTTATATGTCGATGACATATTACTTATAGGAAACGATATATCAGTCTTACAGTCAGTTAAAATTTGGTTGTCCAAAACTTTCTCCAAGAAGGACCTGGGAGAAGCAACCTATATCCTTGGGATTAGAATCTATAGAGATAGATCAAAACGATTGCTTGGTCTTTCATAGTATACATATAAAGGGCGAGTGCTAAAAAGGTTTAGCATGTCGAAATCCAAGAAAGGTTACCTTCCTATCAGGCATGGGATCAACCTTTCGAAGTCTATGTGTCCGTGCACAGAAGACGAGAGGATTTGCATGATTAAGATTCCTAATGCATCCGCGATAGGATCTATCATGTATGCTATGTTATGTACTAGGCCCAATGTATCGTATGCTCTGAGCGTCACAAGCAGATACCAATCTGATCCAGGAATCGATCATTGGGCGGCTGTCAAGACAATCCTCAAGTACTTAAGAAGAACTAAGGATGTGTTCCTAATATAAGGAGAAGGTGATATGGTAATACGTGGGTATACAGATGCCAGTTTCCAGACAGATAAGGATGACTCCAAATCTCAGTCTGGATACGTATTTATTTTGAATGGAGGCGCAATAAGTTGGAAGAGTTCCAAGCAAGACACCGAGCGGATTCTACCACAGAAGTGGAATATATTGCAGCTTCGGAAGCAGTAAAGGAAGCAGTCTGGATCAAGAAGTTTGTCTCAGAACTTGGTGTGGTTCCAACCATTGATGAAGCAATACCGGTTTATTGCGACAACAATGGAGCTATTGCACAAGCAAAGGAACCAAGGTCTCATTAGCGATCCAAACATGTTCTTCGTCGCTATCATCTGATCAGAGAGATTATAAGTAGGAATGATATACAAATTGAGAAAATTCCCACTGAAAGGAATTTAGCAGATCCTTTAACTAATGTCTTGCTTCAAAACAAGTTTGAGGGTCATGTTAGAGCCTGTGGTATTGGGTACCGTAGCGATTGGCATTAGGCCAAGTGGGAGTTTGTTAGTGATATGAGAAAAGTGTCCTAAGGCAATCACCTTATGATTGAAATCATTTATTTTAATAAATGAATATTCACTAGTTGAGTATACATGATTGTGTATTTGATTGAGATCTTAAACTCATTTATTGAATGTCCGCAATACAATTCACAACATGAGAGAATTTGTGATGAATTCACAACTAGTGATTATCTCTACATGTGCAATTGTGAAGTATTGAAATTGTCCCTAGTCGATGAATTGATAAATACGGACTCTATCAATTCTGTTGAGACTAGCATGGGTTATTCTCTAATCAGCTGATTCTCACTGGCTGGTGACATTGGGATGTCCGGAGATAAACATGAATGCTAGTTAAGGGAACTAGTTCATTGGAGTGACTGGCTGTAAAACTTCATATGGTGGTCTACATATAGTAATGTCAATGAAGTTCTTACTGCAGCTTAAGTGCGATGTTCCATTGACTTGCGGTGTTCAAGTCATCTTGGTCATGGAGACTTATACTTTGACATCTTAAGCAAGCATCTCCAAGGAGGTGTGGACCCAGGATGATTGGGTATAAGCCGAAGTGCCCGAAGATGTTTGAACAACCTACAAACGATTCACCACTCCTTGCGAGGAGATGTATACCCAAGGCCTATCGTCGGATTGTTACTCGAAGCCTCTGGCCAGAGCATGACATTTCAGAGTATGAATCTCTTAGATACATGAGAGTAATTAGAATCCCTAGGACGAGAAAATTTTACTTGGACTAGGTGTGACGTGACTGACACACATAGACCATGTCCTGAACCAAGTGGGTATAAGATGGTGAAGGGAATGGGGCACGATTCATTATAGCTGCTGAAGGGTTTCAGAATTGTTTCTGAGGTCAACCGTTGATCTTTCAATTAATTAGGGATCATGATGTACTACTAGGTGTCACTCATAATCGTTCTATAATTGGTTAATTATAGACAGCCATCATAAATCGAAAGCCTATTTAGTCACACGCACTATGAGTAATCCGAGGGATTTAAAATGAATTGAAAATTGGATTTTCCAATCAAGAGAGATTAGGTTTGGTTAAGCCAATCGATAAGTCAAATCTGAATTTTTCATAGACGCATCGGAAGCGTAAAATGGCTAAGTCTTTTGAAAACTTAATAGATGAATTAAATGAGTTTAATTCATTGTGGTGTGGCTTGGATAGGCCGGCCAAAGAGGGTCCCCACCCTCTTTGCTTGGCCGGCCACAACAAAGGGAGAGAACTAAGTTTCGGTTCAATTTATAAATTAAACCAAGTGTGATTTGTTTTATAAAATTATGGATGATATAAATTTTTAAACCAAGGTTTGATTTATTTTTCATGGAAATTAAAATGAATCATGGATTGGTTTATTTTATTTTATAAAATCAATCATGGATTGATTTACCATGATAAAGAAATTTATATAAAAAAATTTATTTTTCATGGAAATTAAAAT
The DNA here is from genome assembly GCA_024364735.1 of Boesenbergia rotunda. Lineage (NCBI taxonomy): Eukaryota > Viridiplantae > Streptophyta > Magnoliopsida > Zingiberales > Zingiberaceae > Boesenbergia > Boesenbergia rotunda. Next base: position 47,262 of record JAGFNQ010007335.1, on the reverse strand, counting down.
CAACCATGGATTGGTTTATTTTATTTTATAAAATCAATCATGGATTGATTTACCATGATAAGAAATTTCTTTCCATGAGAAAAAAGAGACTTGGTTGATTTTTTATCATAAATTAAAATATGATAAAACTTGGCATGATGGAATAAGTCATAGAAAATTTATATGATAAAATTTCTTATGAAAATTTATTCCATAAGAAAAAAAAGACTTGGCGGTTGAGAGGCCACTATATAAAGGACCCAAGGCAAGGCTTGGAGATCAATCCAAGTATTTTTGCTTGAGCTCTCTCCCTCTACTCCCTTCTTTCTCTTGGCCGGCCACAAGCCTCTCCTCCCTTCTTCTTGCCGTGAGCACAAGGAGATGCACCGAGGCGATGAAGTTCTTCCGTTGGGACGATCTTCCTCTCCGGCCATCATCACCTTGGGATTGGGCGCAAGCCATCTTCCTCCTTCTCGCCGGAATTGTGATTCCGGCCAACCTTAGTGGTGAGTTTTTCCTATGTGATTACTTCTCTCTTGTTTTTTCTTGTCGCGTTATCGGAGAATCTTGTAGTTCTCGAGAACACGAAACTCGTAGCTTTGCGAAGTCATCCCGAAGATACTCGGCGTGGACGCGAATAGAGGCGGAGCTTCCGAGGGAGGCTTACCATTGGATCTCGTCCCTTCCTTCGAGTTTTGCGAGTTAATAAGTAAATTAGTTTGCGTTTCTGTAAAAATTTTAAATATATGATCATGTCCACACAAGATAAAGTTGCATGCTTAGATGTGTGGTTAAATAATTTGAGAAATTATTTATGCTAAACCTTCCGCTGCACGTAATTAATTTTAAAATTATGAACCCGCATCTATGACAACATGCACCCGGTCCCAACACTAATATTGACCAGATGAATCTTATGCACTTATCTCAGTGATCACTTGCCTATTCAATTAACATGCTTAGTCAATTGTGATGATATGCTTGGTAGAATAGGGTTGCTCTACTTATACTTCTTTTCAAAAACTGTGTTATTTCTTAGTTAATTTGAAAAATCAATTTTATTTATTATTTTTTTTCAAAATGATTTTCCGACTTAGTTTTTTGTTAAAAACATACCCCCTTCAAAACTAGGGCTTTTTCGCAAATGGACATAGCCTAGGCCCTAACCCTAGAACTGCATGCACCTATAAATCAAGAAGTCAGCGTCTCACAAGCACCTTAGGGTACTTTTGATTGATAACCTAGACTGGGTTGAGATGCTTACGTCTATGCCTTGATTCAAGATACATTAAGTTACTGCATCTGTAGTAATTGGGGCAGTAAATGCCAATTAAACAGTAATCAGGTTAAGTGTCAAGCTTAGAATATCTAACTTGATTAGATCACTTAACTTGACTAACCCTAGCGAAAGCTACTATTTATAATAGTTAGTAAGTAGCTAACTGGGTTAGATAGGACCCGAAAGAGAACATTTAAATTGATTTGGTCCAGTTTATATTTAGAATTAGTTCAGTACAACACCTTACTTTTATTACTGATTTTTCTTACTATATTTTTTTGATATATAGCAAAGGGGGAGAGATTGGAAAGGAGAGAAAAGAAGGTTTTAAAATTTAATTTAACTTTTCAAAATTAATCTTTTTCAAAACTTTTATCTCCTTTTTCAAAAAAGTAAAGTAATTCAAAATCACTTTGAAAAAATTTTCTAAGTGCTATAAATTTAAAATTTTGCTTGAAAATTTTTCTAAGTATTAAAACTAGTTAAAATTTTTTTCTAAGTGTTAAAACTTCAGAAGTAGTTTAGAAAATTCTTTTAAGTACTTAATTTAAATTGTTTAGAAAAATCTTTTAATTTCTAAGTGTTAAAACTTCAGAAGCAGTTTAGAAATTTCTTTTAAGTACTTAACTCAAATTGTTTATAAAATTCTTTTAAGTACTTGTTTTCAAAATTCTTTTAAGTACTTAACTTGAAATTGTTTTCAAAATATTCTAAGTACTTACTCTAAATTTCTCTGGTGCAAAGTTTTCTAAATGTTTCAAAATTCCCTTGAAAATTTGCTAAGTGCTAAAGCTAAAACGTGTTGGAAAATTTTGTAAATGCCCAACTCAAAATATTTTTGGAAAATCTTTCTAACATAAAAATCCCGTTTTGAAAATCTTCTAAGTATTGAAAAACTGAAAAAAATTTCAATTTTTGAAACAAAGACTTAGAAACTTTTTCAAAAACCCCACGAATGTTTGAAAAACTCAGGGGGAGATTTCTTCCAGGGGGAGGAAATTAAAACTGGCACTTTACTTAATTATTGTTTAACTTAACTTTTTGAACCGGGTTTCCATAAATCAAAAAGGGGGAGATTGTTGGTGTAGGCAGCACCTAAGTCAAACCTGGGTTTTGATAATGGCAAAGGGTTCAGAAGTTAAGATGCTATTGTTGTGTAACATATTCACTGAGTGTGCAGGAAGAAGCCCTAGGCAAGAAGACCTGACCGGATGTCGGGCAATGAAGTCCTGGTCGAGGACTGGGCATGATGTCCTGGCAAGGGCCTGGGCACCGAAGTCCTGACTAGAAGTTGGGCACGAAGACCTATCATGTGGATCGGGCAAAAATCCAACCGAAGGAGCCGGTTGATAAAAGGTAAACTCTCCTGAGAGAAGTAGGTGAGGATGCGTTCCTCGTCGAGGGAACAGTAGACGTCGGCTCGACCTAAGGTTCCATTTGGGAGACCTGAAGTCAGAACCAAGACAGCTACGGCTGTAATTATTACTTACTATGTATTTAGGACTAACCATAGTTGCAGGGTCGAAGGACTGATCGTCGGCAAGTGAAGGTTCTTCACTGGGCCTAGGCGCCCGAACGAAGTTAGGCGCCCGTAAGGATACGGGCACCCAAGAGTGAAGGCAAACCCCAAATCATAGCTGCAAAGCCACAAAACCAAGGCGGATCAGGCGCCCGTGAGGTCACGGGCGCCCCCATCAGCTCAGGCGCCCAAGTGGGGAGGATAAGTGCTGACCGACCCCGCGGATAAGGATTCACAGATCGAAGGGCACGTGTCAGGCGCCCCAACCCATCAGGCGCCCGATAGAGCACTATAAAAGGGGCTCAACCCCAAGGCATCAAAAAGATAATTTCTCAATGCTCCAAAGCTTTTCATTCAAGCGCTATGCCCCGGCAAACTCCGCCTTCGAGATTCCAACGCCGACGACGAGCCTCTGCTCCGAAATACAATCCACATCGGGCGTCAGTTACGAAAAGTGTAGCTATTTTCATTTCTTACAATATTCCTGTACCCAACTTGTAAACTGTTTTGCACGATTATAGTATTGCCCAAAGTAAACAGTCAAGGACAGTGGGTCTTGGAGTTGGAGCCGACCGCGACTCCGAACCAAGTAAAAATCTTGTGTTCCTATGTGCATTTAACTATTTCCGCTGCGTTTTCGCTCTTTATTCTATCCGAAAAGTTTTAACGATATTCACCCCCCCCCCTCTATCATTTATCTCGATCCAACAGAAGGTAATGAAGAACTTGACCACAACCATCTTGGTTGAGGGTATGCCCGTAAGGGAGCATGTCCTCAAAATGATGGCTTGGCTGAAAGAAATGGAAATTCTTGGAGCGCAAATTGATGGGGAAACCCAGGTCGATCTCATCCTCCAATCTCTACAAGCGTTCATATTCGTGGGCAGAAATTCTGACAAAACTCGAGGCGGCAGAGGCGTTTTGTCTTCAGAGTTCACAGACTTTCGTTGCTCAAGATGTTTCTACTTCCAAACCGAAAGGAAAGAAGAAGAAGAAATGTTCTGGGGCAAAGAAAGTAGCAGGATTATAGGGACCTCAGGGATGCATGAAGAAGCCAAAAGGCAAGTGCTTTGTGTGTAAGCAGTCAGGACATTGGAAGACAGATTGCCCCCGTCGTTATAGTAGTTCCACAAGTATATTTTTTCTTGTGTCGTTGTAACATGATTAGCGGTGATATCTATCGCTACCTGGTGTGTACGTAGATACGGATGCCACTAATCATGTATGTATTTTTGTGCAGGGGTTCCAGGAAACTCGATGGCTAGCTGAGGAGGATATTACTAACTACATGGATGGGCTATGGAGATGACTTTTTGCAGTGAGAGTTTTAACTATTCATTTATGTCTTTAGCATAGGATGATATAGTTTTGGCTTTATAGAAATTATCTTTATGTACATAGTTTTTGGAAAGAACTTTTTATTTAGTTTCTGGAATAAGATATTTCTATTGCTTTTATTTGTTAAAAGTGGAATAGAAGCATTATCTAAAGTACATAGATAGACAATTTGCACATAAAACCAAAAGCTCCCATGATGAAATTAATAGCTTATCATCATAACTAAAAGAGAAAGGTTCCTTCCAAGTAGAACCAAACATATATTTTGGCTCTAAGGTTTGGTTTGTTAACCTCTAGTGGGATTCAAAGGTGGTCAACCAATAAGCCCTTGGGTCATTGGTAATGGAAGACTTGTCTTCATTAAGATATTTTGACTCTTACTAGGGAACTAACAAAACCAAATAGGCTTGTCCTATGCCTAGAGGTATAGAGCCAAAGATATGTAGAAATTGGTTCATCCTGATATGTATACGTCTTTAGTCTATCCAGAATAGAGGTACCCTTGAATACTTTGTTTTATAAACAATTATTTAAAGGACAATGTACATTTACTTGATGTACTGCAAGACTGAATACTTTGATGAGATCAAAGTGTCCAAATCTGATGCAGAAGAATCATCAGAGTAAAAGTATGGTGACATTATGATTAGATCATAATGGAAAGTACCTCTAGGGATAGTTGTAGGATATACTTATTAGAGATTTGGGATTCGATCCCAATTCATTGCACTTGGTGTGCCCTAACAGAATGGTGCAACATATGGAAGGAAGAAAGTCTCTTAAGCTAATAGTTAAGAAGATGATAAGCAACTCCGAGATTAGCCAGATGTGTTCATAGGGATATGTCCTGGATACAACGGTGTATATGCTTGATTTTATCTAGGTGAGTAGTCTCTTAAAACCATAGAGATGTGGACTTAGTGAAGGCATAGTCTTATTAGAGCTTTGGGATTCGATCCCAATTCATTGCACTTGGTGTGCCCTAACAGAATGGTGCAACATATGGAAGGAAGATAGTCTCTTAAGCTAATAGTTAAGAAGATGATAAGCAACTCCGAGATTAGCCAGATTTGTTCATAGGGATATGTCCTGGATACGACGGTGTATATGCTTGATTTTATCTAGGTGAGTAGTCCCTTAAAACCATAGAGATGTGGACTCAGTGAAGGCTTAGTCTAAAGCATGTTCAGATTATGAGTAGTTCAGCACATGTGTTGAAAGGAGACAACTGATATGTTGGAATCTAGTGCATATGTTCGTAGGCTATCCTAAGAGAACAATGATGTGGTTTAATAGTCCTAAGGATCAGAGGATATTCATTGAGACGAATGTCTGATTCTTAGAAAAAGGACTGTGTAATAAATCACAAGTCCATGAGTAGAACTATTCTGAGATACATTCCGATCTTAGTACCAACAGTACAAGAAGCATATCACAAGGCACTCCACCTCGTGTCACTAAAGATATACAAAGGGTACCTTGTCGCAGTGAGAGTGTTGTTACTCAAGCTGAAAGTCTCATGTTCTTGGAGAGTCTATGGACTGAGTCCTAAGTGAACATAAATCGGATCCCTAGATCTATGACAAGGATCATCCGCTTTGAAGAAATAAATCCAGTTATATGGACTTGTTCAAAGGACAGATGATATTGTATGTGACAGAAATGAAGTGATATTCTTGCACTATACGTATATAATATTTTCATGGTTGACCACAATGACGAAATTGTTAGGACGTATACTAAAAGTCTTGCTTTTGGTTAGGATACATCTATATTTTAAAGAGAATCAGAAAGTTACAAAGTACATGTTTATATTAGTATGTGCACAAACTGTCTAATGCTTGGCATTGTAGATAACATGGTGCGTGGTAACGCACAGAAGATCATGTTTTAAGGTTTCTTGCCGAAGCATAAGAAAGAGGCTCACAACCGAGATGGTGTTGGACAAACCTTCGAGATGGTTGTAGTGTAATTAGGTATGGTTTATCTTAACCATAGAATTATACTAGTGTACTTTGTGTACATTGAGTAGGACCAAAAGAGAGGTCATCCAATTTTTATACTGACTAAGGAAATTGAATTAGACCTCAGATAATATTATGGAGTACGATCTCTTAATCCTGAAATAATGACGGGCATATATTATTAATTATTATCTCTTTGATTTATCAATGGGCGAGATCTATTCTGTTAGATCGATAGGCCTAGTAAGTTGGGAGGTAATATTAATAATATGATGTGTCATTGATTATTGATGAAATTCGTGTCCTAGTGAGTTGGGATGATAATGCCCCTTGGTGAGCTCAGAAAGGTCGTCATGTCAAATCTTGCAAGTGGACTATGGTTCGGTATGATTAAAAGGTTGAGTGGTACTAATCAAGGATCAAGAGGATAATTAATTTAATTATCAGTAAATTAAATTAATTATCGGGCATATGATATCTTAAACATGGGGAGATGGACGACTCGTAATATGTGGAGGCCATATGAAAATATGGGAGTTGGTGAGGAAGTATAATGGGATTCTTTAGTGGAATGGATCACCATTAATGGATCGGGTTTGGATCCATTAGCAGGCCAAGAACCAACTCCTCCTCATGGTCCCTATCGTAGCCTTATAAATACCCTATGGGAGTGACGGACCCAAATGGACTGTTACGAATGTGGGTCTCAAATTTAGATATGAATAAAATGCTAGAAACCCTTTTACAATCAAATCTATGAAAATGTTGCAAAGGGGCCACAGGTCGTATTTTTCTCGGAGCTAGTTGTCGTGTTTGATTCGAGCTTGGTTTATGTGTCGTTTGTGTTTTTGGGTTTCAAACAAGTAATTGGATTTTGGGTTGTAATCGAAAATGAAATTGCAATGGAAAAGTAAGAATCTTAACTAATGCACTAAACAAGAAGTTGGCACTTAGTACTCAACCTAATGGAAACATAATCAAGCACTTACCAAATTTTTGGAAATCGTTTTCTGATTTCAACAAAACAAAAGAAATACTAAACAATGAAGTAAAAGCAGTGATGGAAGTTTTCGGAAACAAACAAGCTTGATACAATGAAAAGCATGCGAAATTCAGAATTTGAACAAATACTGAACTCAACTCAACTAAGAAGTTTTTAAAGCTAACTGAAGCAGAGAAAATTCAGAATAGCTAAAGGAGATATCAATGGATTCCAAAAGCTATCTTACACCAAAAAAAACTAGTGCAAATCTGATGCAAATCAGTGCCCAAACAGCTTGGCACGGAAGCTGTTACCCTTGTGCCAAGGCTACTGTTTTGTGCCAAACTGATTCAACAGTTCAGATTGAGAATTATTGATCAGATTGAGAAAATGAAAACTGTAAATGCAAAGAAATGCAGAGATAATTGAGAGCTTAACTCCAAGCAAATGACTGAACAAGCAAGACCCTAAGCACACAACATCTCGACATAACAAAATGCAAGAGAATTCAGAATTGAACTTAGATTTCAGAATTGGATTTCAGATTTCAGACATGGAAGTGATTCAAAATTACTGCTGCGCAAGGCTTGAATTCGAATGCTATTTAGCTAGAACAAATTTCAAGGTAAATTCATATAGTAAACTAAAGCAATTGGAACAAAAACGCAGGACACAATAACAAGAACTAAAAATGCAGAATTCAATTGGCACACAAGCTGGAATTGGCACGCAAAGATTTAAGCTAGAATTTAACTGAAATTACAGCTATTGTTAACTAAACAAACTCCCTAACTGATTGTCTTGCAGGATTGAAACCTAATTAAGTAAAAACAATTTAGAAATTGAAAGTAACAAACTAAGACAACTAATAACTGAAACTCAGAACAGAGTTGCGACAGAAATGAAAATACATGCAAAAACTGAATTGTAAACTAATTAAACTACTCCTCGATTCCTTTCAGAGCTCAGATACTCCTTGGTCGTCAAGCAAGGGAGAGCCTCGGACCCGTAAGCTCAGCAAATCATGGGGAAAACTCCATCTGCGATTGAATACAGCTCAGATTGCTCATTTCTGAAATTTCCACTCGAAATCTTCATTTCAGCTGCGTCTGCGTGCGAAGGTGAATGGATGATGATCTAAACTATCTAGGGAACCCCTCTAGATAGCTTGGGTGGAATGAATTCGAGCACAGCCGATCCGAAGGTGTCAAATGGTCAGAACTGCGGAAACCTTTCAACAGCACTGTCTCTTGAGCAATTCTTATCCGGAAACTCCACTGATGGCCTTCCCAATGACCTAGCACATGAACTAAGCAAGGAAATCGAGTGGTCGCGCCCACTGATTGAAGAAAACTCAAAGGAAAACGAAGAACTCGATGAAGAAGGTAGCTGCGGCTAAGACGCGACGAAGAGGAAGCTGCGCAAAAATTTCCTTAAGTAATTAACATTGGACGGCTCAGATTGAATTTAGGAAATCCAACGGCTAATCTTGCTCTGATTTGAGCCAAACTTTAATGATGATGATCTGGGGTCAGGATCTGCCTCGTGGTAGCTCGGATCCTCCAGATGTGCAACGGATGGTACAGATCACCCTAATCTTTGAATAGACGATCTAGAGCCCTCCGAGCTTGATCCAACGGTTGATTTAGCTCTGATTGGAATGAAACCTTCAAATCTTGATCAGGGTGCATGATCAACCCTAGCCCTAGCTTGGATTGCTTCAGATGGTCCCGGATGACTCAGATCTAGCCGCTCTTGAATCGGACGGCCCAGATTTAATCCTAATCTTGAAAACTCGATCTGGGTCACTTCCGACTCAAGTTTGACCCAATATGCCCTAGGTCCATGAACCTTTCATGCCTACAAAAATAGATCAAAAATTTAGTGGCCAAATAATCCAAATATGTGTAAATTTGCAATTAAGTCCAGAATAAAGGTAAGCTCTAAAACCTAGGGCAATTTCACAATTAAGCACTAAAAACATAGGTCAAACATGGATTTTAACAACTCAAATAATCAATAAAATGATACTTATCAACTCCCCCACACTTGAGCTTGAGCGTCTCGCGAAACTACTAAATATGTATCCCCTAGATTTCTTAAGCATAATTAGAAGCAAAAGAAAAGAAATTACCTAAGGTTGTCAATTCTAAAAAATATAAGCTCTATGGATTAGTATCTTGTCCTTAAATCAACAACTTAGCCTTTTCATCTTTCATGAGTCATTGAGATGAATTCAACTCACTAGCCTTTCAAGGAAAATTTTGGTGGCTCTCTCCTTAAGTTCTAAGTTGATGGTGGAAGTGGAGCTCACTCAAACACACATGCTTCTTGCACGACCATAGGCTTGCTTATTATCTAATCACCACCATTATTCATGATTAGGATCAACATCTACCAACATAGAAATGATAAGAAATGGAATAAAAATCAAGGAAATAGAAAAAACTGATAGAGTGGAAGACTTGAGTACTCAAGTATGTTTCCAATGTGCCTTGCCCATCTTGTCAGTCCTCTAGTGATATCAAAAATGTGGTGGAGTTAATCTATAACAATGACTTCGATTTGGATGAATAAAACCCTCCTTGGTTTAATGTGCCAAGTTGCCTTTGTGTGCCCACTTTGCTTCCTTCACATTTTCTTTTTTGATTTTTTTTTATATCATCCTCTAGCAAATTCAGACTTGAATTGGAGCAAAGAATTGATTTGGATGAAAGAAACTGCATTTTCTCCATGGTGCCGAAATTCTAATGGTGTGCCAACTTTATCTTTGCTCTCTTCTTTTTTTTCTGCTCTTTAAGCTTCCAATGTGCAATTAGAGCTCTTCGGTTTTGAATTTGCATACTAGAAACTTGAAACATTAAATGACAATTAGGAAGTTAGATGCTCCAAATGTAATCTCCACTAACCATCTCTTACAACCTCCTTTTTTATACACTCCACCTTCAAGTTGGCACTCTTCATTCACTTTTCTCTTTTTTTTTTGTTTTGAGTCCAGCATCCACGATATAATTGCAGATCTTGCAAAACTTCTAATTTCTCCAACAATTAACATCAAGAGTGCTTGCATCAAATGATAGTGGAACCCTTAAGAGTTCCACTCCAAAATTCATTTCAGCACATTAAATTTCAGCCCCTTGCCTTCACTGCATTTCGGAAATGCCTTCACATTTTTTTTTCTGTTTCTTGCAGATTCCTCATAGCTCTTCACAAACCTTTCAGCACTTTGCATCTCCACGCATTCAGTTTGTATCGTTTCAGTAGCTACAAGTTAGCACTCGGCGGCAACCCTTGCTGTTTTCTTCAATTGTCAACAGACCTTGCAATTCTGCATAGCTGAATTCCAGATTTTCTCAGCATCTTTTTATAGGCTGTCAAATTCTACCTTCTGTGCCCGATTCACTGCTCCAAGTTCTCTAAAATTTCGGACATCAAAGCTCATCCTTCCCTTAATGTTCGATTAATATTCAGCTTGTCCTAATTGGCAAAAATTCAGACACCTTGTTGTTGTGTTCTCTTCTAACTTCCTCACGACCATGCCTCAGTAACTTGTCCACTTGGCTGCTTTCCAACAATTCAGATAGCTGGACCTTGCAATTCAATTCCTGTCAAATCAACCCATCTTAATCCGGATTCACTAGGAGTCTTTTCTTTAAGCTTCAGTTCAGATTGTTTCCAGCTTCTTTTTAGCCCTTTCTGATTTTATTCAGCTGTAATCCAGCTTCTAGCATATTGTATTTTGATGTTACAGCAATGAACAGCTGCAATAAGCTTCTAGCTGAGTGGCAGAATAGATTCATTTCAACTTTTCCATTTTGGCACAGAATTGCTGCTTAGTTCCCACTTGATACAGGGTTTCTGCATTGATTTCAGACTTTTCCACAGCTTCAATTTAGAATTCAATTCAGCTTCACAAACAATCCTTCAAGATATTCAACTTCCCAGTCTTTGTTCCAGGCCACTTCTGACTCAAGTTTTGTTTAAAATTTGTCTAAAAACTTCTGCACTTCTGCTCAAACACAACTAAATTCTCGGCTCTTTCTCCCTTCCATAACTGCATTTTCCTCTTCCAAACCTCCTTTTCTGTCCCGATATGGACAACTTCAAAATGGACAGATTACTTCACTTGAAGACACTGCAGTCCCTAATCAACAATTCACATCAAATGGTAGTGGAAGCCTTAAGTGCTTCCTTACTCAACCACTCCTTCTTGGAATTCAAACTCACTCAAAATTTTCTTTTTGGATGAAATGCCTTCTTGATACAAAACTTTTTCCAAAACACTACTCACTCCCCCACACTTAAATTTTTGTCCGTCTCGGGCAAAGTATCATTAAAAACATCTCAAACAACAAGTCCATAGAAATATAAGGGTAAGAGTAAGAGATGAGTAAGAAAAAAATAGAATAAACAGGATTAGTGCCAAAAATTGGTATGGAAAGTGAAACAAATTGAAATATGGCATAAATGTGATCCAATCATTGAAATATGGCTTTGAAAGAACCTAAGCAAGTTCTAGAGTACAATAACATATGTGTATCACAAATATAAGGCTAATTCTCACTAGGCAAAAATAATTCATCTCAAATCATCAATTAAGAATCTAAACCAAAGTAGTACTCAAGCAACCAAGATTTCATCCATGAACTTAAACCCTAAGTTTTGACAACCAAATTTAATTTATTTTCAAAAGACTCTAAAATGCTATTGAGATAACCTAAGGGATACATTTATTCCTAGTCATGCAATAAAAAGTGCTAAAAGGAAAGACATGGTATTTACAATGATTTTTATTCATGTCATGTTTCCTAAGAATTATTATCCACTACTTACCTTAAAAAGAGAACATTTATTCCTAGAAACATGAAAATGATATGTACAATGAAATAAATGGTAGAGAAAGTGAACCCCCCTTAAGTTGGGTAGATAGCATCCTTGATGTACACATCATCCACCTCTAGCTCCTTTAGTTCTTCAAAATATTTTTTGAGCCGGTGGCCATTAACTTTCCACACAAATCCATTAGCTTCGTCCCTAATTTCAACAACTCCATAGGGAAAAATGTCAGTTATAATAAATGGACCTTCCCACCTTGACCTCAACTTACCTCTTATCAATTTGAGCCTTGATTTATACAATAAAACCTTATCGCCAATTTGGAAGTCCTTTTTCACAATGTGCTTGTCATGGAAGTTCTTGGTCTTCTCCTTGTAAATCCTTGAATTTTCAAATGCTTCCAACCGAATTTCTTCAAGTTCCTGAAGTTGCAATTTCCTTTCTTCTCCCGCCTTGGTACCATCGAAATTGCAAGCTTTCACCACCCAATATGCCTTGTGCTCTATTTCCACGGGGAGGTGACAAGCCTTACCATAAACCAGGCGGTAGGGTGACATGCCAATCGGTATCTTGTATGCTATTCTGTTGGCCCAGAGTGCGTCATCTAGCCTCTTGCTCCAGTCTTTTCTAGTGGGCCCAACTATCTTTTCTAAGATGGATTTGATCTCTCTGTTTGAAATCTCAGCCTGTCCATTTGTTTGGGGATGATAGGATGTAGAGATTTTATGAACCACCCCATATTTGCTCAGCAGTGCCTTCATGTGTTCGTTGCAAAAATGAGATCCTTGGTCACTGATTATTGCTCTTGGAATTCCAAACCTGTAGAAAATATTTGACCTAACAAAACTACAAACAACAGAAGAATCATCAGTCTTGGAGGGAATGGCCTCCACCCATTTTGAAACATAATCCACAGCAAGTAAAATATACAGATAACCATAAGATGCAGGAAAAGGTCCCATAAAATCTATCCCCCAAACATCAAAAATCTCACAATAAAGTATAGCATGCTGGGGCATCTCATGTCTCGCTCCTATTTTCCCAGTTCGCTGACATCTATCACAATTTTTATAAAAAACATGTGAATCATGAAAAAGGTTGGGCCAGTATAATCCACATTCTAACACTTTCCTAGCTGTCCTCTGGGGTCCAAAATGCCCCCCACAAGCTGATGAATGACAAAATGTCAGGACAGAAGAAAACTTATGATCGGGTATGCATCTCCTAATTATTTGGTCATTACAAAATTTCCACAAATAAGGATCATCCCATACATAAAACTTTGCATCACTTTTTAATTTATCTTTTTGAGCTTTAGAAAATTGAGTGGGAAATACATGTGCAACAAGAAAGTTAACTAGGTCTGCATATCACGGGGTCTCACCATGCACTGAGATCAAGTGCTCATCTCTGAAGTCATCATCAATGGTGGTAGGAGATCCATCTCCTTCTAGTCTGCTCAAATGATCTGCAACTAAGTTCTCTTTTCCACTTCTATCTCTGATCTCGAGGTCGAATTCTTGGAGTAGGAGCATCCATCTGATCAGTCTAGGTTTTGCATCAGGCTTTTTCAATAAGTATTTGAGACCTGCATGATCAGAAAAAATAATGACATGTGAGCATAATAAATAAGATCTGAATCTATCTAAAGCAAAGACAATGGCAAGAAGCTCCTTTTCAATCGTGGTGTAGTTGGCTTGGGCGGCATCTAGGGTTTTGGAGGCGTAGCAAATGACATGTGGTGCTCCATCAACCCTCTGTGCTAAAACAGCTCCCACTGCAAAATTAGAAGCATCACACATTAATTCAAATGGTAGAGTCCAGTCAGGTGATGTAATAATAGGAGCTGAGGTAAGAGCCTCCCTGAGTCTATGAAAAGCTTCCTTGCATTTTTCATTAAAGTGAAACTCAACATCTTTCTGCAAAAGTCGTGTCAAGGGTCGAGCAATCAAGCTGAAGTCTCTAATAAATCTGCGGTAAAATCCTGCATGTCCAAGAAAAGCACGAATATCCCGTACGCATACGGGGTAAGATAAAGAAGAAATAACACTGATTTTAGCAGGATCTACCTCAATACCTTTCCGGGAGACTATATGTCCAAGTATAATCCCGTGCTCTACTATAAAGTGACATTTCTCAAAATTAAGAACAAGGTTAGTTTCAATGCAACGATGTAAAACCCTACACAAGTTATTTAAACATGAATCAAAAGACGTGCCATAAACTGAAAAATCATCCATGAATACCTCCATACAGTCCTCTAGCAACTCACCGAATATACTTACCATGCATCTCTGAAATGTACCGGGTGCGTTGCAGAGTCCGAAGGGCAAGTGAAGGTGGTCTTCTCCTGGTCCTCTGGATTTATGCAAATCTGAAAATAGCCTAAAAATCCGTCCAAGAAACAATAGTGCGACTTCCCTACTAGTCTCTCAAGCATCTGATCAATGAAGGGTAAAGGGAATTGATCATTCCTTGCGACCTTGTTGAGCTTCCTGTAATCAATGCAGACTCTCCAGGAATTCTTAACTCTGGTGGGCACTAGTTCATTGCTTTCATTTGCCACCACGGTCACACCAGATTTCTTGGGCACCACGTGAATAGGACTAACCCACTGACTGTCAGAAATAGGGTAAATGATACCTACCTGTAGAAGTCGAGTCACCTCTTTTTTTACAACATCCAAAATAAGTGGGTTGAGTCTCCTTTGTGGTTGCCTTACAGGTTTGATATTATCTTCCAAAAATATCTTGTGCATGCAGATAGCTGGGCTGATACCTGGTATATCTGATAAAGTCCACTCAATTGCCTTTTTGTAGTGCCTTAGGACTTGCAATAAATTTTCTTCTTGTTCTGACTCCAAATGCTGTGCAATAATCACAGGAAAAGTCTGCTCCTCTCCTAGGTATGCATACTTCAAATGGCCTGGTAATTGCTTCAGTTCACTCTGGTCTTCTTCAGTAGAAATAAGTGATCCTTGGGGCTCTGTGCAATCCCCTACACTTTGAATATCAAGAAAAATAGGTGATCCTTGGGGCTCTGTGCAATCCCCTACACCTATAAAAACCTCCCCAGTTGGAAGTGTGTCTGAAATATCTTTTGAAAAATCCTCAGTCTCAGCAGTAAGTACTCTCTCAGCCTCCTCTGAATCAATAGCTCCTCCAGAAAAATCCTCCAAAAATCCCTCAGCCTCTAACTCTGTCTGCTCTAGCTCCTCAAGAATGCCCATGCTCATGATAGAGTGGTCCTCTCTCGGATGCTTCATAGCATCAAAAAGGCTAAACTGAACAACCGTGTCTCCAATCTCCATAGAAAGTGTACCGGCATATACATCAATCTTTGTTCTGGCCGTCTTCAGAAATGGTCTGTCTAAAATAAGTGGAGAACGGTGTGCCAAATAATCTCCCTCCATATCCAATATATAGAAATCTGCAGGAAATATTAGCTCCTTTACCTTAACCAAAACATCTTCAATCATACCTGCTGGGTGGGTCTGACTCCTGTCTGCTAGCTGTATCACCACACCAGTGGGCTGTAAAGGGCCTATGTCAAGCATCTGAAATACTAACCTGGGCATCACATTTATGGAAGCTCCTAAATCAAGCATAGCATCATGGAATATGGTGCTCCCTATCTCACAAGAAACAGTAAATACCCCTGGGTCTTCACACTTCTGAGGAATGGTGTGGATAAGTGCTGAGATATTCTTCCCAAAGCTGACCAACTCATTTTCCTTAAGTTTCTTTTTGTGAACACAAAGATCTTTCAAAAACTTAGCATACTTTGGAATTTGCTTGATCATGGTCAACAACGGTACATTGATCTCTACCTTACTGAAAAGTTCCACTAACTCATTAAATTCCTTAGCCTTCTCCTCATCCACTTGCTTTTTGGCTAGTGTTTTCCACTGTGGAAAGGGTAAAGGAACCCTAAAATCATCTTCTTTGGCCGCAAGTGGAGAAGCTGAATTCTGGGCTGCTGTCCCATGGGATGTGGTGGCTGTAAAATCGGCCTCGGCACTGATTTCTTCTCCGTTTTCCACCAAATTTGGAGGGTTACTTGAGGAAGGGGTTGGGAACGGGCTAGGGTTGGAATCAGCTGAATTTGAACTCATTTCATTGCAGTTTTGAGCTGGAAGTGAAGTTGCTGTCCGGTCTTCTGAAAAATCTGTTCTTGGACTCTTTGGAGATGAAGTGACCTTCCCACTTCTCAAAGTAATAGCACTCACATTTCCTTTAGGATTAGGGACAGTTTGGGAAGGGAGTTGACTTGATCCTTGAGCTTGATTTTGATTAATCCCGCTAGCCAATTGTCCCAATTGCCTCTCAATGCTGTGATTTTGTTGTTGTTGTTGTTGGAACATTTGTTGAAACATTTCCATCATTTGTTGATGTTGCGGATTTCCTCCACTTGAGCTCCCATACCCTCCTTGGTTAGCATAGCTCCTTGACTGATTTTGAAAGGATGAAGTAGGCTGAAATTGTTGAGCTTGCTGATTTTGTTGAAAACATGGTTGTTGGGGCTGATTAAAGGACTGAGTGGGTTGTTGATAGGGCTGATTAAAGGGCTGAGATGCTTGGAAATCTTGCTGGGAGTTGTAGCCTTGAAAGTTCTAATTTTGAAGTGGAAAATTCGTTGATGAGGACTGAAAATTTTGACTTTGAAACCCTTGATTGTAGGGCTGGAAATTCTGATTCAAGGGCTGTGAGGGCTGGAAAAATGGCTGGTTTTGAGGCGGAAATGTTTGAATCGATTGACACCCTTGCTGCCCTTGTTGATATTGCTGGAATTGAGGTTCGAATGGCTGGAATTGTTGCTGAAATTGCTGCTGAGTTGGTTGGAAATTAGACTGAATTGGAGGCTGAAAATTTTGGTTCGACGGCTAAAAAACTTACGGATTATTCTGAGTTTGCTGGGGCTGCTACAAATTCTATAGAGGCTGTTGTGAGGGCTGCGTTTGAGGGTTTTGTTGGCAGAAAGTGTTCCCGTACCTCAAATTTGGATGATTCCTCTAACCGGGGTTATAAGTAGAGGAAAAAGGATTGTTTCTTGCTTGAAATTGTCCTCTTACTAATGCTGCTACTGTCTCATCCTGTTGGAGGGTGGGACATGAATCTGAGGTGTACTCTTGACTAGAGCAGATGCCACACACACTTATCACTTGACTTGACTGTGGAGGTACTGAAGGAGTTGAATTTTGCCTTGCAACAGTTAGTTCAATTTGTTTAACAGCCGATGTGAGCTCCATTAATGCAGTCTTAACCTCCTTCTGATCAGTAGGAACTCCCTGAATTTCACCCACTCCTCTGGTGGTCAAGGCTCTGCTTCCAAATTGTTGGGAATTTTCAGCCATATTTGAAATGAGCTTCCTAGCTTGAATTGGCGTTTTGTTCACTAGGGCCCCTCCAGCTACAGCATCTATCATGATTCTGTCCATCTGCAGCAATCCCTCATAAAAGTATTGAATCAACAGTTGCTCACTGATCTGATGCTGGGGGCAACTTGAACACAGCTTGTTGAATCTCTCCTAGTAGTCATATAATGTCTCACCCACCACTTGCTGAATACCGCAGATGCTTTTTCTGATTATAGCTGTTCTGGAGGCTGGGAAATATTTTTCCAAAAATGCTTTCTTCATGGAGATCCAACTAGACACATGCCCTGTGGGTAGATAATAAAACCAGTCTTTTGCTGCTCCTGTCAGTGTAAAGGGGAAAGCTCTCAGCTTGATATCTTCTTCAGAAATGCCCTGAGGCTTCATATTAGAGCATACAACATGGAATTCGTGCAGGTGTCTGTTTGGATCCTCTCCAGATAACCCCTGAAACTTGGGCAGCAAATTAATGAGTCCAGATCTGAGCTCGAAATTTCCCCCCTGCTCTGGATAAGCTATGCTGGAGTACTGAAATGCAGCATCTGGTGCTGCAAGCTCCTTCATAGTTCTCTGGTGGTCTACCATGTCACTGCCTGAGTGAGTGAAAATAGTCTGAATAGGAGGGATATCTGTAGTCTCAGAAAGAATACTTTGTCTCCTCCTGGCTCTGAAAGTCCTCTCAATCTCAGGGTCGAATTCTTCTAAATCACCACCTGAAGACCTGGTCATAAAACAAAACAAATTGCAGTAAAAGTGGATATAGAAATAAAACAAATAAAATCAACTCAACAGATATAACAATAAGCACAAAAATAAAGCAAGAAAGATATGAAATAAGTGCACAAGCAACAATCAAACAAATCTACTAGTTGCTTCCCCGGCAACAGTGCCAAAAATTTGACGTACCCAAATGGACTGTCACGAATATGGGTCTCAAATTTAGATATGAATAAAATGCTTGAAACCCTTTTACAATCAAATCTATGAAAATGTAGCAAAGGGGCCACAGGTCATATTTTTCTCGGAGCTAGTTGTCGTGTTTGATTCAAGCTTGGATTATGTGTCGTTTGTGTTTTTGGGTTTCAAACATGTAATTGGATTTTGGGTTGTAATCGAAAATGAAATTGCAATGGAAAAGTAAGAATCTTAACTAATGCACTAAACAAGAAGTTGGCACTTAGTACTCAACCTAATGGAAACATAATCAAGCACTTACCAAATTTTTGGAAATCGTTTTCTGATTTCAACAAAACAAAAGAAATACTAAACAATGAAGTAAAAGCAGTGATGGAAGTTTTCGGAAACAAACAAGCTTGATACAATGAAAAGCATGCGAAATTCAGAATTTGAACAAATACTGAACTCAACTCAACTAAGAAGTTTTTAAAGCTAACTAAAGCAGAGAAAATTCAGAATAGCTAAAGGAGATATCAATGGATTCCAAAAGCTATCTTACACCAAAAAAAACTAGTGCAAATCTGATGCAAATCAGTGCCCAAACAGCTTGGCACGGAAGCTGTTACCCTTGTGCCAAGGCTACTGTTTTGTGCCAAACTGATTCAACAGTTCAGATTGAGAATTATTGATCAGACTGAGAAAATGAAAACTGTAAATGCAAAGAAATGCAGAGATAATTGAGAGCTTAACTCCAAGCAAATGACTGAACAAGCAAGACCCTAAGCACACAACATCTCGACATAACAAAATGCAAGAGAATTCAGAATTGAACTTAGATTTCAGAATTGGATTTCAGATTTCAGACATGGAAGTGATTCAAAATTACTGCTGCGCAAGGCTTGAATTCGAATGCTATTTAGCTAGAACAAATTTCAAGGTAAATTCAAATAGTAAACTAAAGCAATTGGAACAAAAACGCAGGACACAATAACAAGAACTAAAAATGTAGAATTCAATTGGCACACAAGCTGGAATTGGCACGCAAAGATTTAAGCTAGAATTTAACTGAAATTACAGCTATTGTTAACTAAACAAACTCCCTAACTGATTGTCTTGCAGGATTGAACCTAATTAAGTAAAAACAATTTAGAAATTGAATGTAACAAACTAAGACAGCTAATAACTGAAACTCAGAACAGAGTTGCGACAGAAATGAAAATACATGCAAAAACTGAATTGTAAACTAATTAAACTACTCCTCGATTCCTTTCAGAGCTCAGATACTCCTTGGTCGTCAAGAAAGGGAGAGCCTCGGACCCGTAAGATCAGCAAATCATGGGGAAAACTCCATCTGCGATTGAATACAGCTCAGATTGCTCATTTCTGAAATTTCCACTCGAAATCTTCATTTCAGCTGCGTCTGCGTGCGAAGGTGAATGGATGATGATCTAAACTATCTAGGGAACCCCTCTAGATAGCTCGGGTGGAATAAATTCGAGCACAGCTGATCCGAAGGTGTCAAATGGTCAGAACTGCGGAAACCTCTCAACAGCACTGTCTCTTGAGCAATTCTGATCCGGAAACTCCACTGATGGCCTTCCCAATGACCTAGCACATGAACTAAGCAAGGAAATCGAGTGGTCGCGCCCACTGATTGAAGAAAACTCAAAGGAAAACGAAGAACTCGATGAAGAAGGTAGCTGCGGCGAAGACGCGACGAAGAGGAAGCTGCGCAAAAATTTCCTTAAGTAATTAACATTGAACAGCTCAGATTGAATTTAGAAAATCCAACGGCTGATCTTGCTCTGATTTGAGCCAAACTTTGATGATGATGATCTGGGGTTAGGATCTGCCTCATGGAAGCTCGGATCCTCCAGATGTGCAACGGATGGTCCAGATCACCCTAATCTTTGAATGGACGATCTAGAGCCCTCCGAGCTTGATCCAACGGTTGATTTAGCTCTGATTGGAATGAAACCTTCAGATCTTGATCAGGGTGCTTGATCAACCCTAGCCCTAGCTCGGATTACTTCAGATGGTCCCGGATGGCTCAGATCTAGCCGCTCTTGAATCGGACGGCCCTGATTTAATCCTAATCTTGAAAACTCGATCCGGGTCACTTCCGACTCAAGTTTGACCCAATATGCCCTAGGTCCATGAACCTTTCATGCCTACAAAAATAGATCAAAAATTTAGTGGCCAAATAATCCAAATATGTGTAAATTTGCAATTAAATCCAGAATAAAGGTAAGTTCTAAAACCTAGGGCAATTTAACAATTAATCACTAAAAACATAGGTCAAATATAAATTTTATCAACTCAAATAATCAATAAAATGATACTTATCAGGGAGTCATGATACAAGACTAATTAATCTTGGATTAATTTTGGAATTAATCAGATTAATTGGAGAATTAATCACCACCAAAAACCAAAAAAATCCTCTCTCCCTATCTCTCTCTCTCTCCAGGTCACCGGCGCAAAGGGGTCAAGGTGGTTCCTCACCTTCTTCTCCTCCCTATCTCCTCCACGGCTCCTTGGTTGGCGATCACAGGGCAGAGGAGAAGCTATGCTTCTCTTTTGGTGATCGGTGGCGGCTGGAAGGTGGAGGAAAAGAGGCCGACGACAAGGATTGGGTGGCGCCGGTAGCTTAGTGGAAGAAGGGCTTTTAGGAGGAGAAGGATTGTTTTCTTCTTCCTAGCTTGAGCTCACATAGGAGAAGGGAATAGGTGCAGCCGGCGGTGAGGAACTCCCTCCTCTAGCTCCGGTGGCGGTGAACTTGGGCAAGTTGCCGGCAGCGGCAACTTTTGATTGGTGGAGGAAGATCAAGCCATTTCTTGCTTCATCTTCTGGTTATTCTTCTTCATTGGGATCCTCTCAGTGCTGCCTTACTTCCGAAATACCTTGGGAGCCCAAGGTGGCCGGCGGAACAAGGAGGAGAGAAAGATTGAAGGCCGGCGGGTAAACCTAGGAGTAGGGTTTGTTGGCGCATAGAGAAGAAGAATAGAAAGTGATTAATTTAGAGGTCTTGGTGACTCTGCAACTTGGTAGATCATCATCCACACGACGTCCAGGAGGGGAGGGACCTAAGGTATAAGACTACGAGGTAAACGACGAGGTATAACTCTCCCGAGCTCCGTTTTTCCTTACGTATGTTTTAGTTTTGCCATATTACTTTGCTTCGTCATTTCATGTATGTTAATTGATTATTTTGATTCGTTATCATCGACAATAATTAATTAACTGGACCCCAAAGATAAACACAAAAACTGGCGATCCAAATCATCGTCTTTTCCGCGGTTAATTAATTTAGAAAGTTACAAGGTCTTAACCTCAGTTTTGGCTAAGTTATAACTGGGATTAATTAACATGATGACGAGTCGGTCGTTAGAGGGACGGGTCTCTATTCGGATTAAATTTTTTAATCCATAGACATAGAGAGGTCTCTCATGTATGACCACGTGGTTGTCTTGGAAATCGCCAAGCCATACCCAACAAAAATATTGTCAGACGTAAGGGTATGGTTGTCCACATAATTATGAATAACTTAGGAGAAATAAGACACATCCTTTGGGATCAAAGATCTAAGGGATCTCCAGACAAGGATGATGTACTTATCCCGAGCTTCATACAAAACACTGTCCTAGGTCGTTTTAGCATGGATACCTCCTGTAACGCCCGCCTTTTTCCCTCACCTTACAGTGTGGCAAGAAGCGGCGTTACGCTGACATACATGTACGCATATGAATATCTTAATGCAGCGGAATAAAACTTATTTTTTCTTTAAACATATGCGTTTAACCATGCATCTAATACTTGAATCATTTATATAAGCCTTAACTATCATTCATGAACATGGTGACATTTGTAACTTAGCATATTAACATCATACGTAGCATCATGATATAAACATTCCATAACTCATCCGTAAGCATCATAAGTAGCAAGTGAATTCTTAGACATAACCATCATAAGCATAGCATGAAACTTAAGAAAAACCATGCAAGGTATAAGACATGTAACAAAGTATAAATATGGGAATTTATTTTCATTTCCCTTGACCATGTCACTGCCACACACACTCTTGCCCCTCCTGCTTCTTCCTTTAATAACCTCTTGCTTGATCTGCGGTATAAGGAAAATAAGACTATAAGCACATATGCTTAGTAAAACTCTTTCCTACTCACTAAAACTGTACGTCACATAAATCATAAACATATGATACATTTAACATAACATAATTCTGAACATAAAACATAAGCATATTCTTAACATAAATCCTAAACATAGGAACATTTGACATGGCATGATTCTTAACATAAACATAAACATAATCATACTTATCATGGCATAATTCTTAACATGAACATAAGCATAAACATACTTAACATGACATAATTCTTAACATGAACATAAGCATAAACATACTTATCATGGCATAATTCTTAACATGATCATAAGCATAAACATACTTAACATGGCATAATTCTTAACATGAACATAAGCATAAACATACTTATCTTGGCATAATGCATAACATGAATGAATGCATGAGTCAAATGCATATATCATAAGGATGCTTATTTGAAAACCATAATTATAAATACTTAAACATAATTATAACATCATGGGGCCCTGGCTTGTACCACATACATACATCATGTGCGCGCATCCCTAAGTAAATACGAGGTAGCTAATCTCGACCTACTAGGATAAGGACAGCTTCATCGGTAGTCCCGAACCGTGGACAGCTTCATCGGTAGTCCAGAACCGTGGACAGCTTCATCGGTAGTCCAGAACCGTGGGCAGCTTCATCGGTAGTTTAGAACCGTGGACCTTACTTAGGTCTGGTACAAGCCCATTCATAAAATAAAATAATTTCACATGCTTCTTCATTCATAAACTATACGTGGCATAATCTTTCATTCTTAATGCTTACATCATCATTATGCCTTGAAGGCATGAATCTTATCTTCATTCATCATTTTCATTCCATAAACATGACATGCATACATAATTATGCCTCCAGGCATAAACATCATCTTGGTTCATAAAGCTTGCATGATCATGGTACATAAGATAAACATGCATTTCATACATGGTACATATCATCTAGCATACATAATCATAGTATTCCTCCTAGAGCATGCATGGGTAAGATTCATATGAACATGATACACACTACTTAGGTTCATGGCCTTAAACATAACTTAGGTTCATGACATTCATCATAGAACATGCATAGCCCTTCATAACCATATATCTATTTTAGGCATTTAACATCATACATGCATTATTCTATATCACATACATAACATCATACATGCATTATTCTATATCACATACCTTCATGAATGAACATAGCACATAACCTAAACACACAAGTCATGATATATAGCACATAAAGCTAAGGTTTTAAGTAACATAAAAACTCTTACAACTTGCTTAAACATATACATACATCATAGTAGACCATGAGCAAGTATCCTTGTACCTTAACCCAACTCAAACCCTACATTAGGAGCTTGGCCGAATATTCAATAGAAGAAGGTCCCATCATTCAAGCAACATGAAAAGGTCCCATACGAAAAAGGAAACCCATACATTACATACAATGTCATAGTAAGCCATTGGACCCCATAATTGGAGCTAACCCTAAATCCTAGCCCTCCCACTTGACTTTGGCCGAACCCTAATGGGCCATAAACACATGGAAAAATTGCATAAAATTCCCAATTTACATCTAGTACCTTACATATAACCCCATAGGAAACCATTAGCACCCTTGCTTGGAGTTAACCCTAACTTCTTGCCCTATAACATGTCTTGGCCGAAACTTACAAGGATCATAAGGCATGTAACAATTTACATAAATCACCATTAGCATCCCTTGCATCGTGAGAAAACATAAGAATCATCATTAGAGAGTTAAAACTAATCCTAGTCATGGAGTCATGGTGGTGGCCGAAACCCTAAAAGCCAACCTTCATGGATTCCTCAACTTAAATCTTAAACAAAGACTTAAATCATGATAAACATCAAAGGAAAACCATTATACCACAGGTGAGGGAGTCTTACTTGGTTTATCTTGATTATCACCGTGAGTAGAGAAGCCAAAAGAAAACCTCCTTGACCTTAGACTACCTCTAGCCCTTGTAGCCTTGTAGGAGACCCTTAGATCTTGAAGAGGAAGCCTTCTTGTGAAGCTTTTCTAAGGGAGAAACCTCCTTGTGGGGTTCGGCTAGAAGGAGGAAGGAGAGGGATGGCTTTGGTGGGAGAAGAGAAGAAAAAGAGTAACTCCTATGTCTCTTCCCCTCTCATCTACTCTTTTATACTTCATGAAGGGGGGGGGGGGGGGGCAAGTGAAAGTTCATGGTGCCTCTTCTCTTGATGACTCTTCACTTCCCTAAGCCTTAACCAAAATCCTCTTCATTCTCTACTAGCACTCCCTTGCTAGGTGTAATGGTTAGTACATGCATGGTGTTACACTAGGTCCAAGGTTTAATCCTTGGTCCATGCACTTTATTTTTATTTTTATTTTATTTCATTTTATTTTTTTTCTTTTTAATTTCGGCAATGCCCCCAAAGGCCTACCAATAGACATGCTAATATTCCTAATTTAAACCAATTTCTATTTATATTAAATTCTATCAAAAATCCACTAATAACCATGGTGCTAGAAAAAAACCCATGGAAAGTCCATTAATACCTAGCTTCTTATTCCATATAGAAAATCATGGCTAATCATGCTAAGGTTCCTACCAGCATCTCTATGTTCCTCAAAAATTTATCTAGACATGATCAATATTTTAAAGAAAATATTGAAAAAATTTTCCAGGTCGTTACACCTCCAAGGAAAAGTTTGTACTTTTCGGCTTTGGAGCTACTCTATCTAAAGAGATATGTTTAGATTATTAAAGGTGATAGAGTAGGTAATGGTGGTTCCTCTAGCATCAGCTAAAGGAAGTCTCATGTATGCTAAAAATGATCCCAGATATCTGTTGTGTTGTGGGCATAGGTAACAGATATCGGAGTAACCCAGGTCAAGGAAATTGGACTGCGGTAAAAGAATGTATTGTTCCTAAGAAGGACGAAGGACTATATACTGATTTACCGGGCTGGCCAATCACGTGTGGGTTATATGGATACAGAATTTCAATCTAGATAGGGGAAAATATAAGTATTCCTCGGGTTTTGTGTTTACTTTTTGGAGGTAGAACCATTGTATAGTAGAGTGTTGCACAGTGGCTGCGTGATGGACCCTGCTATGGAGGCTGGATATTTGGCAGCCTGCGTGGCAGCCAAGATAGCTATATGGTTCAGGAACCTCAAGATGGACTTCGACGTGATTCCTGGTTTGCTCAGAACTATCACATTTGATGTGATTAAAATGGTGCAGTTGCAAACTCGAAGGAATCACGAGTCCATAAGGCGAGTAAACACATAGAGCACAAGTGCCACCCAGAAGAGGAATAGCAATCATTGCTTAGATTGCATCAATGGATGACCTAGGTGGATCATTTCACCAAGGCCTTAATAGCGAGAGCTTTTAGGCATGTGAAGGATCTAGAGGTCAGATGTATGACATTTTGAAAACAGCAAAGTCTTTGAGTATAAGTGGGAGATTGTTAGGATGTATACTAAAAGCCTTCCTTTTGGATTAAAATACATCTACATTTTAAAGAGAATCGCAAAATCACATAGTACATGTTTATATTAGTATATGCATAAAATGTCTAATACTTGACATTGTAGATAACATGGTGCATGGTGTCGCACAGAAGATCATGTTATCAGGTTCCTTGACGAAGTATATGAAAGAGGCTCACAACCGAGATGGAGTTGGACAAACCATCAGGATGGTTGTAGTGCAATTAGGTGTGGTTTATCTTAACCATAGAATTACACTAGTGTACTTTGTGTACATTGAGTAGAACCGAAAGAGAGGTCATCTAGTTTTGTACTGACTTCGTAAATTAGATTAGACCTCGGATAAATATTATGGAGTATGATCTCTTAATCCCGAAATAATAACGGGCACGTATAATTATATATTATTTCTTTGACTTACCAAAGGGCGAGATTTATTCTGTTAAATCAATAGGCCCGGTAAGTTGGGGGAATAATATTAATTATATGATGTGTCATTGATTATTAAAGGAATCCGTGTCCTGGTGAGTCAGAATGATGATGCCCCCTTGGTGAGCTCAAAAGGATCGTCATGTCAAATCTTGCAAGCGGACTATGGTCCGGCATGATGAAAAGGTTGAGTGGTACTAATCAAGGATCAAGAGGATAATTAATTTAATTATCAGTAAATTAAATTAATTATCAGGCATTCGATATCTTAAACACGGGGAGATGGATGACTCATAATATGTGGAGCCCATATGAAAATATGGGGGTTGGTGAGGAAGTACAATGGGATCTTTTAGTGGAATGGATCACCATTAATGAATTGGGTTTCGATCCATTAGCGGGCCAAGAACCAACTCCTCCTCATGGTCCCTATCTTAGCCCTATAAATACCCCATAGGAGTCATGATACAAGGTTGAATGAATTAATTGAGAATTAATTTGGATTAATCACCAAAACCCCAAAAACCCTACATCTATTCTCTCTCCTGGGGCTTACCTTCCGCCGGCGGTAGAGGAGGAGGAAGGAGGAGGATTCCTTGGGTTTTCTTCTCCTTCATCTCCTTCTCTTTGGCGTGGAAGATCAGCTAGACCCAGGAGAGACCGACCTGGAGATGAAGGACGCCGGAGGAGGCTATTTCTGTCGGTTGTTAGTTGTTCGGCTGCGGTGGTGATAGGAAGGTGATGAAGCTAAGTTCTTCTCCTTTTTCCTCTTCGGTTTCTTCTCCTGTCATCTTCACTAGCTTCCTCTTAGCATTCACATGTAGGGAGCAGAAAGGAGAATCGGTTGATGGTCGGGAGAAATAAGGAATTTCCTTGTTTAGCCGCCGACGAGGGTGAAGAGGTAGAGTTGGTTTTCCGGTGGGTTTTTGGGAAGACGCTGAGCTTGCTCAGCTTCTTCTTCTCTTTTCTTCATCTTCCTAGCTACCTCTCAGACCTGCCTCTTGGCTGGCTGGACCTTGGAGCTTGAGGTGGCCGACGTCGAGAGGAGGAGAGGTGAAAAGAAGGTTGGACGAAACCCTAGTTAGGGTTTTTGCTACCAAAAAGGAAGAGGATTGAAGAAGGTGATTTTGGTGTGTCTTGGAGACTCCGCGTCTTGGTGGATCATCCCCCACACGACGTCCAGGAGGGGAGGGTCATATGGTAGAAGACTCTGAGGTAAACGGCGAGGTATAACTCTCCCGAGCTCCGTTTTTCCTTAGTTATGATTATTGCTTTGATATTTGTTGTCATTGCATGTTGATAATTAATTATTTCTTAATTAATTTGATAATTAATCATGTGTCAGACCCCGAATACAAACACAAAAATTGGCGATCCATTCGTCATCTTTTTCACGGTTAATTAATCCGGAAAGTTACAAGGCCTTAACCTTGGTTTTAGCTAAGTTGTGACTTGGATTAATTAACACGACGACGAGACGGTCGTTAGAGGGATGAGTCTCTATTCAGATTAAATTTTTAATCCGTAGACATAGAGAGGACTCTCAGGTACGACCCCATGGTTGTCTTGAAAACTACCAATCCATACCTAACCAACAAAAATAACAAGAAGGGGTACGATAATGTAGATTAGAACTAAGAAAAGCAAGTAAATGGGCATTAATAAGAGTATAAAAGCTTGTCTAATCTACGCTTATCACACCCCCAAACATAAATCTTTACCTATCCTCAAGCAAACACACTGCATTAGAATTATGTATCAGTGTAGTTCATTATAATCCCTAGTAACTTGATATAACTCTATCAAACACTTTCATTGATGAGCATGATATAAAAATTAATTTCTGTGTGGCCTAAGAAGAAGTTCTCCATGCTCGATTCGATGAGCGACTATATGTTGGGTATGGCTTGGCGGGTTTCCTAAGTGATTACTTGGTCATTCTGAGAGACTTCTCCATGTCTACAGATTAAAAACATAATCTGAATGGAGACCCGTCTCCAAACGACCATCTCGTGCCATATTGAGCAATCCAAATTACAACTCGGCCAATTACAAAAATCGGCCTTGTAATTTGCTTGACCGTTCGACCGCGGAAATGGCGACGAGTGGATCGCTGGCTTTTGTGTTTATGGTCGGGGTCCAGTTACTAAATTATTTGCTATGCTACAAAATTAAAATAATAAACTAAACTAACATAAAATGACGAGACTAATAAACATGGCACACAAATAAACAAGGGAGTTTGCGAAAGAGTTATACCTTCTCGATCACCTCCCCGCCTTCAACTATAAGATGTGTATACTGAAAGGCATGACTTCTATATATGAACATCTTTATTATGAAAAGAGATTCACAACTACACTAGGTGCCTATTTACATAAGTACATGCATGAAGTCCAATACTACGCATTATAGATAACATGGTGTGTGGTGACACACGGAAGATCGTGTTATCAGTTCCCTGCCTAGTATAATTAGAGGCTCACAACCGACATGGAATTGGACAACCCATCGGGATGGTTGTAGTGTAATTAGGTATGGTTGGTCTTGACCATAGAATTACACTAGTGAGCTTTGAGTACATTGAGCATGACCAAAACCTGAGGTTATCCAATTTGTACTGACTTGATAATTGGTTAGGACCTCAGTTTATATTATGGACTACGATCCCTTAATCCCAAAATAATAACGGGCATATATTATTAATTATTGTTTCCTTGATTTACCAATGGGCGAGATCTATTCTGTTAGATCGATAGACCCGGTAAGTTGGGAGATAATATTAATAATATGATGTGTCGTTGATTAATGATGGAATCTGTGTCCTGGTTAGTCCGGATGATGATGCCCCCTTGATGAGCTCAAATGGTTCATCGTGCTAAACCCTGCAGGTGGATTTGATCCGGCGCGATGATAAGGTTGAGTGGTACTAATCAAGGATCCAGAAGTTAATTAATTTAAATTGTCAATAATTAATTAATTAACGAACATTCGAGATTTTAAACATGGGAGGATGGATGACTCGTAATATGTGGAGCCCATATGAAAATATGGGGGTTGGTGAGGAAGTTCAATTAAGATCCTTTAGTGGAATGGATCTTAATTAATGGATCGGGTTTAGATCCATTAGTGGGCCAAGAACCAACTCCTCCTCTTGGTCCCTACCATAGCCCTATAAATACCCAATGATATCAAGAAACCAAGGCTTAATCCAAGAGTTGATACACTAGGTATCTCTCCTCTCATCTCTCTCTTCTCTCTCTCTCCTAGGGCTTATGGTCGGCGCAAGGAAGAGGAGTTTCCTCCTCTTCTTTTCTTCCTCCTCCCACCACCATCTCTCGGCCAAGGATAGCAAAGACAAGGGAGAGGTTCCCTCTCACTTTTGTGGTGATCGGCGGTGAGAGAGGAGTGGTCGGCGGGCTGTGCAGGGCGGCGCAAGTGGAGGTTTCGGCGATGCCGCAAGGGAGAAGGAGGAGGAGGGTTTCGGCCAGTTTGGGTAAGGGAGAAGGTTCTTTATTTCCTTCTTCTTCTTCTTCACCATCCTCTCGAGGTGGGCTGCTGGTTTGGAGGGTTGTAGGCGGCTCCGGCGGTCGGCGGCGCAAAGGGAGAGGAGAGAAGGGCCGGCGGCTAAGGAAACCCTAGTTTGGGTTTTTTCCTTTTTCGGCCAAGGTGAGAAGAAGAGCTCTTTTGGAGGCCTCGGTGATCTCGGATCGTGGTAGATCATCACCCACATGATGTCTGCGAAGGGAAGGACATAAGGTAGAAGACCTCGAGGTGATCGGGAAGGTATATCTTTCCCTATGCTCTTTTGATTAACCTTATGTCAATTATGTGCTTGTCTTGTTCTTCTCGTCATTTTATGTTTGATAATTTTTTATTTTGATTCCAAATCATGATGAATAAATTATTAACTGGACCCCGAACATAAACACAAAAGTCAGCAATCAACTCGTCGCCTTTTCCATGGTCGAACGGTCGAGGAAATTACAAGGCCAATTTTGGTAATTTGCTTAGTTGTTATTTGGATCGTTCGATATAGCACGAGACGATCGATGGGAGATGAGTCTCCACTCAGATTAATTTTTTAATCCGTAGACGTGGAGAGGTCTCTTGGATCGACCTGGTATTCGCTAAGGAAACACGCCAAGTCGTACCCTACAATTGGTATCAGAGCTGAGGTTTCCGGCTTTGTGTGTTTAGGATTTGTTCATTTTTGCAATTTTCATACATTTTATTTTGCTGGCTTATGCGTGGATGTGTGTAGGCTAACTTTGTGTTGCAAGCACGTGATTCCAACTTCATGGACAAATATGTGTTGTGTGATTGATTTGCATATTTTTGTAATTAATTAATCCTCGGGGTTGACGAGGCTAGGTATTTAATTTTTGAAATTAAATACTGCACATGCTTAGCCGAGTTTTTTATTTACAGTTGATTTAGATTTCATGTACACTCCTTCATGGAGTATAAGATCAATGATGTAAATAATTAGCTATTCATTTCGACTCAGAGATCCCTCAATGTAGCATGCGCAGAAGGAAGGGAGGAGCAGACGAAGTGACGACACGACTGGAGGCACATTATATACCAAGGGGCCATGAAAGTTTGAAAATCTAGGATTTTTTTTTATTTTATTTCATGTTATTGATTATGTGCTTGGTTGTGTGGTAGTGCTAGAAAATTCCTCGAGATAAATTACTAAGTTGGAGAGGGACCCTAAGGGTCCCGCGGCTTCCATTACAGTTCGACAAGTGATGCGAACAAGTCTGTGCGTCAGCTCTGAGTGCCTTCCTCCCCATCGGATAGACTTGTTCTATGGATCACTGGGTCGAAAAATACTATAGAAAATTATTGGAGAGTGTGTGTACATCCCCATCGGAAGGCACATAATTGGAAATAATTTTCTTAGTGTCGTGTAATGGTACACACTTAGATGCGAATAATAGTATCCTCCCCATCGGAGTCACTGCTATTATTTTTGCAAAGCCGAAGGCAACCAACTGTTGATCTTATTTGTCAAAAATTTAGGTTGACAAGATAGTAAGATCGATGGGTGAAACCTCCTCTTACGAATGTGGGGATTCGTATACGTCCACACTATCATGGCATACGAGTTCCTTGGTGTTTAGGGTTGTTGGTTGATTTCAAAAATTAATTGTTTTAAGGAATCAATTTATTTTTGATTTCTAAAGTAGTGTATGCTGTGATTCTCAGGTTTTTCATAATGGCCTTTACTCCACTAGCAACAATTCATAAGGACAAAATAAACTTACTGGCCCAAACTACATAGACTGGAAGAGGAACCTTGACATTGTCCTCACTGTTGAGGAGTACAAATTTGTACTCTTCGAGGAATGTCTGGATAGGCCTAGGGAGGGCTCTAGTGAAGAGTTGAGGGAGTGTTACAAGAAGTGGAAAAAGGCAGATGAGATGGAGCGGTGTTACATTCTAACATCTATGTCGAATGTGCTGCAACATCAGCATCAGGCCATGGCCACTACTAGTGACATGATGCTAAACCTCAAAGATCTCTTCGGGCATCATGGTCGAGCTGCTAGGCAAACCGCGATGAAGAGTCTTATGTCAACCACTATGGTTGAAGGGTCACCTGTGAGGGATCATGTCCTAAAGATGATGACTCACCTCAATGAGATTGAGGTACTAGGTGCACAAATCGACGGGGAATCCCAGGTCGAAATTATACTCCAATCACTGCCTGAGAGTTTTGAGCAGTTCAGGCTCAACTATAATATCAACAAAAGAGATTATACGTTGGGTGAACTGCTAGGAGAACTCCAGGTGGCAGAGGCCATCTTTCGTCAGAACTCACAGGCCTTAGTGACTCAAAGGGTTTCCTCTTCTAAGCCGAAAGGTAGGAAGAAGAAGAAATGTGGAGGGTTCAAGAAGGTAGGAGCATCGCAAGGACCCTGGACTGGCGTCAAGAAGCCGAAAGGCAAGTGCTTCACGTGCAAGCAAACTGGGCACTGGAAGGCGGACTGTCCCCGTCGTCAAAGCAAAGGTATTTCTTCAGCCTTAGTCGTTGAAACATGATTAGCGGTGCTATCTACCAGTACCTGGTGTGTAGATACAGGAGCCACTGACCATGTCTGGAATACTCTGCAGGGGTTCCAGGAAACCCGACGGCTAGCGGATAAAGAAATTATGGTCTACATGGGCGATGCTACGAAAGTGATAGCAGTTGCAGTGGGAGTCTTCTATTTATCTTTTGAGAGAAATAAAGTATTAGTTCTGAGAGATTGTCTTTTTGTACCCTCATTTAGGAAGAATTTGATTTCGATTTCTAGGTTAATAAAGGATGGATATTCTGTTGCTTTTAGTAAAAAAGTTGTTATTAAGAGAAACAGAGAGATTATCTGTTCGTGTACAATGGTTGGCAATCTGTAAACTCTAGAACCAATAACTCCCACGATGCACACTGAAGTAAATAGCTCATCATCTAACCTGAATAAAAGAAAGGAGCCTTCTAAGATGAATCAGACATATCTGTGGCACCTTAGGCTTGGTCATATTAACCTTAGTAGGATTCAGAGGTTGATAGCCGATGGTGTAATGACCCAGAAAATTCTCTTAATATTTTCTTAAAATATTGAGCATGTCTAGATAATTTTCCGAGGGGCCCAGAAATAATTATGTAAAATTGGGCCTAGAAATCCATGTTTTCTCATTTAAATTGAGAAAAACTAGGTTCTAATGAGCTTTAAATGGGCTCCAAAAATGGGTATTAATTAGGTAAAATTAATATAAATTAGGTAAAATTAATATAAATAAAAAAGAATTTTATTTAGGAATCTTGGCATAATTATGGGTGATTTTAGGGGGATTTTCGGAATTTAGTAAATAAAAAAATAAATAAATGAAATGAAAATAAAATAAAAATAAAGGTGCATGAGCCAAGGATTGAACCTTGGACCTCTTGTACAACCATGTAAGCCTTAACCAACTCACCTAGCAAGGGATTTCTATGAGGAAATGAAGTGGATATAAGTTGAGATTAAGAAGAAGATGAAGAGCCATGGAGAGACTCTTCATTCACCACCTTAATGGGTTATAAAGAGGGGGGTTTTGGGAGTTATTCTCTTCTCTCCATCAATTGCATTCTCTTCCTCCTTCTTTCTCATCCTAGACGAAATCTACAAGGGAGATTTTCCCTTGGGAAAACTCCACAAGAAGGTCCTACCACCAAGATCTAAAGGTTTCCTAAGGTTCCAAGGCTAGGGGTGATCAAGAGACAACAAGTCTTCCTTCTTCTTCCCATCTAAGGTCTAAAAATCAAGAAACCCCAAGATAAGACTCCCTCACCTGTGGTATAATAGTTCCCTATGATTTCCATGATTTTTAGCATGATATATTGGTTAGTTTTCGAATTTGATGTTGAAAGGAAAGAAAACCAAGACACTCATGATTAAGGGATTCGGCCACCATGTTTTACAGGTCTATAAT
Source organism: Boesenbergia rotunda (assembly GCA_024364735.1). Lineage (NCBI taxonomy): Eukaryota > Viridiplantae > Streptophyta > Magnoliopsida > Zingiberales > Zingiberaceae > Boesenbergia > Boesenbergia rotunda. The sequence goes on along the minus strand of JAGFNQ010007335.1, from coordinate 13,554 downwards.
TATGATAAAAATCATGATAATGTTATTTAATGTTCCCTTATGATGTGTAGAGGTTAAGTGAAATTTTTGGGAATTTTTGGAGCACCCTAGAACACCCTAGGGTTTCGGCCAACATGAAAGAAACCAAAACTAAGAACCTTAAGTTTAAGGGTTTCATCCACCATGATTTACAGGTCTATAATTATGCTAAAAATCATGATAATGTTATTTAATGTTCCCTTATGATGTTTAGAGGTTAATTATAAATTTTGGGAATTTTTGGAGTACCTAGGACACCCTAGGGTTTCGGCCAACATGAAAGAAACAAAACTAAGAACCTTAAGTTTAAGGGTTTTGGCCACCATGATTTACAGGTCTATAATTATGCAAAAAATCTTGATAATGTTATTTAATGTTCCCTTATGATGTGTAGAGGTTAATTATAATTTTTGGGAATTTTTGAGATACCCTAGGACACCCTAGGGTTTCGGCCAACATGAAAGAAACAAAACTATGAACCCTATGTTTAAGGGTTTCGGCCACCATGATTTAAAGGTCTATAATTAAGCCAAAAATCTTGATAATGTTAATTTATGTTCCCTTATGATATGTGGAGGTTAAGTATAATTTCTGGGAATTTTTGGATTACCCTAGAGACCCCATATGTTTCGGCCAACCTCAAGGACCCAAGGGTTAGGGTTGAGCCTTTAACTTCAAGTATATGTTTATGTGTTGCCATGATATAAGGGTGATGTAGGGAACCATGTTAAGTTATATGCCCATGCTATGCTAAGAACCATGCTAAGTGATTATGTATGTTCATGATATGAATGATGTCATGATAAGTATGATAAGTTTATGTTCAGGATATGAATGATGTCATGATAAGAATGATAGGGTTATGATCACGATAAAAATGATGCTATGATATGTTAGGTTATGATATGAATGATATGCCATGTTTTATGAATAATATGCATGTATGCCATGTCTTATGTATGAAGTTAAAGTACATGCCTTTAAGACACATCTATGATGTTAAGTATGATGAATGACAAGTATGATGAATGAATGATAATGAACGACAAGTATGATGAATGAAAGATGATGCTTATGTCTTTAAGGCATAAATATGCTAAACGGCACGATCGATGGTTGACGGTACGACGGTCGAGAGGACCGGTAAATGGGCCGGTAGACGGGCCGAGCCATAACAAGTTATGCTATGTTAAGTATGCTATGAATGAATGATGAATGATGAAGCATGAAAAGTATTTTACTTTATGTATGGGCTTGTACCGGACCGAAATATGGGTCCAAGGGATGGGCACCTTAAGAACGCCCCGGTTTTGGACTACCGAAGCTGTCCACGGTTCTGGCCCTACCGGAGCTGGGTAACAGGGATGGGCACCATTAGAACGCCTCGGTTCGAGGACTAGCGACTATGCTGTCCTTACCCTAGTAGGTCGAGGCTAGCTACCTCGTATTTACTTAGGGATGCGCGCTTATGATGTATGTATGTGGTACAAGTCAGGGCCCAATGATATGATGAATATGTTTAAGCATTAAAAGTATGTTTTAAAAGGTTAAGCATCCTTATATATATGCAATTGTCTCATGCATTCATCCATGTTATGCATTATAATTATGATAAGAATATTATGCAAAGTAAGTTTATGCAAAGCAAGTTTATGCAAGATATGTTTATGCAAATGATTTTGTTTATGCTCATGTTACTATATGATGCCATGATTTGATTGTGTTTATGCTAATTTAGAATGCCATGATTTATCTATGTTCATGTTAGTTTAGGATGCCATGATTTATTTATGTTCATGCTAGTTTAAAATGCCATGATTTTATTTATGTGCATGATAGTTTAGGGTGCCATGATTTAATTATGTTTATGCCAAGTTAGAATGCCATGATTTGATTTATGTTCATGCTAGGTTAGGATGCCATGATGTAATTATGTTTATGCTAAGATAGTATGCCATGATTGGATTTATGTTCATGCTAGTTTAGAATGCCATGATTTAATTATGTTTATGCTAAGTTAGAATGCCATGATTTTTTTTATGATGTCCATACCAATTTATGATGCCATGTTCTAACTATGTTATACTGAGATAGGACGCCATGATTTTATTTATATTCGTGCTAAGAATGTTTATGAAGTTATGTTTGTTATGTTTATGTCTACGCCAAGTATTGTGCCATGCCATGAAGGTTTATGGTTATGTTTATGCTATGCTATGAAGATGATTATGTTATGTTTACGCCATGACGAATGTATGCTAAGTGATGAAAAGGCTTATGTTCTAAGTAAAGCACTAAGTATGTAATGGCTTATGTGCTCATGAATGAATGATGAATGGTTTTAGTGAGTAGGAAAGAGTCTTACTAAGCCTGTGTGCTTATAGTCTTATTTTCTTATACCGCAGATCACGCAAGGGGACAGTAAGGAAGCAGCAAGAGGGCATCAAAGAATGTGTGTGATAGTGACTTGGCCAAGGAGCAATATGGTTGCTCGTCTCATGATAGAACTTTATCTTTACTGTTATGTGTTTAAGTATGACTCTATGACATGATACTAAGTATGACATGATGCTATGTATGACATGATGCTACGAATGACATGATGCTAAGTATGATATGATGCTAAGTATAAAGTTACTAGGCTAAGTTCCCATGTTATAGTGCTAGAAATGGTAGTAAGTGCATGTAGAAGTAAGTTAAAGGTTTCCGCTGCATTATGATGTCTACATGCCCTAAGTATGTTAACGTAACGCCGCTTTAGGAAAAAAAAAGGCGGGCATTACAGGTTGGTATCAGAGCAGTTACCATCTCACTACACACACAGCAAGCCCTCTTCCTGCAGCTTCCAAGTAAGTACCTCTTTACATATCTGATAGTAGTAAGATGTTTTATGGTTTTGAGATATGCAAGTATGAACGATAATTATGATGAAAAGTACGTTACAATATGTAACGACGAATGATACTTTATCTTATTTTAGGAATTAAATATTTAGAATAACATAGGGGTAGAAAAAAAATATATTGCCCATACTTGTCTTTGGGTGAAGAAAAGCATGGCTAGAAGACAGAGTAACAGAATTGATGAGAATTTATGAATGAAAATTAAACGATAAGTAAGTAGTGTAGCTAGAAGTTTTTGCTCATTTAAGGCAATATAACTAAGTGAATAACCATAGGAATATATAAGTTGTAGATAATTTGACAAACCAGAATGTAGATAGAAGGGAAATATAGTGCTTGTTATATTAGTGTGTATTCTAAAAAAAGAACTGTCATTTAGCTATACATAGGCTAGCAGTTATATTTTAATAAAGAAATTATTAGTTATATAAAACAAAAATCTAGCTAAGTTTAAGCATTCTTAAACTATTAATGAGCTGATAGTTGACAAACCTGGTATACTCGACTTTGACAAATATTACCTAGCTATGACAACATATTATAATAATTTGTAATAATTCACTTATCTATTGTGTTAAATCCTAATCTTCTAAAGACAAACTATTCATATCTTTTGTGTATATTAAGATTATAAATTTCTATACTATAATTATAAAACCAATCATAACAATTCTACATATTTCGTTGTGCTTTCTAATAAATATAACAAAAGAGTATACATATATGGAACTTATGGGGTAGGATTGAAATATATTAATGAAAAGACTGCATGTAATTAGGGTACTTCGTATAGACTTATAGTGTGATAATATTACCTTAATAAGAGTAATATATTGAATGTTTTTAGAAAGAATATAGTAGACAATATAGAAGTAGGCATCCAGGGAAGGCAAACAAAGTGGCCGATGCACTCAGTCGGAAGTCAAGTGCCACCTTGATGTCCATAAATAGATTACCCCGACCACTCGAAAGAGAAATTATTAATTTTGGAGTCGAGGTCATCTCCGGACGGCTTTCTACCATGACAATGGCACCGATGCTGTTCGAGGACATACTAGAAAAACAAAATGGTGATCCGAGTCTTCAGAGAATTAGGCAGGAGATCCTAGAAGGAAAGGACGATGGTGTTCATATCGCCAACAGGGGAGTACTCTATCTTAGGGATCGTCTATGTATCCCTAATGCTCCGGAGCTGCGGAGAGAAATATTAATAGAAGCTCACGAAACCCCTTACTCAAGGCATCCAGGATCCACCAAAATGTATCAAGACCTGAAGGAGAAGTTCTGGTGGTCCGGTATGAAGGGTGATGTGGCTCGGCATGTTAGTACTTGCCTGACATGCCAACGAGTGGAAGTAGAACACCAGCGACCCGGAGGAGCTCCGCAGCCACTCCCAATCCCGGAATGGAAATGGGAAGATATCTCTATGGATTTTATTTCGGGACTTCCCAAGACTGCAAATGGATATGATGCGGTATGGGTAATTGTGGACAGGTTGACGAAGTCTGCTCACTTCTTAGCTATCAAGATGACTTATTCGATTGAGCAACTGGCTCAATTATATGCTAAGGAGGTAATCAGACTTCATGGAGTGCCCAAGACCATCATCTCAAATGGGGATGGTCGCATCACTTCATATTTCTGGGAGTGTGTCCAGAAGTCCCTCGGCACCAAATTACGATTCAGTACAGCTTTTCATCCTCAGGCTGACGGGCAAACTGAACGAGTAAAGCAAGTATTGGAAGACATGCTACGGGCTTGTGCCCTAGATTTCAAAGGGAGCTGGTGCCGATATCTATGTTTGGCGGAATTCGCCTACTATAATAGCTACCAAGCTACTATTGGCATGGCACCTTATGAGGCTCTGTACGGCAGGAGATGTAGGTTTCCAATCTGTTGGTACGAAGGTGGTGAGAAGAAGGAGATGGGACTCACAACAGAGGTCATCGATAGCACCACCCGAGCTGTACAGAATATTCGACAACGGATAGAAACTGCCCAGAGCCGGCAGAAGAGTTATGCCGATGTCCGGCGTAGACCCCTGGAGTTTAATGTTGGAGATTGGGTGTTTCTAAAAGTGGCACCAATGAAAGGGGTGACAAGATTCGGGAGGAAAGGAAAGCTAAGTCCGCGTTATGTGGGGCCGTACCTGATTCTGAAAAGAGTTGGTAAAGTGGCATACGAGCTGGAGCTACCTTCAGAGATGTCAGCTATCCATAACGTATTCCATGTGTCCCTGCCTAAAAAGTGTATCCCAAATAGGGACCAAGTGATCGAGCCGCAGACAGTACAACTGCAGGAGGACCTAAGCTATGAGAGCAGACCTATCAAAATTTTGGACAGGGAAGTCAAGAAGCTGAGGAGTAAGGAGGTACCCTTAGTCAAGGTCCTATGGCAAAGTCAACGGTTCGAAGAAGCTACCTGGGAACGCGAGGACGAGATGAGGCGCAAGTACCCGGAGTTATTCTAAGTTCGAGGACGAACTTTCACGAGGTATGGGGGATTGTAACGACCCAGAAAATTCTCTTAATATTTTCTTAAAATATTGAGCATGTCTAGATAATTTTCCGAGGGGCCCAGAAATAATTATGTAAAATTGGGCCTAGAAATCCATGTTTTCTCATTTAAATTGAGAAAAACTAGGTACTAATGAGCTTTAAATGGGCTCCAAAAATGGGTATTAATTAGGTAAAATTAATATAAATTAGGTAAAATTAATATAAATATAAAAGAATTTTATTTAGGAATATTGGCATAATTATGGGTGATTTTAGGGGGATTTTCGGAATTTAGGAAATAAAAATAATAAAATAAATGAAATGAAAATAAAATAAAAATAAAGGTGCATGAGCCAAGGATTGAACCTTGGACCTCTTGTACAACCATGTAAGCCTTAACCAACTCACCTAGCAAGGGATTTCTATGAGGAAATGAAGTGGATATAAGTTGAGATTAAGAAGAAGATGAAGAGTCATGGAGAGACTCTTCATTCACCACCTTAATGGGTTATAAAGAGGGGGGTTTTGGGAGTTATTCTCTTCTCTCCATCAATTGCATTCTCTTCCTCCTTCTTTCTCATCCTAGACGAAATCTACAAGGGAGATTTTCCCTTGGGAAAACTCCACAAGAAGGTCCTACCACCAAGATCTAAAGGTTTCCTAAGGTTCCAAGGCTAGGGGTGATCAAGAGACAACAAGTCTTCCTTCTTCTTCCCATCTAAGGTCTAAAAATCAAGAAACCCCAAGGTAAGACTCCCTCACCTGTGGTATAATAGTTCCTATGATTTCCATGATTTTTAGCATGATATATTGGTTAGTTTTCGAATTTGATGTTGAAAGGAAAGAAACCAAGACCCTCATGCTTAAGGGTTTCGGCCACCATGTTTTACAGGTCTATAATTATGTAAAATCATGATAATGTTATTTAATGTTCCCTTATGATGTGTAGAGGTTAAGTACAATTTTTGGGAATTTTTGGAGCACCCTAGAACACCCTAGGGTTTCGGCCAACATGAAAGAAACCAAAACTAAGAACCTTAAGTTTAAGGGTTTCGGCCACCATGATTTACAGGTCTATAATTATGATAAAAATCATGATAATGTTATTTAATGTTCCCTTATGATGTGTAGAGGTTAAGTATAATTTTTGGGAATTTTTGGAGTACCCTAGGACACCCTAGGGTTTCGGCCAACATGAAAGAAACAAAACTAAGAACCTTAAGTTTAAGGGTTTCGGCCACCATGATTTACAGGTCTATAATTATGCAAAAAATCTTGATAATGTTATTTAATGTTCCCTTATGATGTGTAGAGGTTAAGTATAATTTTTGGGAATTTTTGAAGTACCCTAGGACACCCTAGGGTTTCGGCCAACATGAAAGAAACAAAACTAAGAACCCTAAGTTTAAGGGTTTCGGCCACCATGATTTAAAGGTCTATAATTAAGCCAAAAATCTTGATAATGTTAATTTATGTTCCCTTATGATGTGTGGAGGTTAAGTATAATTTCTGGGAATTTTTGGATTACCCTAGAGACCCCATATGTTTCGGCCAACCTCAAGGACCCAAGGGTTAGGGTTGAGCCTTTAACTTCAAGTATATGTTTATGTGTTGCCATGATATAAGGGTGATGTAGGGAACCATGTTAAGTTATATGCCCATGCTATGCTAAGAACCATGCTAAGTGATTATGTATGTTCATGATATGAATGATGCCATGATAAGTATGATAAGTTTATGTTCAGGATATGAATGATGCCATGATAAGAATGATAGGGTTATGATCACGATAAAAATGATGCTATGATATGTTAGGTTATGATATGAATGATATGCCATGTTTTATGAATAATATGCATGTATGCCATGTCTTATGAATGAAGTTAAAGTACATGCCTTTAAGGCACAGCTATGATGTTAAGTATGATGAATGACAAGTATGATGAATGAATGATGATGAACGACAAGTATGATGAATGAAAGATGATGCTTATGTCTTTAAGGCATAAATATGCTAAACGGCACGGTCGATGGTTGACGGTACGACGGTCGAGAGGACCGGTAAATGGGCCGGTAGACGGGCCGAGCCGTAACAAGTTATGCTATGTTAAGTATGCTATGAATGAATGATGAATGATGAAGCATGAAAAGTATTTTACTTTATGTATGGGCTTGTACCGGACCGAAGTATGGGTCCAAGGGATGGGCACCTTAAGAATGCCCCGGTTTTGGACTACCGAAGCTGTCCACGGTTCTGGCCCTACCGGAGCTGGGTAACAGGGATGGGCACCTAAAGAACGCCTCGGTTCGAGGACTACCGACTATGCTGTCCTTACCCTAGTAGGCCGAGGCTAGCTACCTCATATTTACTTAGGGATGCGCGCTTATGATGTATTTATGTGGTACAAGCCAGGGCCCAATGATATGATGAATATGTTTAAGCATTAAAAGTATGTTTTAAAAGGTTAAGCATCCTTATATATATGCTATTGTCTCATGCATTCATCCATGTTATGCATTATAATTATGATAAGAATATTATGCAAACTAAGTTTATGCAAAGCAAGTTTATGCAAGATATGTTTATGCAAATGATTTTGTTTATGCTCATGTTACTATATGATGCCATGATTTGATTGTGTTTATGCTAATTTAGAATTCCATGATTTATCTATGTTCATGTTAGTTTAGGATGCCATGATTTATTTATGTTCATGCTAGTTTATAATGCCATGATTTTATTTATGTGAATGATAGTTTAGGGTGCCATGATTTAATTATTTTTATGCCAAGTTAGAATGCCATGATTTGATTTATGTTCATGCTAGGTTAGGATGCCATGATGTAATTATGTTTATGCTAAGATAGTATGCCATGATTGGATTTATGTTCATGCTAGTTTAGAATGCCATGATTTAATTATGTTTATGCTAAGTTAGAATGCCATGATTTTTTTTATGATGTCCATACCAATTTATGATGCCATGTTCTAACTATGTTATACTGAGATAGGACGCCATGATTTTATTTATATTCGTGCTAAGAATGTTTATGAAGTTATGTTTGTTATGTTTATGTCTACGCCAAGTATTGTGCCATGCCATGAAGGTTTATGGTTATGTTTATGCTATGCTATGAAGATGATTATGTTATATTTACGCCATGACGAATGTATGCTAAGTGATGAAAAGGCTTATGTTTTAAGTAAAGCACTAAGTATGTAATGGCTTATGTGCTCATGAATGAATGATGAATGGTTTTAGTGAGTAGGAAAGAGTCATACTAAGCCTGTGTGCTTATAGTCTTATTTCCTTATACCGCAGATCACGCAAGGGGACAGTAAGGAAGCAGCAGGAGGGCATCAAAGAATGTGTGTGATAGTGACTTGGCCAAGGAGCAATATGGTTGCTCGTCTCATGATAGAACTTTATCTTTACTGTTATGTGTTTAAGTATGACTCTATGACATGATATTAAGTATGACATGATGCTAAGTATGACATGATGCTACGAATGACATGATGCTAAGTATGATATGATGCTAAGTATAAAGTTACTACGCTATGTTCCCATGTTATAGTTCTAGAAATGGTCGTAAGTGCATATAGGAGTAAGTTAAAGGTTTCCGCTGCATTATGATGTCTACATGCCCTAAGTATGTTAACGTAACGCCGCTATAGGAAAAAAAAAAGGCGGGCGTTACAGATGGGACCCTGGGTTCATTGGTGGTGGAGGATCTCCCGACCTGTGAGTCTTGCTTGGAAGGTAAGATGACCAAGAGGACTTTCAAGGCTAAGGGGTATAGGGCCAAAGTTGTGTTAGAACATATTCATTCTGATTTGTGTGGTCTTATATCAATCCAGGCTAGAGGTGGCTTTGAATATTTCGTCACCTTCATTGATGATTATTCAAGGTATGGGTACATTTACCTGATGCGCCACATGTCTGAATGCTTTGATAAGTTCAAAGAATTCAAGGAAGATGTGGAGAAACATCGAGGTAAAAGTATCAAGAAACTGCGATCAGATCGTGGTGGCGAGTACCTCTTTGGAGAGTTTAGGTGCTACCTATCAAAAGCTGGAATTCTGTCCCAGTTAACTGCACCCGGTACACCCCAACAAAATGGAGTTTCAGAAAGAAGGAATAGGACACTTATGGGAATGGTTAGGTCAATGATGTGCTATTCAGACATACCTGATTCGTTCTGGGGATACGCTCCAGAAACAGCAGTGTATATATTAAACTGGTTTCATCAATGTCAGTCCCTCATACTCCCACAAAAGTATGGACTGGGCGCATGCCCAGTCAAGGACATGATCGGATTTGGGGTAGTCCAGCACATGTGCTGTAGGGAGATACTGATAAGTCAAAATCTCGTACGGAGGTACGCCTGTTCGTAGGTTGTCCTAGAGGAACGAAGGGTGGTCTCATCTATAGTCCTAAGGATCAGAAGGTAATTGTCAGCACAAATGACAGATTCGTGGAAGAGGACTATGTGATGAACCATAAGCCAAAGAGTAGACTAGTGCTGGAAGAGTTAAGAGGGGAGGTTCCAACCCTAGGACCAATTGTACAAGAGGACACACCACCAGTCACTGCACTGCATGTCACTAAGCAAACACAGGTAGTACCTCATCGCAGTATGAGGGCTGTGAGACAGCCTTAAAGGTTCATGTTTTTGGGAGAGTCATCGGACGTGGTCTCTGGTCAACATGAACCGGATCCCTGGACCTATGATGAGGCCCTCCAAGACAAGGATGCAGATTCTTGGCAAAGGGCAATAAACTCCGAGATAGAATCGATGCATTCTAACCAAGTCTGGGAGCTAGTAGAACCACCCAATGGTGTAAAAGCCATTAGATGCAAGTGGATCTACAAGAGAAAGAGAGGATCAGACGGGAAGGTTGAGACCTTCAAAGCAAGGGTTGTTGCAATAGGGTACACTCAGAAAGAGGGTATCGATTATTAGGAGACCTTTTCGCCGGTAGTCACGCTTAAGTTGATCCGGATACTCTTATCTATTGCAGCTCATATGGATTATGAGGTATGGCAAATGGATGTCAAGATAGCTTTCCTTAACGGAAGTCTTGAGGAGACCATCTACATGAAGCAACCAGAAGGTTTCATTGCAAAGGGCAAAGAGCATCTAGTGTGCAAGCTTAACCAATCCATCTATGGATTAAAGCAAGCTTCAAGGTCTTGGAACATCCATTTTGATTAAGTAATCCATTCATATGGATTTACTCAAACCACGGATGAGTCATGGGTGTATAAAAGATGTGACGGAAACATCGTGCTGTATTTTGTAATTTACGTAGATGACATTTTGTTAATTGGCAACAATGTCAAAGTGCTATCAGATGTAAGGGTCTGGCTATCAAAGTAGTTTGATATAAAGAACATAGGTGAAGCGGGACACATCCTTGGGATCAAGGTTATAAGGGATCGCCAGAAAAGGATGTTGTGCTTATACCAAGCTTCATATGTTCACACTGTCTTGTCTCGTTTTAGCATGGAAAACTCCACGAAGGGTTTCCTACCCTTCAGGCATGGAGTTCCTCCATCCAAGGAGATGTGTCCAAAAATATCAAAGGAGATAGAGGAAATTAAGGCGGTTCCTTATACTTCGGTAGTAGGAAGCCTCATGTATGCTATGTTGTGCACGAGACCTGATATCATTTTTGTTGTAGGCATAGTTAGTTGATATCAGAGTAACCTTGGTCAGGGACATTGGACTACGGTAAAGCATATATTGAAATACCTGAGACGGACTAGGGATTATATGCTGGTTTACCGGCCAGATCAATTAGTCCCTGTGGGTTATACGAACTCAGATTTCCAGTCAGATAGGGACAAAAGTAAGCCTACCTCAGGGTTTGTGTTTACTTTAGGAGGTGGAGTTATTGTCTGGAGGAGTGCCAAGAAGAAGTGTGTGGTGGACTCCACCATGGAAGCTGAATATGTGGCAGCCTCCGAGGCAGCCAAGGAAGCTGTATGGCTCAGAAATATCATCATGGACTTGGATGTGATTCCTGGTTTGCCCAGATCTATCACAATCTTTTGTGATAACAGTGGTGCAATTGTAAACTCGAATGAACCATGAGCCCATAAGGCGAGTAAACACATAGAGCGCAAGTACCACCCGATACGAGAAATCGTAAAGCGAGGAGAAGTGTTTGTCGCCATGATTACATCAGAGGACAACCTGGCAGATCCTTTCACTAAAGCTCTTCCAGCTAGAGCTTTTGATCGGCATGTGGAGGATATGAGAGTCAGATGTATGGCAATGGGAGTACAGCAGTGTCTTTAAGTATAATTGGGAGATTGTAAGATGTGTATACTAAAAGACATAACTATTATATATGTACATCTTTATTATGAAAAGAGAATCACAACTATACTAGGCGCCTGTTTACATTAGTGCAAGCATGAATTCCAATACTACGCATTGAAGATAACATGGAGTATGGTGACACACAGAACATCATGTTATTAGTTCCCTCCCTAGTATAAGAAGATGCATACAACCGAGATGAAATTGGACAAATTGAACAACCCATCGGGATAGTTGTAGTGTAATTAGGTATGGTTGGTCTTGACCATAGAATTACACTAGTGTGCTTTGTGTACATTGAGCAAGAACAAAACCCGAGGTTATCCAATTTGTACTGACTTGATAACTGGATAGGACCTCAGTTTATATTATGGAGTATGATCCCTTAATCCCGAAATAATAACGGGCATATATTATTAATTATTGTTTCCTTGATTTACCGATGGGCGAGATCTATTCTGTTAGATCGATAGGCCCGGTAAGTTGGGAGATAATATTAATAATATGATGTGTCGTTGATTATTGATGGAATCTGTGTCCTGGTTAGTCAGGATGATTGTAACGACCCGGCCCATTTGCCGGCCCATTTGGCGGTCTCGACCGTCGACCGTCGACCGTGCCGTTACTCTACTACTGGTCTTCCCGCCCCTGGCCAGCGGGTTTTTGCCTTCCTCAGGATTCGAACTCTAGACCTCCAGGCTAAAGTACTAGAGTTTATGAATCCTAATACCAATTGAGCTTGTAACGACCCGGCCCATTTGGCGGCCCATTTGGCGGTCTCGACCGTCGACCGTCGACCGTGCCGTTACTCTACTACTGGTCTTCCCGCCCCTGGCCAGCGGGTTTTTGCCTTCCTCAGGATTCGAACTCTAGACCTCCAGGCTAAAGTACTAGAGTTTATGAATCCTGATACCAATTGAGCTGCAGCTCAATTGGTATCAGGATTCATAAACTCTAGTACTTTAGCCTGGAGGTCTAGAGTTCGAATCCTGAGGAAGGCAAAAACCCGCTGGCCAGGGGCGGGAAGACCAGTAGTAGAGTAACGGCACGGTCGACGGTCGACGGTCGAGACCGCCAAATGGGCCGCCAAATGGGCCGGGTCGTTACAATAAAAAGGCGCCTTTTTATGTAACGACCCGGCCCTGTCTAACTGTTGGCCGTGTCGTTACTCTACTACGCCCATTTGGCGGCCCATTTGGCGGTCTCGACCGTCGACCGTCGACCGTGCCGTTACTCTACTACTGGTCTTCCCGCCCCTGGCCAGCGAGTTTTTGCCTTCCTCAGGATTCGAACTCTAGACCTCCAGGCTAAAGTACTAGAGTTTATGAATCCTGATACCAATTGAGCTATAGCTCAATTGGTATCAGGATTCATAAACTCTAGTACTTTAGCCTGGAGGTCTAGAGTTCGAATCCTGAGGAAGGCAAAAACTCGCTGGCCAGGGGCGGGAAGACCAGTAGTAGAGTAACGGCACGGTCGACGGTCGACGGTCGAGACCGCCAAATGGGCCGCCAAATGGGCCGGGTCGTTACAATGATGATGCCCCTTGATGAGCTCAAAAGGTTCATCATGCTAAACCCTGCAGGTGGATTTGATCCGGCGCGATGATAAGGTTGAGTGGTACTAATCAAGGATCCAGAAGTTAATTAATTTAAATTATCAATAATTTAATTAATTAAGGGGCATTCGAGATCTTAAACACGGGGGGATGGATTACTCGTAATATGTAGAGCCCATATGAAAATATGGGGGTTGGTGAGGAAGTTCAATTAAGATTCTTTAGTAGAATGGATCTTAATTAA
>JAGFNQ010007334.1:0-88146 GCA_024364735.1 Boesenbergia rotunda | reverse complement strand
GCCCACCAAACATATAGTTTCAAGCCGTACAAATATAACACCATTCTACTCTATACTAGTTTCTAAACTTTTAGCCAATCAAACAACTCATAACTCGAAATTAGAATTTTGTGGAAGTAAATAAGCTATTCAAGTTTATATGAACTTTAACCTTAGAGTTTGTACCAATCTGACTCCTATGCATTCATAACACCAAATACATGTTCTATAACCTTGCTAAAGCATTATGAAATGTGAATGCAACTTTTCTAAACATATTTAAGCAATAAAACTTGATTCAAAGGAGAACTAAGTACTATCTTGGCACATGCATCAATATCTCAACAAAGTATCAATATTCCAAACTACTCACACTTCTACTCATCCAATGCAATCATAAGGATATGTATGCTAAATGAAATGACATGGAATCTTTACTCTAAGAAATTGAGCATGTAAAACTATCCAAAGCTTAAAAGTTCGCTAAACTCCATAAAGCAATAACTTGGAATTTGAATAAACTAAACATTGTAATTCAAATAACTAAATTGTCTCGTCTCAAGGATCTCTCCAAATCAGCCACCACACACACTTTACTCAGCACCGCCTCGTCGCCTTCCTTCAGAATTGCTTGCCTTTACCTTTATCTGCAGTAAGAGGAAATGCAACTAGTAAGCAAAAAGCTTAGTAAGTACTATCTAGCTCACAAAATCTCGAAATGTGCAAACATGCTTCTTGAACAATATGAAAATCATATGAGATACTTATATGCTTGAAAGAAAACTAAGAACATGTATAACTCAAAACATGCATACTCAAGCATTAATAAATCTCAACTTGCTTTTCTTGGCTCAACTTGAAACTTTAGCTATTCTTTAACTTTTTGAAAACTCTTTAAACTTTAGAAACTTTGCTAAAGCATATACTTGAAAATAATAATCACTTGGATCCACTGAAGACGTAAGTACCATCTCATATGCGCGTTCCCTAAAAGGTTGGGGTAGCGAGCCACCAATCCTAATAGAGCAGACCTTGGTCTACCAGGGCCAAGACCTTGGAATTGGACACCTGGATTTCTTTAACGACGCCCTTGGACGCCGGGTACTGGCCTTAGAAAATAAAATAGCTTTTCTTTCTTTTCTTTCTTATCTGTAAATGCCTTGGCATTTTCTCGAGCACCTTGCGTGCTAAAATCCCTAAGTCTTGACTTTTGGGGATTTCTTAAGGCCTTGGCCTTTTCTTTTCTTATCTTTATCTTCTCTTTTCTTTTCTCATAGTTTTTCTTGGACCCTAAACTCACATAGGGTACTTAATCAAACATATATAAGCATATAATGAACTAAGATCACATGCAAAAACTCAACCAAAAGGAAATGTCTCTTTTTAAAAACTTTTAAGGGAAATTCTTGCGGAAAAACCGCCTCTTACTGCAGGTGAGCAGTACTTACATTGGTTTTCTTGAACTTACTACCGAAATTGAGATCCAGGGCTCGTGAGAAACGTGAGATCTCCACGAACCGTCCGCGCCTACGCGTTCTCCTCGTCGAGACGGACGAAACGCTCCGTCTCCTTGGTTCCCTCTTGGCCGGCGCCCCCTTGGAAGAGGAGAGGAAGTCTCGGCTTGGTGTTGGCGTGCGCACAAGAGAGGGGAAGAGGATTCCCGTGCGTGTGTCGCGCGGCTAGGGTGAGGAAGAGAGAAAACCAAAAAATCCAATTTCCTCTCTTAACTTATCTATTTATACTTATGGGGCGGATTGACCTAACCACAACTTATCTATTGGTTCGCTTATTCTCTATCAACAAAACGAACCAGCCCAGCTGGTCGCGCGCGCGCCTGGTCTCCTGGTGGTCGCGGGTTCGAACCCTCTGCTGCCCTTAAACGTTTTTTTTTTTAAAATACTAAACGGACTCGGAAAATTCCATAAAAATATTCTAAAAATTCCTAAAAATATCTAGAATATTTCTAAACCATTTTTAAATAATTCTAAGGACTTTAAGAACTAAAAATGGGAATTTTGGGGCGTTACAATCCCCCATACCTTATAAAAAGTTCGTCCTCGAACTTAGAATAATTCTGGATATCTTTCTCTCATGCTGTCCTCACGTTCCCAAGTAGCCTCCTCATGCTTTTGATTCTGCCAGATGACCTTCACTAGTGGCACTTCTTTGTTTCTTAATCTTTTAACTGCTTTGTCCACTATCTGTGTCGGTCTGCTCTCATAGCTAAGATCTTCTTGGATCTGTACTGACTGAGGCTGAATCACTTGGCTAGGGTCGTGAATACACTTCTTTAGCATAGAGACATGAAAGGTACTGTGGATAGCTGACATATCCTCTGGTAGGTCCAGCTCATATGCTACCTTACCGACCCTCTTTATGATCTTGTAGGGTCCTATGTAGCGAGGACTTAGCTTGCCCTTCTTGCCAAATCTCACCACTCCCTTCATGGGAGCGACCTTGAGAAATACTGAATCTCCAACTTGGAACTCAAGTGGCCTTCGGCGTGTGTCAGCATAACTTTTCTGTCTACTCTGGGCAGTCTCAATCCTCTGGCGGATCGTCTGGATAGCCTGAGTGGTCTCATCTATAAGCTCAGTCTGGCTGCCTAGTCCTGACTCCATCTCTTTCTTCTCACCAGCTTCTTGCCAACATATGGGTGATCTGCATTTTCTGCCATACAATGCCTCATAAGGTGCCATCCTGATGGTGGCCTGATAGCTATTGTTGTAGGCAAACTCAGCTAAGCACAGAAATTTGCACCAACTGCCTTTAAAGTCCAACGCACAAGCCCTGAGCATGTCTTCTAAAATCTGATTTACTCTCTCTGTTTGTCCATCTGTCTGGGGATGGAAAGCTGTGCTGAACTGAAGTCTGGTGCCTAGGGCGTCCTGAACACACCTCCAAAAATGGGAGATGAACCGCCCATCTCTGTCAGAAACGATCGACTTCGGAACTCCGTGAAGCCTGATTACTTCTCTCACGTACAGCTGTGCTAACTGCTCTACCGAATGCGATAACTTGATGGCTAGGAAGTGGGCAGACTTGGTCAATCTATCCACTATCACCCATATTGCATCGTGTCCATGGGTGGTCCTGGGAGACCTGTGATAAAATCCATGGATATCTCTTCCCACTTCCACTCTGGAATGGGAAGTGGCTGTAGAACTCCTCCTGGTCTCTGGTGCTCTGCCTTGACTCTCTGGCAGGTCAAGCAGGTACTGATATATCTGGCCACGTCTCGCTTGAGTCCAGACCACCAGAATCTTTTCTTTAAATCTTGGTACATCTTGGTAGAACCAGGATGCATAGAGTACGGGGTACTGTGGGCTTCTTCTAAAATATTCTTTCTTAGTTCCTCATCATTGGGGACGCAAAGGCGGTCTCCAAGATAGAGTATGCCACTATCTGATATTCGAAACTCTGAATTTTCTGCCTCTTGGATCTCCTGCTTGATCTTCTGGATCTCTGGGTCTTGATCTTGCTTTTCTTGTATATCTTTAAGCAGGGTTGACTCTAGGGTCAATGCAGAAAATTGCCCAACTATAACCTCGACTTCAAAATCTTTTATTTCTTTCCGAAGTGGTGGAGACAGTGATGATAAGGACATCAGTGCTGCACAGGATTTTCTGCTCAGTGCATCTGCCACTTTATTAGCTTTACCTGGGTGGTAGAGGATTTCACAGTCATAATCTTTGACCAACTCTAGCCACCTGCGCTGCCTCATATTCAGGTCCTTCTGAGTGAAGAAGTACTTCAAACTTTGATGGTCTGTGAAGATTCTGCACTGCACTCCATACAGGTAGTGTCTCCAGAGCTTCAGTGCGAAAACCACAGCTGCTAGCTCAAGGTCATGCGTAGGATAATTCTTCTCGTAGTCCTTGAGCTGTCTGGAGGCATATGCTATTACTTTACCGTCTTGCATGAGGACAGCTCCAAGGCCCATCTTGGATGCATCACTGTAGATGTCAAAGGCCTTGTCACTTTCTGGAACAGTCAGGATGGGAGCACTAGTCAATCTTTTCTTCAGTTCTAGGAAACTGTGCTCGCATTTATCTGACCACTCAAACTTCTGGTTCTTTCTGGTCAGGGCTGTGAGTGGAGAGGCTATTCTGGAAAAGTCCTCCACAAATTTTCTGTAATATCCTGCCAGGCCTAAGAAGCTTCTGATCTCACTGGCATTCTTTGGTTGACTCCAGTTACTAACTGCTTCAATCTTGGCTGGGTCTACCATAATACCTTCCTTGGAAATAATGTGGCCTAGGAAGGCCACCTGATCAAGCCAAAACTCACACTTTGAGAATTTGGCGTACAACTCCTTCTGGTGTAAGGTTTGCAACACTATCTTCAGGTGTTCTTCATGTTCTTTCCGAGTCTTTGAATACACTAGGATATCATCAATGAAGACAATGACGAACTTGTCTAGAAAATCCTTGAACACTCTATTCATTAGATCCATAAACGTCGCAGGGGCGTTTGTCACTCCAAAGGGCATGACCACAAACTCATAGTGCCCATATCTTGTACTGAAAGCAGTCCTTGGCACATCACCCTCCTTCACTCTGAGCTGATGGTAACCTGATCGCAGATCTATCTTGGAGAACACTGTGGCTCCCTTCAGCTGATCAAATAAATCATCTATCCTTGGAAGGGGGTACTTGTTCTTGATGGTTACCTTGTTCAGAGCTCTGTAGTCTATGCACAGACGCATAGACCCATCCTTCTTCTTGACGAAAAGTACAGGAGCTCCCCAAGGTGAATGACTAGGGCGGATGAAACCCTTGTCAAGCAGCTCTTGCAATTGTTCTTGTAATTCTTTCAGTTCTGCTGGTGCCATGCGATAAGGTGCCTTCGAAATTGGGTTGGTTCCTGGGGCCAACTCAATTTCAAACTCAATTTCCCGATTGGGAGGGAGTCCTGGTAACTCTTCAGGAAACACCTCAGGATAGTCACAGACTACCCTCACTTCTTCTCTCTTCAATCCTTCTCCTTGACTCGCATCCACTATATGAGCTAGAAACTAGAGCACCCCTTCTCTAACATTCTCTGAGCTTGTAAGGTAGGTAGGAACCTATTTATCTTTCTCCTTGGGTCTCCAATAAACTCAACCGAAGGTTCTGCTTCTGGTGTGAACTTGACTTTTTCTTGCGGCAGTCTATAGAAGCATTATACTTGCTCAAGAAGTCCATTCCTAAAATGACATCGTAATCCTTCATCTCAAGGACTAACAAGTCACTGTAGAGCTCTCGGTTGGAAATCTAGATTGATACTGCCCTTAGCCTCTCAGTAGAGGCCATTACTTCCCCTGACGGTAAGGTTGTTAAGAACTTCATCGTTCAACCTTTCTGGTGGCCTTTATACTGTTTAAGTAGTGCTCAGTGATCAAAGCACTACTTATTAGTTCCTCGGAGGTTTGCAACCTCTTAACACCGCTAGCCCCCCTTCAACGCTATCTCAGGCCTTAACATCTTGAGCATTAGCCTAACTATCTCTTTTTCTGTGCTAACTAGCTCTGGGCACAGATGAGCTAACCGCTTAAACATCTTCACTGCTTCATCCACGGATAGTTCTCCTTGTCTGAACTCCGTGAATTCATCATAATGCTTGTTGGTTACTTGCATGTGAGAGTATTCTTCGAAGAACTCAGTCTCGAAGTCGGCCCATGTCATCTGGCTGACATTTCTCTTGGCCTTGACTCTCTTCCACTATATTCTAGCATCTCCCGTAAGGCAGAAAGATGCACACTTTATCTTCTCTACCTCATGCCAGTCCAGTACCCTACTATTCTTTCCAACGTTTTGAACCATGCTTAAGCATCCCATGGTTTGCTTGTGCCTGGGAAGTTCCCTGGCTTCAGTTTCTCCTACTGAATGAGGTACGCTTCTTGCCTTCTAGGAGCTTGCTCCTCGTTTTGGGCCTTTCTAGGACGTTCTCAAATGTATAACTTAACACTTAATGGTAATGTTCCCAAACTTGCTTTAGGATATAACAAGACCTTGGTCTTGATTCTTATCTCATTTCTTAGTCCTAGAACTCGTTCTAGGGCTTAGTAAGACCTTGGTCTTACTCAAAACTTTTATCAAGCACCTTGCGTGGCGAAATTCCAAAACATACTTTTGGGCAAATCAAGTAAGTACTTAAGCATTTCTCTAATGTCCATTCTAGGGATTAAACATGATTCCGTGATACTAAGGTATTAAACATGCTTCCTTGTTCTATGGACATATGAGTAAGTACTTAAGCATTTCTCTGTACTGCAATTAAATAAAGGAGCAATAGAAAAACTGAAACTTAAAGCTTTCTTACTTGAAGACGGCAAGGTTGATGCTGATGTGTGTGTGATGCTGGAGAATGAGAACTGCTCTGATACCACCTGTAGCGACCCGCCTTCTCTACCTTAGACGGATCGTTACTTTATCTACTTCTTGACTCTAATGCACGACTAAAAATGCGGAACTTTCTTTTTTTCTTCCTTCTCTTTTTTTTCAAAAAAAATAAAACAACTTTCATTTTATTTGCTTTGCCAGGATTTGACCCCTAGACCTCTCAGTTGTAACACTAAAGCACTAACCAGCTGCTCTACACAACTTCTCTTTAATGATACCAGTCGACTGCTATATAGCAGTCGACTGATACCAGGCGACTGACCTTTTGGCAGTTGCCTGGTGCATCGAACAGAAGCTACTGTTCGATGGGGCAGGTGACTGGTCCTGTACCAGTCGACTGGTACGCCTGGAAACTGAAAATTCAGATTCGGAACTTAGTTTCAAAAGCCCACCAAACATATAGTTTCAAGCCGTACAAAGATATAACACCATTTCTATACTCTATACTAGTTTCCTAAACATTTTAGCCAATCAAAACAACTTCATAAACTCGAAATTAGAACTTTTGTGGAAGTAAATAAGCTATTCAAGTTTATATGAACTTTAACCTTAGAGTTTGTACCAATCTTGACTCCTATGCATTCATAACACCAAATACATGTTCTATAACCTTGCTAAAGCATTATGAAATGTGAATGCAACATTTCTAAACATATTTAAGCAATAAAACTTGATTCAAAGGGGAACTAGTACTATCTTGGCACATGCATCAATATCTTCAACAAAGTATCAATATTCCAAACTACTCACACTTCTACTCATCCAATGCAATCATAAGGATATGTATGCTAAATGAAATGACATGGAATCTTTACTCTAAGGAATTGAGCATGTAAAACTATCCAAAGCTTAAAAGTTCGCTAAACTCCATAAAGCAATAACTCGAAATTTGAATAAACTTAAACATTATAATTCAAATAACTAAATTGTCTTGTCTCAAGGATCTCTCCAAGCTCAGCCACCACACACACTTTGCTCAGCACCGCCTCGTCGCGTTCCTTTAGAATTGCTTGCCTTTACCTTTATCTGCAGTAAGAGGAAATGCAACTAGTAAACAAAAAGCTTAGTAAGTACCATCTAGCTCACAAAATCTCAAAATGTGCAAACATGCTTCTTGAACAATATGAAAATCACATGAGATACTTATATGATTGAAAGAAAACTGAACTAAACATGTATAACTCAAAACATGCATACTCAAGCATTAATAAATCTCAACTTGCTTTTCTTGGCTCAACTTGAAACTTTAGCTATTCTTTAACTTTTTGAAAACTCTTTAAACTTTAGAAACTTTGCTAAAGCATATACTTGAAAATAATAATCACTTGGATCCACTGAAGACGTAAGTACCATCTCATATGCGCGTTTCCTAAAAGGTTGGGGTAGCGAGCCACCAATTCTAATAGAGCAGACCTTGGTCTACCAGGGCCAAGACCTTGGAATTGGACACCTGGATTTCTTTAACGATGCCCTTGGACGCCGGGTACTGGCCTTAGAAAATAAAATAACTTTTCATTCTTTTCTTTCTTATCTGTAAATGCCTTGGCATTTTCTCGAGCACCTTGCGTGCTAAAATCCCTAAGTCTTGACTTTTGGGGATTTCTTAAGGCCTTGGCCTTTTCTTTTCTTATCTTTATCTTCTCTTTTCTTTTCTCATAGCTTTTCTTGGACCCTAAACTCACATAGGGTACTTAATCGAACATATATAAGCATATAATGAACTAAGATCACATGCAAAAACTCAAACAAAAAGGAAATATCTCTTTTAAAAACTTTTAAGGGAAATTCTTGCGGAAAAACCGCCTCTTACTGTAGGTGAGCAGTACTTACATTGGTTTTCTTGAACTTACTACCGAAATTGAGATCCAGGGCTCGTGAGAAACGTGAGATCTCCACGAACCGTCCACGCCTATGCGTTCTCCTCGTCGAGACGGACGAAACGCTCCGTCTCCTTGGTTCCCTCTTGGCCGGCGCCCCCTTGGAAGAGGAGAGGAAGTCTCGACTTGGTGTTGGCGTGCGCACAAGAGAGGGGAAGAGGATTCCCGTGCGTGTGTCGCGCGGCTAGGGTGAGGAAGAGAGAAAACCAAAAAAATCCAATTTCCTCTCTTAACTTATCTATTTATACTTATGGGGCGGATTGACCTAACCACAACTTATCTATTGGTTCACTTATTCTCTATTAACAAAACGAACCAGCCCAGCTGGTCGCGCGCGCGCCTGGTCTCCTAGTGGTCGCGAGTTTGAACCCCTTGCTGCCCTTAAACATTTTTTTTTAAATACTAAACGGACTCGGAAAATTCCATAAAAATATTGTAAAAATTCCTAAAAATATCTAGAATATTTCTAAACCATTTTTAAATAATTCTAAGGACTTTAAGAACTAAAAATGAGAATTTTGGGGTGTTACATCGGGTTCCTAGGGTCTTGACATGATCCTTGGAAAGCAGAAGTCCATTCTTAACCGATCCGGACTCGGTTATCGAACCAAGTCAAGACAACGCTCTTATTATGTTGTATTGAACCAACCTAGAACCCAAATCTAAGCATGGGCCCCCAAGCTCTGTTTGAACAATCAAGTTGGACCAAACACGTATTGGATCCCCAAGGACAAGATTCACATCTTGCCTATCCATTATCGAGGCAATAGTCCAAGGGGAGCCAATATAAAAACCATATTTATAATTAGATTTTTTTTTGTTAATTGCATGCTTGATTGTTTATTTTTGTAATTTTTAATTATCATGCTTAGATTTAGGACTGGTTAGTTTAAGGATAAAATGATTTATTTGAAACTTGAACAACCTAGTATTGGGTGATGGTGAGATGATAGTACGATAGGGAAACCCTTCTAATAAGGTCAAGTATACTCTACTTGGTCTGCTTAGTATAGTGGAATTAGCCGAAGCTACCGATCCAAGACTCAAACTAGTTAGACCAGAATTTCTCAAAAAGTAATTTTGAAAATGGAATTTCGTTAAAAGGCTTTGTCAAGGAAATGGTTGATGATCCAATAAGGCTACGGCCAAAGAAGACCTTGTGCCTCGCCAAGACCTGGAAGTCAATTTTCGAAATTCAAATTCAATTTACTCTTTGTCAAATTTAAATCTAACACAAATTTAAAGTAATCCTAGAGTCAACCGCTTTTCAAAATCAATAAACTTAACCTTATAAATTTTTTAAATTAATCAGATGTCATCCAAATTAACCATGTTTTTTAAATTAAAATCTTTAATTTTTGAAAACCTATCTCACAATACCCGTAAGATTAACGTGATTGATAACACTAGACTGGGTGAGATAGATAGCTTGTGAAAATCAATTTTAAGCTATCTCTAACTCTAATTGGATCCAAATCAATAAATACATTATATGTAGGAACCTAAAGATTTGGACCAATCGATGTTGGATAGTGGATGCTCCAGACACATGACTGGAGACAAATTGGAATTCACCAAAATCAAGTTCAAGAACCTAGGCTTAGTAGCATTTGGCAACAATGCTACACTCAAAGTCATTGGGTCAGGTAACATTGAACTCAAGTCTGATTTTGTGATTAAGAAATTACTCTTGGTTGAAAATTTTAAATTCAATTTGCTTAGTATAAGTCAACTATGTGATACTGGTTATGTAGTTACATTCACCAACACTGACTGCCTGATTAGAAACCTTCAAGACTCAGAAGTTATGCTTAAGGGTACTAGGAAAAATAATGTTTATACCATTAATTTACCTTTAGTACCAAAATGTTCTTGATTCAATTAGAAGAATCCAACCTCTGGCATAGGAGATTAGGTCACACTTATGTTAAACTAATTTCTAAAATTACCCAAGTCGATTTAATTAAAGGTGAACCAAAAATTAAGAACTTTGAAAACATAATCTGTAACTCATGTAACCAAGGCAAACAAACTAAGTCTGCTCACAAATCAATTCAATCAGACTTAACCCAAACCACACTTGAGCTCCTGCACCTTGACCTATTTGATTCACATGGAGCCAAATCACTAAGCGGGAATCGGTACTGCTTAGTAATTATCGATGATTACTCTAGGTTTACCTGGGTTAGGTTCCTGAAAACCAAAGATGAAACTTTGAACTTATTTATTGGCCCATGTAAAATAATTGAAACCCAAAATGATACTAAAATCAAAAGATTTAGAAGTGATCACGGGGGAGAATTTGAAAATCAACGGTTTGAAGAATTTTGCAAAATAAATGGGTACATACATGAATTTTCCTGTCCTAGGACCCCTCCCCCCCCCCCCCCCCAACAAAATGGGATAGTGGAGAGAAATAATAGAACCCTTCAAGAAGCCGCTAGAACCATGTTAAATGAATTTAACCTAGCTAATCAATTTTGGGCAGAAGCGGTAAGTACAGCATGTTACATCCAAAACAGGGTTCTAATTAACAAAATGCATAATAAAACTTCATATGAATCATATTATCATAGACTGCCTAACCTACACTACCTAAGAGTCTTTGGGTGTAAAGTCCACATCTTGAACACTAAAGACTACCTAGGTAAGTTTCAATCCAAGTCAACCCCAGGGATCTTCCTAGGATATTCAACAACTAGTAGGGCCTATAGGGTTTACAATAAACAAACTCATAAAATTGAAGAAACTACTAACTTAATTTTTGATGAGGAAATTGAACCAAAAACTGATAATAAAAAATTAAACCAATCAAATACTGATCAGGAAGACAATGAACCAACAATTGAACCATCAATTGAACCATTGATTGAACCTCTAAATGAACTAACTCTTGAACCAACTACTGAGGTCTCAACTCAACCTATAACTGAACCGACCCAAATAGTTGAACCAAACACCGAACTGAACCATCCAGCCGGACCTGAGGCTAAACCTAGTACTAGAAGAACCAAGAAACCCAGACTCAGTCACCCTTCTGATCAAATTATGGGTGATCCAACCTTAGGAGTCAGAACTAGGTCTTCCTATAGAAATCATAGTCAAATCACGTTAATTTCAAACATTGAACCTAAGACTATAGAGGAAGCCCTACCTGGCCCTGATTGGATCATAACTATGTAGGAGGAGTTAGCCCAATTTGAAAGAAATCAAGTCTAGGAACTAGTACCTAAACCTGAGCATAAATCTGTTATGGATACTAAGTGGGTGTTCAGAAACAAATTAAATGATCAAGGGGAAATAGTTAGAAATAAATCCCACTTAGCAGCCCTAAAACGAGTACTTAGGTACATTAAGGGTACCCTAAATGTAGGGATTTGGTATCCTAGGACTTCCACTTTTGAATTGTTAGGATATTCTAACTCTGACTATGTTAGGTGCAAATTAGATAGAAAAAGTACAAGTGGAAGTTGCCAACTATTAGGGCATAGCCTAGTCAGTTGGTGTAGCAGAAAGCAACACTGTGTAGCACTGTCCACAACAGAAGCAGAATATGTTGCTCTAGGAAAATGTGTAGCACAACTTTTGTGAATGATGCACACTCTTAAGGACTTCCATCTTGACTACACTCAAACCCAAGTCTATATTGATAACATTAGTTCAATCAACTTGATTAAAAACCCAATTCAACATTCCCGAACAAAACATATAGAAGTTAAACATCATTTTGTAAGGGATCATGTAGCCAAGGGTGAAATAATACTTAAACATGTGGACTCAAAATCCAACTTAGCTGATATCTTTACCAAACCCTTACCTGAGTCTGAGTTTAGCTCACTAAGAAGGCAGTTAGGGTTGTGCTTGGTAGAGTAGGGCTGATTTATATTGTTTCCAAAAAAACTTTTCCTATTTTTAAATTTTCTTTCAAAATTTTGCAAATTTATCATTTTATTTATCAAGTTTCTGAAATTTAAAATGATTTTCCAACATAGTGTTATTTCAAAAACTATCCCCTTCAAAACTAGGGTTTTTTCACAAATGGACTTAGCTTAAGCCCTAACCCTAGAACTGCATGCACCTATAGATCTAGAAGCCAGCATCTCATAAGCACCTTAGGGTACCTTTAATTGATAACCTAGACTGTGTTGATATGCTTAGGTCTATGCCTAGATTCAAGATGCTTTAAGTCAGTGCATCAGCATTAATTGGGGCAATAAATACAAGTTGAACAGCAATCAGGTTAAGTATTAAGCTTAGAAAATCTAACTTGATCAGATCACTTAACTTGACTAACCCTAGAGAAAGTTACTGTTTATGACAGTTAGTAAGTAGCTAACATGGTTAGACAGGACCCGAACAAGATTGGTTTAATTTGGTTTGGTCCAGTTTTTTAGAGTTAGTTCAATACAGAATTTTAATTTCCAACTAGCTCTAATTTACTTGCTGAAATTAGTATAAATTATTTTTTTTTGATATATGGCAAAGGGGGAGAGAACAAAAGAAAGAGGGAAAACATTTTCAAAGTTCTCAAATTTTTCAAAATTTTCTATCTCTTTTTCAAAAAGTAAAGTGATAAAGTTCTAAGTGCTAAGTTTTCAAGTAATTTTCAATGTTTAAATACTTCAAAGTTCTTTAAGTATTTAAAGAATGTTTTTAAACTATTTTGATTATTTCAAATTTATGCTAACATTTTTTAAGTACTTAAAATGGTTTCTAAAATTTTTCTAAATATTTATCAAGTACTTCAAACTTTTAAAAGTAGTTCTAAGTGCTCAAAACACATCGAAAAGGCATCAAAATTTCTAAGGGTATTTTGAAAAATAATTCTAAAGAAGTTTTTTCTTAGTAAACAAATTTGCCTAAGCTAAACTATTTCAAAAAACTTGTTGGCAAATGTCTAAGTAAATTTTTCTTAGTCATTTTGTGAAAATATTTTTAAGCAAGTATTTCTAAGTTGGGAAATTTTTTCCAAAATCTCAAAATTAAAACTTGGCAAGGAAAATCAGTTTTCAAAACTTGTTTTGCCTAAGTAAATTAAGCTTACATAACCTTTTCAAAAATTGCCTAAGTGTCCTTGAGTACAATTGCCTTATTTTTGAAAAACACTTAGTCAAAAACTTAAGTTTTTTGCAAAAAAACTTGAAAAGCACTTAGCACTTAGAAAGATTACAAAACCCACATGATATTAAAAATTTCAGGGGGAGAATGTGAAATTCAGGGGGAATTAAAATTCTGTTGTTAGATTACTATAATATGTCTTTAACTTAACTTTTTGAACCGTGTTGCCATAAATCAAAAAGGGGGAGATTGCTGGTGCCGGAAGCACCAAAGTCAAATCTTTGTTTTGATAATGGCAAAGCGTTCAGAAGTTATGATTTGGTTGTGATCTAACAAGCTGATTAAGTGTGCAGGAAAGTCCTAGGTACACTAGGCACTAAGTCCTGGTTCATTGAATTGGGCACTAAGACCTGGTGAGTGAAGCTGGGCACTGAGACTTGGTCAAGGACTATCCACCGAAGGCCTGGTGAGTGAAGCTGGGCACTAAGACCTGGTTGAGGACTGGGCACCAAAGACCTGGTGAGTGAAGCTGGGCACGAAGACCTGATCGCGGATTGGGCACGAAGACCTGGTGAGTGAAGCTGGGCAAAAGTCCAACCGGAGGAGCCGGTTGGCAAAAAGGTAAATTCTCCCAAGAGGAGTAGGTGAGGACGCGCTCACCGTAGGTGGGAACATTAGGCGTCGATTCGACCTAGGGTTCCATTTGGGACACCCAAAGTCAGAACCAAGACAGCTTAGGCTGTAAATAATGTCTAACATATATTGTATATTTGCTTCTTGTGTTTTCGAACTAACCCTGGTTGCAGGAAACGAAGGGACTATGTTTCTGCAGCTCAGGCGCCTCATTGGAAGGAGGCACCTCACTAGGATAGGCGCTTGTAAGGATACAGGCGCCCTAGTGCAAGGCCAAACCGAGACCATCGAAGCAAACTCCCACGAAAGCCTATGGACCAAGTCAAGCTAGGCGCCCCAGATAGCTCAGGTGCCTCAGTCAGCTCAGGCGCCTCATTGAAGGGGATAAGCACTGACCGAGCCTGCGGATCAGAGTTCGCGCAGGAGAGGCCACATGTCAGGCGCCCCCTTCAACACAGGCGCCCAGGAGACGACTATAAAAGGGGGTTCACCCCCATGGCTTCAAAAGAACTCGCTCAATTCGCTTCCAACACTTTCGCTCAAGCGCTACGCTCTGGTATGCTCTGCATTCGAGATTCAAGCGCCGACGATGACCCGCTGCTCCGAGATTCCATCCACTTCAGTCGTCGGTAAAACTATCAATTTTCTTAAGTGTTATAATTGCTTTTTCTGATTCTATATCTGTACTCGAAACTGTAATTATTATTACGAATATAGAATTGCCCAACGTAAATGGTCAAGGACTGTGGGCCTTGGAGTAGGAGCCGACCATGACTCCAAACCAAGTAAAACAAATCGTGTTAGCGACTTTGCTTTACTATTTCCGCTACGTATTTCTCATTATTATCCGAAAATTTTCGATCGATATTCACCCCCCCTCTATCGATTTACCCGATCCAACACTCCATTCCTTTTGCGCAAGCTACCTTGAGGGATCTCTGAGCTGAAATAACTAACTAATATTATACATCATTGATCCTATACTCCACGAAGGAGTGTACATGAAAACTAGATCGAATGAAAAATAATAAGCTTGGCTAAACATGTGTCGTATTTAATTAAAAAACTAAATACTACCTAGTCTCGTCAACCCCGAGGATTAATTAATTTACAATAATTGCACAACCATTCACACAACAAATATTTGGCCATGATAAGTTGGAATCCATTGCTTGTAACACAAAGTTAGCCTATGCACATCCAGATATCATCCAGCAAAATATAATGTATGAAAAATGCAAAAATTAGCCAATCCTAAACACACAAAACCGGAAACCTCAGCTCTGACACCAATTGTTGGGTATGGCTTGGCGGGTTTCTTTAGCGAAAACTTGGTCGTCCTTGAAAGACCTCTCCATTAATCTGAATGGATACTCGTCTCCCAACTACCATCTCATGCCATATCGAACGATCCAAATTACAACTCGGCTAATCACAAAGATGAAGCCTTGTAATTTGCTTGACCGTTCGACGAGTGGATCAGCGGCTTTTGTGTTTATGGTCAGGGTCCAATTAGTTAATTATTAACCATGACAAATAATCAAAATAATTAACTAATTAACATGAAATGATGAGGCAATTAAAACATGGCACAATAATAAACAAGGAGCTCGGGAAGAGGTTATACCTTCCCGATCACGTCGCGGCCTTCTACCATATGTCCCTCTCCTTTCCCAGACGTCGTGTGGGCGACGATCTACTGGGAACCGAGATCACCAAGGCGCTATCTTCCTTCTTCTCCCCTTACTGTTGGATCGGAGTAAATCGATAGAGGGGGGTAAATATCGATCGAAAAAATTCGGATAAATAGAGAAATTACGCAGCGGAAAGAGTAAAACAAAGTCGCTAACATAGTTTAATTTACATGGTTCGGAGTTGCAGTCGGCTCCTACTCTAAGGCCCACGGTCCTTGACCGTTTACGATGGGCAATTCTATATTCAAATAATGTTTACAATTTAGAGTACAGATATAAAATTAAAAAAGAAGTTGCAACACTAAAGAAATTAAAGCTGTTACCGACGACCGAAGTAGATGGAATTTCGGAGCAACGGGTCATCGTCGGTGCTTGAATCGCGAGTGCAGAGCGTGCCGGAGCATAGCGCGTGAGCGAAAGTGTTGAGAGTGAGATTTGCAAGTTGTGTTGAAGCCTTGGGGGTGAACCCCCTTTTATAGTGGTCGCTTGGTCGACTGTGTTGAAGGGGACGCCTACACGTGACCTCTTCTGTGAGAACTCCTATCCGCAGACTCGGCCAGCGCTTATCCCTTCTACTGGAGAGCCTGAGCTAACTGGGGAGCCTATGTTAACACAGGCGCCTAGCTTGACTTGGTCCAAAGGCTTTCGTGGCAGTTTACATTTATGGCTTGGTTTTGGCCTTGCACTGGGGCGCTTGTATCCACACAGACACCTAGCCCAGTGAGGCACCTCCTTCCAATGAGGCGCCTGAGTTGCAGAAACACCGTCCCTTCGTTTCCTGCAACCAGGGTTAGTTCCAAACACAAGAAGCAAATATATTAAAGAAATTTTACAGCCTAAGCTGTCCGGGTTCTGACTTTGGGTCTCCTAAATAGAACCCTAGGTCGAACCGACACCTAATGTTCCCTCCTATGGGTAATGCATCCTCACCTACTCCTCTCGGGATAATTTACCTTTTTGCCAACCGACTCTTCCGGTTGGACTTTTGCCCAACTTCACTCACCAGGTCTTCAGTGCCCAGTCCTCGACCAGGTCTTAGTGCCCAGCTTCACTCACCAGGTGTAGTGCCCATCTTCACTCACCAAGTCTTATTGCCCAACTTTACGTCAGGACTTAGTTGCCCAGCCCGCGGCTAGGACTTAGTACCCAATTCAAAGAACCAGGACTTAGTGCCTAGTGTACCTAGGACTTTCCTGC
Organism: Boesenbergia rotunda; assembly: GCA_024364735.1. Taxonomy (NCBI): domain Eukaryota; kingdom Viridiplantae; phylum Streptophyta; class Magnoliopsida; order Zingiberales; family Zingiberaceae; genus Boesenbergia; species Boesenbergia rotunda. Next base: position 71,325 of record JAGFNQ010007334.1, on the reverse strand, counting down.
ACACGTAGTAACTTTGTTAGATAACAACCAAGTCTTAACTTCTGAACCCTTTGCCATTATCAAAACATAGGTTCGACTTTGATGCTTCCGGAACCAACAATCTCCCCCTTTTTAATTTATGACAACATGGTTCAAAAAGTTACGTTAAGAATATATTATAGCAATCTAACAATACTAACAATAGAATTTTATCTTCCCCTGAATTTCACATTCTCCCCCTGAAATTTTCAATGTCACGCGGGTTTTGTAAACTTTCTAAGTGGTAAGTGTTTTAGCAAAAAGCTTTATGTTTTTGACTAAGTATTTTTCGGAAATTGTACTCAAAAACACTTAGGAAATTTTTGAAAAGGTTTTGTAAGCCTAATTTTTGTTTCATTATTTTGAAAATTTTACTTAGGCAAAATAAGTTTTGAAAACTGATTTTCCTTACAAAATTTCAATTTTGAGATCTTGGAAAAAATTTCCCATCTTAGAAAAATTTGCTTAAAAACATTTTCACAAAAAGAATTTGTTTACTAAGAAAAATTTACTTAGCACATTTGCCAACAAGTTTTTGAAAAATAATTTAGCTCTGACAAATTTGTTTACTAAAAAAATTTTCCTTAGAAATGTTTTTCAAAATACACTTAGAAATTTTGAAGTCTTTTTGAATTGTTTTGAGAGCGCTTAGAACTAGTTTAAAAGTTTGAAGCATTTGAAAAATACTTAGAAAAATTTAGAAACCCTTTAAGTACTTAAAAAACTTTTAGATAGAATTTGAAATACTTTAAACAATTTAAAAACATTTTTAAGTACTTAAAGAACTTTGAAGTATTTAAAAACTGAAAAGTACTTGAAAACTGAGCACTTAGAACTTTCTACTTTACTTTTTGAAAAAGAGATCGAAAATTTTAAAAAATTTGAAAAAATTTCCCTCATTCTTTTGATCCTCTCCCCCTTTGCCATATATAAAAAAAATTGATACCAATTACAGCAAGTAAATTAGAGATAGTAAGAAATTAAAATTCTGTATTGAACCAACTCTAATGACTAAAGAAACAAGACCAAACCAAATTAAACCGATCTTGTTCGGGTCCTATCTAACCTTCTTAGCTACTTACTAACTGTCATCAACAATAGCTTTCGCTAGGGTTGGTCAAGTTAAGTGATCTGATCAAGTTAGATTTTCTAAGCTTGACACTTAACCTGATTGCTGTTCAACTTGAATTTATTACCCCAATTACTGCAGATGCACTGACTTAAAGCATCTTGAATCAAGGCATAGACCTAAGCATCTCAACCCAGTCTAGGTTATCATTCAAAAGTACCCTAAGGTGCTTGTGAGATGTTGGCTTCTAGATCTATAGTTGCATGCAGTTATAGGGTTAGGGCCTAAGCTAAGTCCATTTGTGAAAAAGCCCTAGTTTTAACGGGGGTAATTTTTGAAAAAACTAAGTCAGAAAATCATTTTAAATTTCAAAAACATGATAAACGAAATGATAAATTTGCTAATTTTTGAAAAAAAAATTAGAAAAATAGGAAAAATTTTTAAGAAAACAATATTGATCAGTTCTATTCTACTAAGCACAACCCTAAGATTGAGTTATGAAGTAAATGACTTAGTAGTTAAAAAAATTACCCATCATATAAGTGAATAACCAGTAGATAAGACAGCTGAATAAAAGTCAACTAGTCAACACAAGGACTAGTAAAGTCAAACATAAGTAAACCCTACAAGGTAGGGCAAGTCAAATAGTACAAGTACAGTCAACTAGCTGGAGAATCACTCAGATCTATGAGGAGGGGCCAGGAGGGTCGAATGGACCAGGCTGCCATGACCGTAACATGGACATCACTTCATTGTGTCGAGCCGCATTTGCTGTAACGCCTGCTTTTTTTTCCATAAGCGGCGTTTAGTTAACATGCTTAGGGCATGTAGACATCATAAGGCAGCGGAATAACTTTAACTCATACATGCCCTGTTACCATTCTTAACTTAATGACATAGGAACCATAGCATATCAACTTTGAACTTAAGCATCATATCCTATCATGTCATACGTAACGTCATATCATAAGGTTCCACAGGTCATTATTCAGACATATAAGTAACCAAGGTGAAGTTCTAGCATAAACAGTAAACATAAAGTTTCCTGGGCCAAGTCACTACTACACACATGCGTTCTTGCCCTCCTGCTGCTTCCATCATTGTCCCCTTGAATGATCTGCGGTATAAGGAAATAAGACTATAAGCACACAGGCTTAGTAAGACTCTTTCCTACTCACAAAACCATTCATCATTCATCATCTCATAATGAGCACATAAAACATTAACATACTTAGTGCTCTACTTAGAACATAACATCTTACATCACTTATCGTATACATAGTATGGCATGAACATAAATATAGTAAACATTCTAAGCATAGCATGATCCATGGCATAGACATAAACATAGTAGACATTCTAAGCATGGCATAATTCATGGCATAACTCATAAACATAGTAGACATTCTAAGCATGGCATAATTCATGGCATAAATCATAAACATAGTAGACATTATAAGCATGGCATAATTCATGGCATAAATCATAAACATAGTAGACATTCTAAGCATGGCATAATTCATGGCATAAATCATAAACATAGTACACATTCTAAGCATGGCATAATTCATGGCATAAATCATAAACATAGTAGACATTCTAAGCATGGCATAATTCATGGCATAAATCATAAACATAGTAGACATTCTAAGCATGACATAATTCATGGCACAATACCTATCATAGCATATGAACATCTTTCTAACATAATCATGGCATAGATCATTCATTCTCATGCATACTTCTTAACATGAAACGTAAGCATAAAATCTTGGAACTACATAGCATAATGCATAACATGAATGGATGCATGAGTGGAATGCATATACATAAGGGATGCTTAACTTTTAAAACATACTTTTAATTTGCTTAAACATAATCATCATAACATCATTTGGGGTCCCCGGCTTGTACCACATACATACATCATAGCGCGCATCCCTAGCAAGTCCGAGGTCGCGAGCCCCAACCTACTAGGGTAAGGACAGCATAGTCGGTAGTCCCCGAACCGAGGCGTTCTTAAGGTGCCCATCCCTGTTGCACAGCTCCGGTAGTGCCAGAACCGTGGACAGCTTCAGTAGTCCAGAATTGGGGCGTTCTTAAGGTGCCCATCCCTTGGACCCATACTTCGGTCCGGTACAAGCCCATACATAAAGTAAAATACTTTTCATGTTTCATCATTCATAAGACATTCATGGCATACTTAACATAGCATAACTTGTTACGGCTCGGCCCGTCTACCGGCCCATTTACCGGCCCTCTCGACCATCGTACCGTCGACCATCGACCGTGCCGTTTAGCATATTTATGCCTTAAAGACATAAGCATCATCTTTCATTCATCATACTTGTCATTCATCATCATTCATTCATCATACTTAACATCATCGTTATGCCTTAAAGGCATGTACTTTAACCTCATTCCTAAGACATGGCATACATACATCTTATTCATACAATATGGCATGCATCATTCTTATCATGAACATAAACATAACATACTTATCATGGCATTGTTCTTATCATGAGCCTAACATAACATACCTATCATAGCATCATTCTTATAGTGAACCTAACCCTATCATACTTATCATGGCATCATTCATATCATGAACATAAACCTATCATACTTATCATGGCATCACATAAAACATATACTTGGAGTTAAAGGCTCAACCGTAACCCTTGGGTCTTTGAGGTTGGCCGAAACATATAGGGCCTCCAGGGTACCCCAAAAATTCCCAAAAATTATACTTAACCTCTACACATCATAATGGAACATTAAATAACATTATCAAGATTTTTGGCATAATTATAGACCTTTAAATCATGGTGGCCGAAACCCTTAAACTCAGGGTTCTTAGTTTTTGTTTCTTTCATGTTAGCCGAAACCCTAGGGTGTCCTAGGGTACTCCAAAAATTCCCAAAAATTATAATTAACCTCTACACATCATAAGGGAACATTAAATAACATTATCATGATTTTTAGCATAATTATAGACATTTAAATCATGGTGGCCGAAACCCTTAAACTCAGGGTTCTTAGTTTTTGTTTCTTTCATGTTGGCCGAAACCCTAGGGTGTCCTAGGGTACTCCAAAAATTCCCAAAAATTATACATAACCTCTAAACATCATAAGGTAACATTAAATAACATTATCATGATTTTATCATAATTATAGACCTTTAAATCATCGTGGCCGAAACCCTTAAACTCAGGGTTCTTAGTTTTTGTTTCTTTCATGTTGGCCGAAACCCTAGGGTGTCCTAGGGTACTCCAAAAATTCCCAAAAATTATAATTAACCTCTACACATCATAAGGGAACATTAAAAAACATTATCATGATTTTTAGCATAATTATAGACCTTTAAATCATGGTGGCCGAAACCTTTAAACTTAAGGTTCTTGGTTTTTCTTCCTTTCAACATCAAATCCAAAAACTAACCAATATATCATGCTAAAAATCATGGAAATCATAAGAAACTATTATACCACAGGTGAGGGAGTCTTACCTTGGGATTCCTTGATTTTTAGACCTTAAAAGAAAAAGAACTTGTAGAACTCTTGACCCTTGATCCCTCCTTGCCCTTATTGTCTTGGAAGGAACTTAGATCTTGGAGATGTGAAGTTTTTCCAAGGGAAAATCCTCTAGGAGTGGTCGGCTAGAATGAGGGAGGAAGAAAGGAGGAAATGCAATTGAAAGAAGAGAAAAAGAAACTCCCAAACCCCCCTATTTATCATCCATTAAAGAGGTAAATGAAGAGTCTCTCCATGACTCTTCATCTTCTTCTTAATCTTAACTTATATCCACTTTATTTCCTCATAGAAATCCCTTGCTAGGTGAGTTGGTTAAGGCTTACATGGTTGTACAAGAGGTCCAAGGTTCAATCCTTGGCTCATGCACCTTTATTTTTATTTTATTTTTATTTCATTTATTTTATTATTTTTATTTCCTAAATTCTGAAAATCCCCCTAAAATCACCCATAATTATGCTAATATTCCTAAATAAAATTCTTTTATATTTATATTAATTTTACCTAATTTATATTAATTTTACCTAATTAATACCTATTTTTGAAGCCCATTTAAAGCTCATTAGTACTTAGTTTTCTCAATTTAAATGAGAAAACATGGATTTTCTAGACCACAGTTCTCCTTAATATTTCTAGGTCCCTTGGAAAATTATTTAAACATGCTTAATATTTTATGAAAATATTAAGAGAATTTTCCGAGTCGTTACATTTGCCTCGCGTTCGGCTCGAAGATTGTCCATGTATTCGGTGTGATAACCCAGGTTCACATTGTGTTTGGCCTGAAGAGCGTCTGTAAACTCAATGTGACGGGCCTCCATCTCCTCTCGGAGGCTGTGCATCTCCATCTATAGTAGTGCCAGGCACTGGTCGGTGGTCAGTGGAGGAGGCTCCTGTAAGTGCTCGTTGATCTTGGTTGCGAGATATGCTACATCAACCTCCACCTCCTCGTCCGAGTCTATCTGGGGTTGAGCCCTCTGGCGTCTCCATAAAAGAACCCCAGTGGCCGAGACATCTATCCCCGCTAAGGAAAAGTTCCTAGCCCCGATCTCGTCGAACTCGGTCATTGGGGTTACCTCCCCGGCAGTGATGTCGCGACCGTAGTGGTGAAGTAGGGAGGTGATGATGTGGCAAAATGGGGTTCGGACTCAGGAATGGGTAGAAATGTTGGATGCATAGATGATCGTGTGTAAAATTTGAAGGCTAATGTTTAAATCCAGATGATGAATCATAGCATAGAGGAGGAAGGTATGAAAGGGTCTCATGGTCGCGACATCCCGAGTGGTCAGTGGAAGGACACAGCGGATTATTACTCTATAGAGAGAATAATGCTGGACGCGGAGATCAACAGACTGAAACCTCTGTCTCATCGGGTCTCGGACATTTTCGAAAAAGTAGGAGTAAAGAGTGTCCAGGGAAATGTGAGAATAAGGGGCACTGAAAGTATAACGACCCGAAAAATTCTCTTAATATTTTCTGAAAATATTGAGCATGTCTAGATAATATTCCGAAGGACCTAGAGGTATTAATACGAACTTTGGCCTAGAAAATCCATGTTTTCTCATTTAAATTGAGAAAACTAAGTCCTAATGGGCCTTATGTGGGCTTTTTAGTACCATGATTATAGGTGGATTTAGGTAATAATTAGTATAAATATAAATAGGATTTAATTAGGTATATTAGCATGATTATGGGTAAGTCTTAGCCTAATTTTTCCTATTTTAATGGAGAAATTAGGTACTAATGAGCTTTAAATGGGCTCCAAAAATGGGTATTAATTAGGTAAAATTAATATAAATATAAAAGAATTTTATTTAGGAATATTAGCATAATTATGGGTGATTTTAGGGGGATTTTCGGAATTTAGGAAAAATAAAAATAATAAAATAAATGAAATGAAATAAAAATAAAATAAAAATAAAGGTGCATGAGCCAAGGATTGAACCTTGGACCTCAAGTACAACCATGCATGCTTTAACCAACTCACCTAGCAAGGGATTTCTATTGGGAAATGAAATAGAGTTTGGCTATGGCTTAGGGGAAGATGAGGGGTCATGAGGAGACTCTTCATTTGCCTCCTTAAAGGGGCTATAAAGGGGTTACTTCTCTTCTTCCATCAAGTCACCCTCTCCCCTCCTCCTTCTTCATTCTAGCCGAACACTAAGAAGGGTTTTTCCCTTGGAAAAACTCCACATCTCCAAGATCTAGGTTCCTTCCAAGACAACAAGGGCAAGGAGGGATCAAGGGTCAAGAGCTCTACAAGTTCCTTCTCTTTTAAGGTCTAAAAATAAAGAAATCCCAATGTAAGATTCCCTCACCTGTGGTATATTAGTTCTTTATGATTTTCTATGATTTTTAGCATATTATAAAGGTTGGTTTGAGATTTAAGTTGAAAGGAAAGAAAACCAAGAACCCTAGCCTTAGGGGGTTTCGGCCCTAGCATTTTTGGGTCCATGATGATGCTATAAATCTTAGTTATGTTTCCTAATATGCTCTCATGATGTTTAGAGATTTAAATATAATTTTTGGGAATTTTTGGGGTACCCTAGGATCCCCTAGGGTTTCGGCCACCCCATGAACTCATGGGTAGGGTTGATTCCAAACCCTCAAGCATGTGTGTTGTGTATTATCATGATATAAGGGAGATTGAGGGTGACTTATGTGACCTTTTACAAGGCTTTGTGACCCCACAAGATTCGACCCAGTTGGATGGTAGGGAAAAAGTTAGGGCTTTCCCCAAGTAAGGGCTCTAATAGCCCCTATGGTATGTTATGGTTGGTGTTTAATGGTTGATTGAGAATTTTAATGAAATTTTTCCATGCACCCATGCCCTTGTAGGTTTCGTCCAGTCCTAGGAAGGGGGGCTAAGGATTAGGGTTAACCCTAATCATGAGCCCTAAGGGCTCCCTATGGTCTTATAGGCAATGTATGGATGTTCCTTTACCTTGTGCTATCTTATATGCTTATGGGAATGATGGAAACCTTCCATGTAGGTTTCGGCCAAGGCCAGGTAATTAGGGTTTGATGGAGTTAAGGTTTGAAGAATGATGGTTTATGGTTCATTAAGAAGAATACATAAGGGATCAAGCATGTGGTAGGAATTTAAGTTACCTATAACCCTAACCATAAGTACCATGTTTATGTGTGTATGCTTATGATTTGGATGCCATGCCTAATAGGGTTATTTATGAAGGTCTTATGTTCCATGTCATGCACTTGGATAGTAGGAAACATGTTTATGGAAGTCCTACCTATGAATACTTATGTTATCTTAAGAACCATGTGATGTTATATGCTTACGCTATGTTAAGAACCATGCTACGTTATATGTTCATGCTATGTTAAGAACCATGCTATGTTATATGTTCATGCTATGTTATGTAACATGCTATGTTATATGTTCATGTTATGTTAAGAACCATGTTATGTTATGTTTATGATAAGAATGACGCATGCCACGTTGTTATGAATAATGATGCATGTCATGTTATGAATAATGATGCAAGCCATGTTAATGAATAATGATGCATGCCATGTTATGAATAATGATGCATGTCATGTTGTGAATAATGATGCATGCCATGTTATGAATGAAGATGCATGCCATGTTTATGAAGAAAGATAATGCTCATGCCTTCCAGGCATCATGATGGACAAGCATGTTTTAAGTCATGCTTCATGTAACCAAGTTATGTCATGTTTAAATATGTCATGAATGTCTTATGAATGATGAAGCATGTAAAGTATTTTACTTTATGAATGGGGCTTGTACCGGACCGAAGTATGGGTCCAAGGGATGGGCACCTTAAGAACGCCCCGGTTCTGGACTACCGAAGTTGTCCACGGTTCTGGCACTACCGAAGCTGTGCAACAGGGATGGGCACCTTATGAACGCCCCGGTTCGAGGACTACCGACTATGCTGTCCTTACCCTAGTAGGTCGAGGCTAGCTATCTTGTATTTACTTAGGGGTGCGCGCCATGATGTATGTATGTGGTATAAGCCGGGGACCCCAACAATGTGATGATTATGTTTAAGTATTTAAAAAAAAAGTATGTTTTTAAAAGTTAAGCATCCTTATATATATACATATGCATTCCATCCATGCATTCATCCAAGTTATGCATTATACCATGATAATGATGTTTATGTTTATGCTTCATGTTAAGAAATGTGTATGATAGTAAATGTTTTTATGTCATGATTATGTTAAGAAGATGTCCATATGCTATGATGGAAAACATGCTTATGTTATGTCATATAGGTTGGTTTATACCTTATGATTATGTCTATACCATGTTCCATGCCATGTTTATACCATGTCTAATTATGATTTATGCTTATGATTATGTCTATTTATGGTTATGTTTATACCATGTTCCATGCCATGTTAAGAACGTCTAGTTATGATTATGTTTATGCCATGCTTTATGCCATGATAGAAATGTTTAATTATGTTATGATTATGCTATGTATCATGCCATGTTAAGTTTAAGTAGGGTTATGTTTATGCTTCATGTTTATGATTAAATGATGATCATGTTTCATATGCTTATGAATAATGACGAAGGGTTTTAGTGAGTAGGAAAGAGTCTTACTAAGCCGGTGTGCTTATAGTCTTCTTTCCTTATACCGCAGATCATGCAAGGGGACAGTGAGGAAGCAGCAGAAGGGCAAGAACAAATGTGTGTGATAGTGACTTGGCCCAGGAAATCATATGTTTACCGTTTATGCTAGAACTTTACTTTTGACATCTCTATGCTTGAATAATGTCTCATGGAAGTTCATGATATGATGTTAAGCATGATATGATAAGATGTTTATGTATGAAGTCAATATGCCAAGTTTCCATGTCACTATGTTAAGAATGGTAATAGGGGGCATGTAAGTGTAAAGTTAAAGTTATTCCGCTGCAGTATGATGTTACATGCCCTAAGTATGTTAGCGTAACGCCGCTTTATGAAAAAAAAAACAGGCATTACAGAAAGGCAGGTCAGTAGGCGGATAGCAGCAAAAGGTAGACTGGGAGGGTCGTAGTCCTAAAAATCGATTAAATAAGGTTGGTGAGATATTAAGTGGCATCCCTTGTACAATGGTCGAGTAGTAGAGGTCATCTACTTTGATCAGATTTTTGTAAAATTCAGCACACAAGGTTGTGTTAACTGGATGGGTATAGACAACAAGATGGCCAAGTTGATAAAAATTGATAGCGTCCATTGTTGGGACCGGGTGCATGTCGACAAGGATACGAGTTCGTAAAATTTTAAATTTTTACGTGCAGCGGAAGAATTAGCATAAAATAATTTCCTAAATTATTTTAACCACGTATCTAGCATGCAACCTTATGATGTGTTGACATAATCATAAATTAAAACTTTGCGGAAAAGTAAACTAATTTACTAAGTACCTCTCGTAACTCGAAGTAAGGGACGAGATCCAACCGTAGCGTCCCATGGAAGCTCCGCCTCTATTCACGTCCACGCCGAGTTCTCTTCGGGATGACTTCGCAAAGCCACGAGTTTTGTGTCGACGAGAACTACTAGATTCTCCGAAGACACAACTAGAAGATCAAGAGAAAAGATAGGAAACTAACCACCAAGAATCGGAATCCAAATTCCGGGAAGGAAGGAGAGGTGATCCGCTTCTTCTTGGTTGGATTCTCCCTCTTCTTGATGGCTCACGGCAACCAACCCTAAGGAAAGAAGTGCGCTAGCCCTAGGTGGATGAAGGGGCGCCGGCCCTAATTGGCTCAAGGGGCGCCGACCCTAGGGTGGAGAAGGGGAAGAGAGGAAGAGAATAAGAGAGAGAGAGGGACAGAATTAATCTCTTGATAGCTCTATCGATTGGAATTAAGGGCTTGCCTTTGGTTCCTTTATATAGTAGCCTCTCCCTTGCCAAGTCTCCCTCTTAACAGAATTAACGGAATTAGTTATCATAAGAAATTTATCTTATAAAGTTTCTTATGACTTATTCCGTTATTCTTAGTTTTTATTATAACTAACTTTATAATAAAACAAATTCTCTTTCCCTTTTAATTATGGAATAAATTTGTATAAAATTTTCTTATCATGGATAAATCAATTCATAATTGATTTTATAAATTAAAATTAAACCAATTCATGGTTCATTTTAATTTCCATAAAAAGAATAAATTTACTACAAATTTCTTTATAAATCTCTTTATATAAATTTCTTTATATATCAATTTATTTATCCATAATTTATAAAACAAATCGCGCTGGATTTATTTTATTAATTAAACCAATTAAATTGGTTTATTCCCTTTTTAATGGCCGGCCAAACCAAGAGGGTGGACACCCTCTTTGGCCGGCCAAACCAAGCCATTTCCATCGCGAATTAAACTCATTTAATTCGCCCAATAAGCCTTCAAAAGACTTAGCCATTTTAGTTTCCGTTGCGCCTCTGATTAACTCAGATTCGACTTATTTCTCTTGATTGGAAAATCTAATTTTCAACTCGTTTTAAATCCCTCGGATTACTCGTAGTGCGTGTGACTAAATAGGCTTTCGATTTATGTTGGTCGTCTATAATCAACTAATTATAGAACGATCATGAGTGGCACCTAGTAGTACAACCCCCAATTAATCGAAAGATCAACGGTTGACCTCAGAAGTAATTCTGAAACCCTTCAGCAGCTCTAATGAATCGTGCCCCATTCCCTTCACCATCTTATACCCACTTGGTTCAGGACATGGTCTGTTTGTGTCAGTCCCCACTAGACTGACTACGTCACACCTAGCCCAAGTAGTGTCTTTCTCGTCCTTTGGATTTCTAATTACTCTCATGTATTTAAGAGACTCGCACTCTAAACATGATATACTCTGGCCAGAGGTTTTGAGTAACAATCCGACGATAGGCCTGGGTATACATCTCCTCGCAAGGAGTGGTGAATCCTTTGTAGGCTGTTCAAACATCATCGGGCACTTCGGCTTATACCCAATCATCCTGGGTCCACACCTCCTTGGAGATGCTTGCTTAAGATGTTAAAGTATAAGTCTCCATGACCAAGATGACTTGAACACTGCAAGTCAAAGGAACATCGCACTTAAGCTGCAGTAAGAACTTCATTGACATATCTTTATAGATTACCATATGAAGTTTTACAGCTAGTCACTCCAATGAACTAGTTCCCTTAACTAGCATCCATGTTTATCTCCGGACATCCCAATGTCCCCAGCCAGCGAGAATCAGCTGATTAGAGAATAACCCATGCTAGTCTCAACAGAATTGATAGTGTCCGTCTTTATCAATTCATCGACTAGGGATATTTTCTGTAGAGACCCGCCTTCTCTGCCTTAGACGGATCGTTACTTTTGTCTACTTCTCGACTCTAACGCACGACAAAAATGCGGAAATCTTTTTTTTTCTTTTAAATTCATCTAAGAATGATATTCTAACTTAAATAGTCATGCATGATACCATGTCACACTTTCTTTCTCAAAAACTCGTAAGAAATTACTTATTGAAACTTGCCTCGCCCAACTCAGCTTACGGGTATCAGTCGACTGATACTGTATCAGTCGACTGATAAGCCTGAAATCTGAAATTCAGGTTTCGAAACTTGTTTCAAAACTCCACCAAACCTATACTTTCGAGCCATATAAAATCATGACACCATTTCTATACTCTATACCAGTTTCCTAAACAATTTAGCCAACCAAAACGAATCCATAAACTCGAAATTAGGACTTTTGCGAGATTTAGCAAGTTATGAAAAACTATTTAAACTTTAGGCTAGAGTTTGTACCAAACTTAACTTCTAACCATTTAAACTCATCATGCAAGATTCTATAACATTGCTAAAACATCATGAAATGAGAAGGCGACTTTTCTAAGCATAATTGAGCAATAAAACTTGATTTAAAAGGGAAACTAGTCCTATCTTTGGCACATGCATTAATAACTCCAATAAAGTATCAATATCTCAAACTACTCACACTTCTACTCATCCAATGCAATCATAAGGATATGTATGCTAAATGAAATGGCATGGAATCTTTATTCTACGAAATTGAGCATGTAAAACTATCCAAAGCTTAAAAGTTCGCTAAACTCCATAAAGCAATAACTTGGAATTTGAATAAACTAAAACATTGTAATTCAAATAACTAAATTGTCTCGTCTTAAGGATCTCTCCAAAATCAGCCACCACACACACTTTACTCAGCACCGCCTCGTCGCCTTCCTTCAGAATTGCTTGCCTTTACCTTTATCTGCAGTAAGAGGAAATGCAACTAGTAAGCAAAAAGCTTAGTAAGTACTATCTAGCTCACAAAATCTCGAATGTGCAAACATGCTTCTTCGACAATATGAAAACACATGTGATACTTATATGCTTGAAAGAAAACTAAACTAAACATGTATAACTCAAAACATGCATACTCAAGCATTAATAAATCTCAACTTGCTTTTCTTGGCTCAACTTGAAACTTTAGCTATTCTTTAACTTTTTGAAAACTCTTTAAACTTTAGAAACTTTGCTATAGCATATACTTGAAAATAATAATCACTTGGATCCACTGAAGACGTAAGTACCATCTCATATGCGCGTTCCCTAAAAGGTTGGGGTAGCGAGCCACCAATCCTAATAGAGCAGACCTTGGTCTACCAGGGCCAAGACCTTGGAATTGGACACCTGGATTTCTTTAACGACGCCCTTGGACGCCGGGTACTGGCCTTAGAAAATAAAATAGCTTTTCTTTCTTTTCTTTCTTATCTGTAAATGCCTTGGCATTTTCTCGAGCACCTTGCGTGCTAAAATCCCTAAGTCTTGACTTTTGGGGATTTCTTAAGGCCTTGGCCTTTTCTTTTCTTATCTTTATCTTCTCTTTTCTTTTCTCATAGCTTTTCTTGGACCCTAAACTCACATAGGGTACTTAATCAAACATATATAAGCATATAATGAACTAAGATCACATGCAAAAACTCAAACAAAAAGGAAATATCTCTTTTAAAAACTTTTAAGAGAAATTCTTACGGAAAAACCGCCTCTTACTACAGGTGAGCAGTACTTACATTGATATCTTGGACTTACAACCAAGATTGACGTCTAGGGCTCGGGAGAAACTTGAGATCTCAGAGAATTCTTTGCGCCTACGCGTTCTCCTCGTCGAGACGAACGCATCGCTCCGCTTTCCTTGATCCCTCCTTGGCCAGCGCCCCTTGGAAGAGGAGAGAAAGGGCTTGGTGTTGGCGTGCGTGCGTGAGAGGGGGAGGATGTCGCGCGGCTAGGGTGAGGAAGAGAAAAACCAAAAATCTAATTTCCTCTCTTAACTCATCTATTTATACTATCTTTATGAGGCGGATTGACCTAACCACAACTTATCTATTGGTTCACTTATTCTCTATCAACAAAACGAACCAGCCCAGCTGGTCGCGCTCGCGCTTGGTCTCCTGGTGGTCGCGGGTTCGAACCCCCTGCTGCCCTTAAACGTTTTTCCTTTTTTAAAAATACTAAACGAACTCGGAAAATTCCATAAAAATATTCTAAAAATTCCTAAAAATATCTAGAATATTTCTAAACCATTTTTAAATAATTCTAAGGACTTTAAGAACTAAAAATGGAAATTTTGGGGCGTTACATTTTCAATACTTCACATTTGCACATGTAGAGATAATCACTAGTTGTGATCCCATCACAAATTCTCTTATGCTGTGAATTGTATTGCGGACATTCAGTAGATGAGTTTAAGATCCCAATCAAATACACAAACATGTATACTCAAATAGTAAATTATCATTTATTAAAATAAATGTTTACAATCATAAGGCGATTGCCTTAGGACACTTCTCTCATATCACTAACATCCATTACTATTGGGCAAGATTGAGTAAAGAATTATCGATTTAAGAAGCAAGTTTTGATGGGTTTGTAGGTGGTCTGGGCAAATTTATTAAATAATTCTAAGTTAGGGAACCTAGGATCAGGGCTAGGCTTGGTCGCGGGGTTAGGTTGGGTAACATGACATTTTATAAACGAATAAGAAAAATTTTGCGTTCAATACTCGAAATAATCGAAAAAAAAATTAATTATAAATGCATAATTAAAATGGTACTGGGGAGGCATTGTTGAAGTAGGGTGTTCGAGGGCAAAGGATGAGTTTTCGGGCGCCTTAGAGGGAGAAGGAGTGGAAGGGAAGTTGTTTTGGTGTGGCAAGTGACCATGCTTTCATGGCCTTAAATAGCCTTATACGGGCGCCCGTGAAGGGTCTCGGGCGCCCAAGTTCAGTGAGGCGCCCGTAAGGTCACGGGCGCCTGAGTCAGGTATGTTAGGGTTTTTGGCAGCTTTGGCTGCCTTGAACGAAGATAAAGTGTGAGGCACCCGTAAGGTCACAGTCGCCTATGTTGACCAAGGTTTGACCATTGACCCAGTTTGACTGTGTTGACCAAGTTTGACTCATTTGACTAAAACAATCAAGCCCTAGATTATATTCAAAATGAGTTTATTTTGACATAAAATTCAATCTTTTGGAAAACAAATTAGAGTCGATTTTGAATGCATTTTGAAAACAGTTCAAGTTTTATTTTAAAAGAATAATGAATTATACTATTAAGTCCTAGACATTCCACCCAGTTCTACGTAATCAAACATGTTAACCTTAATAGTTTTGTGGGATCTAATTTTAAAAATAGTTACTTTTGAAAGAGTTGAATTGATTTAGTAAAACTTTATAAAGTTTAAGTTAATTTGACTTTGAAAATGTGTTGAATCTATGATTAATTGAAATTTGTGTTAGATTCAAATTTAACAAGTAGTAAAGTGAATTTGTTTTTCAGTAATTGGCTTCTAGGTCTTGGCGAGGCACAAGACCTTCTTTGGTCGTAGCCTTATTGGAGCATCAACCCTTTCCTTGACAAAGTCTTTTACTGAAAATTCATCTTCAAGTTACTTCTTGAAAGATTTTAGTCTAACTAGTTTGGGTCTTGGATAGGTAGCTTCGGCTAGTTTCACCAGACTAAACAGACCAAGTAGGATATACTTGACCTTATTAGAAGGGCTTCCCTAATGTACTATCATCTCACATCTACCCAATACTATGTTGTTCAATTTTCAATTAATTCTTTTGTCCTTAATCTAACAAGTCCTAAGTCTAAGCATGATAATTAAAATTACAAAAGGAAATAAACAAGCAAGCAATCAACAAAAAAAATTATCTACTTATAAATATGGTCTTTATATTGGCTCCCCCTGGACTAAAGCCTCGATAAGGATTAGGCAAGATGTGAATCTTGTCCTTGGGGATCCAATACTGGTTTGGTCCAGCTTGTTTACTTAAACATAGCTTGGGGACCCATGCTTGGACTTGGGTTCTAGATTGATTCAATACAGAATAATATGCGCGTTGTCTTGACCTAGTTCGATAGCCTATTTTGGACCGGTTAAGAACGGACTTTTGCTTTCCAAGGATCATGTCAAGACTCTTGGAACCCGAAGTGAATCGTTCTAAGGGTACTCTGAGCTTCTTGACCTCGAGTCGACTTCCTCTTTCAGGCATTTTACTTCCTGTCAGAGGGACTCGGCCCGGATTTTAGATTTCGCTAAGTTACGAGACAAATAAGAAATTAATTTTGACAATTCATATTCTGAGTAACCTCTTACCGTGATTTGCCCATTCTCCGAGATTGTAAGTCTTCCGTCATCTAGTTCCGACTCTAATCCGGAGTCGACATCTTCCGAGGCGGTTAGGGCGAGGAGATTCACGTGTGGGACTTCTTCTTCTTCTTCGGAAGAGAATTTGTCCCAAGTGGGTTGGAGGACCTTCATTCTTCGCGCCTTTTTGGTTTCCTTCAGGTTGGGCACTCTAACTTGAAATGTCCCTTTTTGTTGCATTCATAGTAGGTAACGTTGGTCTTGCTTTTCGAGCTTGTTGAAGGTCCTACTAGATCTTCCTTTCTTCAGCTTGCTTTCTTCTTGCTCGTTTGGTGCTTTAGTTCTTTGTAGTAGTCCCGAGCTAGCCAAACGAACTTAGGTCGATCCCCTTCACTATCTTCTGATTCCGAGTCTGAGTTAGACTCGGGTGCAGGTTGAGTCTTCTTCTTGGGAGCTTTCCCTTGAGATTTACCTGCAACAAAAGTTATACCTTTCTCGATCAAGGTAGTGTTAGTCTATTCGTGTAGTTATAATTCAAAAAAGAGTTCGTCTAATTTGATTTCAGATAAGTTCCTTGAAACTTTGTAGGCATTTACCATAGACGCCCACAGTGAGTTTCTCGGAAAAGAGTTAAGCGTATACCTTATCAGGTCATGGTTTTCAACCTTGTGACCTATCATGTGCAGCCCGTTCATCAGCTCCTGGATTCTGGCATGGAGTTGGGCTGCAATCTCACCGTCGTGCATCTTGATTGTATAGAGTCTGTTCAGCAATAGATCTCTTTTGTTGATCCTCGTGTCGGAAGTGCCTTCGTGCAGCTCGGCTTGTTCCAAAGCTCCTTTACGTTGTTGAAGGGTCCCACCCGGTTCAGCTCCTCCTTGGTTAAGCCGCATTGCACCTTTGCATCGGCCTCGATTTTCTTCTTTAGTGGGGCGTCCCACTCGGTATAATGTTGAACCATACCTTGTGCATTTTTGGGAATTTCCACCCCAGACTGGATGATTATCCATATGTCCACCTGGGTTTTTAGGTGGACTTCCATCCTGCTTTTCCAGTAGGAGCAGTCTTCTCCACTGAAAAGAGAAGGTTTGGCAGTGTTGTACCCCTCTTGCATGGCCATTGAATTTTTCTGAAAAAATGCAAGAAACTTGTCCCAAGACTAGGTCATGGATTAGTAGTGCAGTAAGAAATATTAACAACGAAAAAAAGGATCGAGTGGTGTTGCACCAACCTCGATTAATGAAAAAAAATTCGAGCGAGAAAAACAATTTAAAATTCAAAAATCTGAAAAAAGAATTCTCAAACTGGTGATTGCACCATGTTTGAGTCACCCGCTCTGATACTACTTGTTGGATCAGAGTAAATCGATAGAGGGGGTGAATACCGTTCAAAAATTTTCAGAAAATAGAGAAATTATGCAGCGGAAAGAGTAAAACAAAGTCGCTGACACAGTTTATTTTACTTGGTTCGGAGTCGCAGTCAGCTCCTACTCTTAGGCCCACGGTCCTTGACCATTTACGATGGGCAATTCTATATTCGAAGAATGTTTACAATTTGGAGTACAGATACATAATTAAAAAAGAAGATGCAACACTTAAGAAATTAAAGCTATTACCGACGACCAAAGTGGATGGAATTTCGGAGCAGCGGGTCGTCGTCGGCGCTTGAATAGCGAGTCCAGAGCGTGCCAGAGCGTAGCGCTTGAGCGAAAGTGTTGAGAGTGAGATTTGCAAGTTGTGATGAAGCCTTAAGGGTGAATCCCCTTTTATAGTGGTCGCTTGGTCGCCTGTATTGAAGGGGGTGCCTACACGTGGCCTCTTCTGTGAGAACTCCTATCCGGAGACTCGGCCAGCACATATCCCTTCAACTGGGGCGCCTGAGCTGACTGGGGCACCTGTGTTAACACAGGCACCTAGCTTGACTTGGTCCAAAGGCTTTCGTGGCAGTTTGCTTCGATGGCTTGGTTTTGGCCTTGCACTGGGGCGCCTGTATCCACACAGGCGCCTAGCCCAGTGAGGCGCCTCCTTCCAATGAGGCACCTGAGCTGCAAAAACACTGTCCCTTCATTTCCTGCAACCAGGGTTAGTTCCAAACACAAGAAGCAAATATATTAAACATTTTTTACAACCTAAGCTGTCTTGGTTCTGACTTTGGGTCTCCCAAATGGAACCCTAGGTCGAACCAATGCCTAATGTTCCCTCCTACGGGGAACACGTCCTCGCCTACTCCTCTCGGGAGAATTTACCTTTTTGCCAACTGGCTCCTCCGGTTGGACTATTACCCAACTTCACTCACCAGGTCTTCAGTGCCCAGTCCTCGACCAGGTCTTAGTGCCCAGCTTCACTCACCAGGACTTATTGCCCAACTTTACGTCAGGACTTAGTTGTCCAGCCCGCGGCTAGGACTTAGTGCCCAATTCAAAGAACCAGGACTTAGTTGTTGGATCGAGAATAATGATAGAGGGGGGTGAATATGGTAAATCATTTTTCGCATAAAACTAAGAGAATAGGGAGCGGAATATTAAACACAATGCAAAAACACAAGCGGTTTTACTTGGTTCGGAGTCGCAGTCGGCTCCTATTCCAAGTCTCACGGTCGTTGACCGTTTACTGCGGGCAATACTATAATCGCGCAAATAATTACAAGAAGATGTACAATAGAGTGCCGTAAAAGTATAATTAAAAACTAACTCTTCGTTACCGACGCCCGGTGTAGATCATTCTTTGGTGCGTAGGGTCGACATCGGCACTAGAATCTCGAGATGGAAGGTTTCCGGAGCAGAGCGCTTGAGTCGAAGAGCGTATTGGCTTTGGAAAACTATGTTTTGAAGCCTTGGGGGTTGAGGGCTATTTATAGCAGTCCTGGGGGCGCCCTGGACGTTGGGGTCGCCCTCTACGTGGCCTTCGATCCGCAATAATCTCGGTCAGACCTTATCCCGCTCGAGTAGGGCTGAGGTTTGAATGTGGGGGCGCCCGGGACGCTGGGGGCGCCCCGGTTGACTTGGTTTGCTGGCTTCTCGGCCGGTACACTTCGTTGGCTTGAACCCAGGGCGCCCTGGGCACTGGGGGCGCCCTGGACGCTGGGGGCGCCCGAGACGCTGGGGGCGCCCTGTCCCAGTAAGCCTTTGAAACGCTTTTTTTGTTTACTACTTTGCCTTGACCTTGGGGGCACCCGGGACCTCCGGGGCGCCCTACTCAACTGCTGCCTCTCTCCCTTGAGGCGTTCTGAGCTGCAGAGACTCGTTCCTTTGGTCCTGCATCCAGGGTTAGTTGCAAATACAATAAAACAAGAATATGTTATGATTATACAGCCTTAGCTGTCTTGGTTCTGACTTTGGGTCTCCAAAATGGAACCCTAGGTCGAACCGACGCCTACTGTTCCCTCGACGGGGAACGCGTCCTCACCTACTCCTCTCAGGAGAATTTACTTGTCACCAACCGGCTACTCCGGTTGGACTTTTGCCCAGCAGTCCTTCGCTAGGTGCCCAGCTGTCCTTCGCCAGGTCTTCAGTACCAAACAGTCCTTCGCCTGGTGCCCAACAGTCCTTTGCCAGGTCTTCGGTTCCAAGCAGTCCTTCGCCTGGTGCCTAGCAGTCCTTCGCTAGGTCTTTGACTCCTAGCAGCCCTTCGCTAGGTGCCCAGCTGTTGGGACCGGGTGCATGTTGACATGGATACGGGTTCGTAATTTTTAAAAATAATTACGTGCAGCGGAAGAATTAGCATAAATAATTTCTCAAATTATTTTAACCACGTATCTAGCATGCAACCTTATGATGTGTGGACATGATCATAAATTAAAATTTTGCAGAAAGTAAACTAATTTACTCAATACCTTGCGTAACTCGAAGTAAGGGACGAGATCCAACCGTAGCGTCCCTTGGACGCTCCGCCTCTATTCGCGTCCACGCCGAGTTCTCTTCGGGATGACTTCGCAAAGCCACGAGTTTCGTGCCGACAAGAACTACTAGATTCTCCAAAGGCACGACAAGAATATCAAGAGAGAGAGAGATGGAAACTAACTATCAAGTAACGGAATCAAGATTACGAGGAAAGGAAGGAAGGAGTCGCGACCCGCTTCTTCTTCTTCATCAGCGCCTTCTTGGTGGAGTTGGCTCACGGCAACCCTAGGAGGAACTTCTAGGGCCGGCGCCCACTTGGAGAGGGAGAGGGAGAGATGGAGAGGAAGAGAGGCTAGGCAAGAATCCTTGATCTCTTGAATTAATTTCCAAGCCTTGCCTTGGTACCTTTATATAGTAGCCTCTTAATCGCCAAGTCTCCTCTTAACGGAATTTTTCATAAGAAATTTATCTTATAAATTTTTCTATGAACTATTCTGTTATGCCAAGTTTTTATTATAACTTAATTTATAAAAAAAACAATCATGTCTCCCCTATTATTATGAAATAAATTTACACAAGAAATTTATTATATAAATATTTCTTATCATGGAAAAATTAATTCATAATTGATTTTATAAAATAAAATAAATCAATCCATGGTTCATTTTAATTTCCATAAAAAGAATAAATTTATTATATAAATTTTTCTTATCATGGAAAAATCAATTCGTAATTGATTTTATAAAATAAACCAATCCATGGTTCATTTTAATTCCATAAAAAGAATAAATTTATTATATAAATTTTTCTTATCATGGAAAAATCAATTCATAATTGATTTTATAAAATAAAATAAACCAATCCATGGTTCATTTTAATTTCCATAAAAAAAATAAATTTCTATAAATTTCTTTATGTAAATTTCTTTATATAAATTTCTTTATCCATAATTTTATAAAACAAATCACGCTCGATTTATTTTATAATTTAAACCAAATAAATTGGTTTCCCTCCTTATTGTGGCCGGCCAAACCAATGAGGGTGGGGACCCTCTTTGGTCGGCCAAACCAAGCCAACTCCTTGCGAATTAATCTCATTTAATTCGTCAAATAAGCCTTCAAAAGACTTAGCCATTTTAAGCTTCCGGTGCGCCTCTGATAAATTCAGATTCGACTTATTTCTCTTGATCGGAAAATCCAATTTTCAACTCGTTTTAAATCCCTCGGATTACTCATAGTGCGTGTGACTAAATAAGCTTACGATTTATGTTGGCCGTCTATAATTCATCAATTATAGAATGATCATGAGTGGCACCTAGTAGTACATTATGATCCCCAATTAATTGAAAGATCAACGGTTGACCTCAAAAATTATTCTGAAACCTTTCAGCAGCTCTAATGAATCGTGTCTCATTCCCTTCACCATCTTATACCCACTTGGTTCAGGACACGGTCTATGTGTGTCAGTCCCCACTAGGCTGACTACGTCACACCTAGCCCAAGTAATGCCTTTCTCGTCCAACGGATTCTAATTACTCTCATGTTTCCTAGAGATTCATACTCGGAACATGTTATGCTCTGGCCAGAGGCTTCGAGTAACAATCCGACGATAGGCCTTGGGTATACATCTCCTCGCAAGGAGTGGTGAATCCTTTGTAGGTTGTTCAAACATCTTCGGACACTTCGGCTTATACCCAACCATCCTGGATCAGACTGGTATCTGCTCGTGACGCTCAGAGCATACGATACATCGGGCCTAGTACATAACAAAGCATACATGATAGAGCCTATAGCGGATGCATAAGGAATCTTATTCATGCAAATCCTCTCGTCTTCTGTGCGTGGACACATAGACTTTGAAAGGTTGATCCCATGCCTGATGGGAAGGTAACCTTTCTTGGATTCCAACATGCTAAACCTTTTTAGCACTCGGTCTATATATGTAGACTGTGAAAGACCAAGCAACCATTTTGATCTATCTCTATAGATTCTAATCCCAAGAAAATAGGTTGCTTCTCCCAGGTCTTTCATGGAGAAAGTTTTGGACAACCAAATTTTAAACGACTGTAAGACTGATATATCATTTCCTATAAGTAATATGTCATCGACATATAATACTAGGAATACGACTGCACTCCCACTAACCTTCTTGTACACACAAGGTTCGTCAGGATTTTGTGAGAAATCAAACTCTTTGATTGTCTCATCAAAATGGATGTTCCAGCTCCTGGATGCTTGCTTCAGTCCATATATGGATCGTCGAAGCTTGCATATTTTGGTTTTATCAACCGATGTGAAACCTTCAGGTTGTATCATGTATACATCCTCAAGCAGGTTTCCATTAAGGAAAGCTATTTTCACATCCATTTGCCATATCATAATGAGTTGCTATGGCCAGGAGCATCCGAATGGATTTAAGCATAATTACCTTCCATGTCGGTTTTCTTCTTGAAAACCCACTTTCACTGTATGGGCTTAATCCCTTCAGGTGGGTTAACCAAGTCCCATACTTGATTTTCGTACATGGAATCCATTTTCGACTTCATGGCTTCAAGCCATTTGTCCCTTTCTGAACTTTTCATAACATCTTCTTAATTGATAGGTTCGTCATTGCTAATGAGTAACACGTCGTTCAATTCACTTATGAGAAATCCATATCTCTCTGGAATATTGCGTGTCCTATCAGACCTAAGAAGAGGTGGTGTTGTTTTAGGTTCAACTGATAGCTCATCATTATGAGTTATTGGTTGTGGGTCTAGACTAGGTGTCTCTGTAATGTCTATTGGAGTTTCTTGAACTTCATCAAGTTCAATGCCACTCCCACTATTTTCTTGCAAAAGAAATTCTTTTTCCAGAAATACAGCATGCCTTGAAACAAACACCTTTTGTTCCAAGGGATGATAGAATTGGTAACCCTTCGTTTCCTTAGGTTATCCAATAAATAGACATTTATCAGACTTAGCATCCAATTTGTCTGATACAGTCCGCTTCATATAAGAAGGACAACCCCATATCTTAAGGCGAGTTAAGTGAGGTTTCTTACTATTCCATGTCTCGTATGGAGTAGTAGAGACTACCTTGGTCGGGACTCTGTTTAGCAAGTAAACAGCTGTCTTAAGTGCATAGCCCCAAAAGGATTTTGGAAGAGTTGTATGATTCATCATAGACCTAACCATGTCCATCAAGGTTCGGTTGCGCCTCTCAGATACACCATTATGCTGTGGTGTATACGGCGGAGTCCATTGGGACAATATCCCATTGTCCCTCAGATAATCTTGAAACTCTTGACTTAAGTATTCACCACCCCGATCGGATCGAAGTATCTTAATACTTTTGCCAAGCTATTTCTCTACTTCATTTCTGAACTCTTTGAATTTTTCAAAAGCTTCATATTTGTGTTTCATCAAGAACACATACCCGAATCGTGAGTGATCATCGATAAAGGTAATGAAGTAGCTATAGCCTCCTTGTGCAAGAGTTGACATTGGTCCACATACATCAGTATGTATTAGACCAAGCAATTCTCCCACTGGATTACCTTTTCCAGAAAAGGATAATTTGGCCATCTTGCCTTTTAAGCATGATTCGCATGTATCAAATGAACCGGATTCAAATGATTCCAAAATTCCACATCGGTGTAATTTGGTCATGCGTTTCTTAATTACATGGCCAAGACGACAATGCCACGTGTAGGAGTCTATTCGATTATCTATTCGAGCACGTTTGTTGCTAACTTCGATATTGAAAACATCACCGGATAAATCTAACGTGTAGATTCCATTGCACAAAGTTCCAGTCCCATAAAAAACGCCATTTAAAGTTATGTAACAATAATTGTTACTAAAAGTTAAATGATAACCCTTTTCATTCAAATATGAAATAGATACAATGTTCTTTATTAACGAAGGAACAAAATAACAATTATCCAATTCCAAGACACGTCCAGTAGGGATCTTTAGCAAATATGTTCCGATGGCAACAGCAGCAATCTTTGCTCCATTTCCAACTCGCAAATTCGCTTCTCCCTTGACGAGTCTTCTTTTATTCCTTAGCCCCTTTATGTCATTACATATATGTGAGCTACACCCAGTATCAAGTACCCAGGTATTTGAGGAAATAGAGTGACATTCAATAACGAAGATACCTGAAGATGATGGGGCATCGGATGCGTTCTTCTTCAAGGACACATGATAAACCTTGCAGTTTCTTCGCCAATGACCCTCCTTGCCACAGTGATGGCAAGTGCCTTTTGGGGTCTTTTTGGCCTTTTTCTTCTTTCCCTTATTCTGTTCTTTGGCCTTCCTCTTAGAACCTTTCTTCGAGGAACCAACTAACAGTACCGTCTTCAGATCTTGCTTTACAGAAGGCTCTATAGTCTTCAGCAGGTTGAGCAACTCAGGAAACTGGTCTGGAGTTGCATCTTCAGGAAGACGGTTGGGAAGTTGTTCTTCAAGGACATAAGCAAGCTTTTCTGCCTTGAGGACTATCCTCAGGTTTCTAAGCCAGTCCATGAAGTTTGGCCCAGTCAGTTTATTGGTGTCCAAAATGGAACGCAAATTCAGAGAAGACATGATCGAGTGATTATCCTAGAAATACAAATTGAGCTTATGTGAGAAGAATGATAAAGAATGCATCAATATACATTAATTAAATTCTATTTATTTTTCAAATTGAATAACCCTTTTTATCAATTCGGGAGATTATAGGAACACCTCTAAATAGGTTGATATCCAACCATAGATAAGAACAACTATGGTTGTGGCCATCAAGTAATTCATAGCTATGAAGGTAGGTAATTATACCGATTACATATCACATATATGTAACTATCACTTTATGCTATCAACTAATTGAATGTTTGCATAAATCATTGGGTTGTTAACTCATTAACAAGTATGCAACAATATACATAGAACCCAACTGCACCTCTCTTTACATCGACCTTGGCTGTGGCACAACAAATCGATGCTCCAAGCTTAAGGCTGGCCCATTAATTAAGAAATAGTTTTAATATGGTTGGAGCTCATTCAACCGTTTAGTCAGGCTTGGATGTGTCCAACAACCAAAACTAAGGATTGACCTCTGACTCCAACTATATTAATCATAAACTAATTCCAAAGGTTTGAACATGTTGAGGTTCAAGCCGAGCATGGATGTGTCCATCAACCCAAACGAGAAACAAAACTCCGGTTCTAACCATATTAATGGAAGGTGTTGGCCTTAATATTTTGTAAGGGGTTTTGGGTCTCATCCTTTCTTTTCTAAGCACATTCATGACATATAATTATGTCATGTACTAACGATTTCCTTAATAAAGTATATATGTGACTTAATTTATCAAGTCTCATTAGTTGAATTAGGAACCGAATTTTCTAATTCTAATTTCATACTTTATTCAAGGAATTGTTTTGGGAAACAATTTCCTAAATTGTCATAATCAATTTCGGAAATAATATGTTTAAGACTTTGATTTCTCTAAATCAAATCTTATTAAATTAAGAGACAGATTCCCTTAATTCAACTACATATTATTTTCATGAAAATCTTATTTAAGAAAACTCTATAGGAAACCATTTTCCTAATTAATTTTGGAGACAACAATATGTAAGAGCATCACCTCTCAAATCAAATAAGGAAATTATCATTTGAGAATCACCTCAAAATTTCCAAAATTTGATTACATATTTAATTTATGGATTTATTAATTTCAACAAATTATTTTCTTTGGGTGGCTCCCCGAGGCTCAGATACCCAAAAAAAGGAATTTGTTATAAATCTAATTTGGTCCGCTCCCCGAGGCGTAACCAAATTAAACATGATAATTTTATTCAAAATAGGAAATTAAATTACAACAACTAACTTTAAATTGGACGGCTCCCCGAGGCTCAATCCAAAATAAAGAATTATGTTAATAATTTAAAACCAATTCAAATTTAATTGTCAATTAATAATCCATAAATTTGTCTAGACTTTCTAGAAAGAAAGTGCCCAAAATTACGAGATTTCATAATAGGTTTTCAGAATAATTGTAAGTTTCTGGTACAAAGAAAACTTACATATTTCCAAAATTGGAAAATTTCCAAAATAAGAAATTTCCAAAATTGAAAAGTTTCCAAAAATGGGAAATTTTCACAATTATCATAAAATTTCATAAACTAGGATATTTCAAAAGATTGCGAAATTTCATGAGGATTTCCAAACATTGAAATTCCTAAATCTAAAATTTATCATAATTGGAATGTTTCCATAATTGGAAAATTTTCCAAAATTGAGATCATGACAAAGTTTTTCACAAAACAATTATATAATTATATCGAACACTAACCGGCTCTGATACCACTGTTGGGACCGGGTGCATGTTGACATGGATACGGGTTCGTAATTTTTAAAAATAATTACGTGCAGCGGAAGAATTAGCATAAATAATTTCTCAAATTATTTTAACCACGTATCTAGCATGCAACCTTATGATGTGTGGATATGATCAAAAATTAAAATTTTGCAGAAAGTAAATTAATTTACTCAATACCTCGCGTAACTCGAAGTAAGGGACGAGATCCAACCGTAGCGTCCCTTGGAAGCTCCGCCTCTATTCGCGTCCACGCCGAGTTCTCTTCGGGATGACTTCGCAAAGCCACAAGTTTCGTGCCGACAAGAACTACTAGATTCTCCAAAGGCACGACAAGAATATCAAGAGAGAGAGAGATGGAAACTAACCACTAAGTAACGGAATGAAGATTTCGGGGAAAGGACGGAAGGAGTCGCGACCCGCTTCTTCTTCTTCTTCGGCGCCTTCTTGGTGGAGTTGGCTCACGGCAACCCTAGGAGGAACTTCTAGGGCCGGCGCCCACTTAGAGATGGAGAGGGAGAGAAGGAGAGGAAGAGACGCTAGGCAAGAACCCTTGATCTCTTGAATTAATTTCCAACCCTTGCCTTGGTACCTTTATATAGTAGCCTCTTAATCGCCAAGTCTCCTCTTAACGGAATTTTTCATAAGAAACTTATCTTATAAGTTTTTCTATGAATTATTCCGTTATACCAAGTTTTTATTATAACTCAATTTATAAAAACAACCATGACTCCCCTTTTATTATGGAATAAAATTTTACAAGAAATTTATTATATAAATTTTTCTTACCATGGAAAAATCAATTAATAATTGATTTTATAAAATAAAATAAACCAATCCATGGTTCATTTTAATTTCCATAAAAAGAATAAATTTATTATATAAATTTTTCTTATCATAGAAAAATCAATTCATAATTGATTTTATAAAATAAACCAATCCATGGTTCATTTTAATTTCCGTAAAAAGAATAAATTTATTATATAAATTTTTCATATCATGGAAAAATCAATTCATAATTGATTTTATAAAATAAAATAAACCAATCCATGGTTCATTTTAATTTCCATAAAAAGAATAAATTTCAATAAATTTCTTTATGTAAATTTCTTTATATAAATTTCTTTATCCATATTTTTATAAAACAAATCACGCTCGATTTATTTTATAATTTAAACCAAATAAATTGGTTTCCCTCCTTATTGTGGCTGGCCAAACCAAGCCAACTCCTTGCGAATTAAACTCATTTAATTCGTCCAATAAGCCTTCAAAAGACTTAGCCATTTTAAGCTTCCGGTGCGCCTATGATAAATTGAGATTCGACTTATTTCTCTTGATCGGAAAATCTAATTTTCAACTCGTTTTAAATCCCTCGGATTACTCGTAGTGCGTGTGACTAAATAGGCTTTCGATTTATGTTGGCCGTCTATAATTCATCAATTATAGAACGATCATGAGTGGCACCTAGTAGTACATCATGATCCCCAATTAATCGAAAGATCAACGGTTGACCTCAGAAATTATTCTGAAACCCTTCAGCAGCTCTAATGAATCGTGCCTCATTCCCTTCACCATCTTATACCCACTTGGTTCAGGACACGGTCTATGTGTGTCAGTCCCCACTAGGCTGACTACGTCACACCTAGCCTATGTAATGTCTTTCTCGTCCAACGGATTCTAATTACTCTCATGTTTCCTAGAGATTCATACTCAGAACATGTTATGCTCTGGCCAGAGGCTTCGAGTAACAATCCGATGATAGGCCTTGGGTATACATCTCCTCGCAAGGAGTGGTGAATCGTTTGTAGGCTGTTCAAACATCTTCGGGCACTTCGGCTTATACCCAACCATCCTGGGTCCACACCTCCTTAGAGATGCTTGCTTAAGATGTCAAAGTATAAGTCTCCATGACCAAGATGACTTGAACACCGCAAGTCAAAGGAACATCGCACTTAAGCTGCAGTAAGAACATTCATTGACATATCTATATGTAGATTACCATATGAAGTTCTACAGCTAGTCACTCCAATGAACTAGTTCCCTTAACTAGCATTCATGTTTATCTCCGGACATCCCAATGTCACCAGCCAGTGAGAATCAGATGATTAGAGAATAACTGATAGATTCCATTTTATTGATCATTTGAGCTGCTAAAATCCCTGTTTGATCCATGTTTTTATTGCCAAAATTGTGAAATTGCCTAGGTTTTAGAACTTACCTTTATTTTGGACTTAATTGCAAATATGCAAATTTATGGATTAATTTGGCCACTAAATTCTTGATCTATTTTTGTAGGCATCAAAGTTCAAGGATCTAGGGCATATTGGGTCAAACTCGAGTCGGAATTGACCCAGATCAGATTACCAAGATTACGATTAAATCTGGGCCGTTCGATTCGAAAGCGGCTAGATCGGAGCCATCCGGGATGATCTGAAGCAATCCGAGCTAGGGCTAGGGTTGATCAAGCACCCTGATCAAGATCTGAAGGTTTCATCACAATCAGAGCTAAATCAACCGTTGGATCAAGCTTGGAGGGCTCTAGATCATCCATTCAAAGATTAGCTAGATCTGGACCATCCGTTGCAAATCTGGAGGATCCGAGCTACCACGAGGCAAATCCTGACCCCAGATCTTCATCATCAAAGTTTGGCTCAAATCGGACTAAGATCAGCCGTTGGATTGAAGCAAATCAATCACAGCCGTCCATTGGTTAATACTTAAGAAAATTTTCCTGCGCAGCAAGCTTTGTCGCGTCTTCAGTTCTTCGCCGCAATTAGTGTTCTTCGCGTTCTTGCTTTATCCGTAGCTATTTTCTTCAATCCATTGGCGCGACCACTCGATCTTCTTGCAGAAATCAGGTGCTAGATCATTGGGGAAGCAATCGGACTTGTTTCCGGATCAAATCTGCCCAAGAACAGAGTTGTGAGAGGTTTCTACAGCTTTGGCCATCTAACACTCTTCGGATCGGCTGCGCTCTACCACCTTCCTCCAAGGCTATCCAGAGGGGTTCCCTGAGTAGTTTTGACCATCATCCACTCACCAATTCACGCAGACACAGCCGAAATGAAGAAATCGCATGGAACTTTCAGAAGTGGGCAGTTTGAGCTGTTTTCAATCGCTGATGAGTTTTTCCCCATGATTTGCTGAGCTTGCGGGTCCGAGGCTCACCTTTGCTTGACAACCAAAGAGTATCTGAGCTCAAGATGGATCGAGGAGTAGTTTAGACCATTAATTTTCATTGATTTTGCTGTAGTTTAATTTCTTCTGAATTCTGTCCTGTTTTCTGCGATTTGCAGTTTTTAGTTATCGTAGTTGCAATTTCTGAATTGTTTAGCTTAATTAGGATTTTGATCTTCAAGATAAGTTAACTAGGAACGTGTTTGATGATAGATTAAGTCAGATTTCAGTTTGCTTCAGCTAAATTTCTTGCGTGCCAACCATACAGCTTGCGTGCCACTTTAAAACTGAAAATTCCATTCAGTTTCTGAGTTGTCTCTGATTTCTTATTTTCCAAGTTGTTTCTGAGTTCTTAGTTGTCGATCCTTGCTCTAGCATTAGATAGATAGGTTATATAGTTTAAATAGCACTCAAATTAATCTAGGCAGCAATTCGATTCCTTGTGTGCCACTTTCATTTCTTACCCTTTTATTTCTGCCAAACTCAATTCTGTCTGCATTATTCCAGCCGCTGTGGGAGAATTCTAGTTGGGTAAACACAAGACATTTTGGTTTAGTTCATCTGGTTTTTCGATCAGTGTATCAAGTTGAGTTGGTTTGTGTTTTGACCCAAAACCTTGTGCTGAAAAATCTGAAAACTAAGTTTCCATTTCTGCATTTCCATTTCCGAATTCCATTTCTCTTCTTAAATCTGATTTCAGTTTCAATTTTCAGTTGTGTGCCATATGCTTTGGATCTAATTGACTCTGAATTTAACTTTCCATTTGTGGCATCTGATTGAGTTGGAATCAATAAGTTGTGGTTTCAAAAAAAAAAAAAAATTGAAGTTAGTTGTAGTTAACATGTGTAGCTTGTTTAATTTCCTAAAGGCATAAATAGCAATTGCTTTGGGCTTGATTTGTGTTCAGATAACTCCCATCATCCTTGCGATTTCTTTCCATCAGAGTTACTGTGCACTTGCATTTGAGCTTGCTTTCCAAGTTTCGGTGAAATTTTATAGATTGACTCGATTTCCATTGGTGGAAGTATCAAGTGTCATATCTTTGCTTAGCTCCATTGCTCAATTTCCTTCATTTTCATTTCATTTTCATTCTCAATTGCAATTTCAATTTCGATTGTATCCCAAAACCAAAATCCAATTACTTATTTGAGACCCCAAAAACGACACATAACTACGAGTTTGAATCAAACACGACAACTATCCCCGTGAAAAATACGACCTGTGGCCCCTTTGCTATATTCTTATATTTTTGCTTGTAAAAGGGTTTCCAGTTATTCATTTACATCTAAATTTGAGGCCTACCTTTGTGACACCTAGTTTGGGCTCGTTCAAATTTTTGGCGCCGTTGCCGGGGAATCTGTTAGTTGACTTGTTTGATTTTTTCTTGTGCACTTATTTCATATCATTCTTGATTTGTTTCTGTGCTTATTGTCATATCTTTTGGATTTGATTTTATTGGTTTTATCTTTTTATCTACTTTTACTGTGATTTGTTTGATTTTATGACCAGGTCTCTAGGTGCTGAATTAGAAGATTTCGATCCTGAGATTGAGAGGACCTTCAGAGTCAGGAGGAGCCAGGCACTTCATTCTGAGACTACAGATATCCCTCCTATTCAGATTATCAGCACTCACTCAGGCATTGATATGGCAGACCACCAGAGAACCATGAAGGAGCTTGCAGCACCTGACGCTGCATTTCAGTACTCCAGCATAGCATATCCTGAGCTGGGAGAAAGTTTTGAGTTAAGATCTGGGCTTATTAATTTGTTGCCAAAATTTCAGGGTCTATCTGGGGAGGATCCAAACAGACACTTGCACGAATTCCATGTGGTGTGCTCTACTATGAAGCCTCAGGGCATTTCTGAAGAAGACATCAAGCTGAGAGCTTTCCCTTTCACATTGACAGGAGCAGCTAAAGACTGGTTCTACTATTTGCCTACAGGACATGTGTCTAGTTGGATCGCCATGAAGAAGGCATTTCTGGAGAAGTATTTCCCAGCTTCCCGCACAGCTATAATCAGAAAAAATATCTGTGGGATTCAGCAGGTGGTGGGAGAAACACTGCATGATTACTGGGAGAGATTTAATAAGATGTGTTCAAGTTGCCCCCAGCATCAAATCAGTGAGCAATTATTGATTCAATATTTTTATGAAGGACTGCTGCAGACGGATAGAGTCCTTATAGATGCTGCAACTGGAGGGGCCTTGGTCAACAAAACACCACAGCAAGCTAGGGAGTTAATTTCTAATATGGCTGAGAATTCCCAACAATTTGGAGGCAGAGCCTTGAGCACCAGAGGAGTGGGTGAAGTTCAGGCAGTTCCCAATGATAACAAAGAGGTTAAGAATGCATTGATGGAGCTCACCTCAGTTTTGAAGAAAATGGATTTGAAAGTGGACAGACTTAGTTCTACTTCTTCAGTACCTCCCCCCTCTGCTCAAATTACAAGTGTGTGTGGCATTTGTTCTAGTCAAGAGCACACTTCAGACTCATGCCCCAATCTCCAACAGGACGAGACAGTAGCGGCTTTAATGAGAGGACAATTCCAAGCAAGAAACAATCCTTATTCCTCTACTTATAACCCTGGATGGAGGAATCATCCTAACCTGAGGTATGGGAATGCGTTCTGCCAACAAGAGCCTCAAACTCAGTCATCACAGCAGCCCCAACCAAACTTACAGCAGACCCAACCAGTTCAGAACACGCAGCAACAATTTCAGCCGTCAAACTCAAGTTTTCAGCCTTCATTTCAGCCTACTTCTCAACATTTTCAGCAACAATTTCAGCCATTTGAACCCCAATTTCAGCAACCTTATCAAGGGCAGCAAGGATGGCAATCATTCCCAGCTTTCCCAGCTCAAAACCAACAGAATTTCCAGCCATCACAGCCCATGAATCAGTTTTCACAGCCCTACAATCAAGGGTTTCAAGGGCAGAATTTTCAGCCTTCGCCACCTAATTTTCCACCTCAGAATCAGAATTTTCAAGGTCACAACGCCCAGCAATGTTTCCAAACATATCAGCCATTTGATCAGCCGTATCAACAGCCCAATCAGTCCTTTAATCAGCCCCAACCACCGTGTTTTCAACCGAATCAACAAGCTCCCCAATTTCAACCAACTAATTCATCTTTTCATGGTCAATCAAGGAGCTATTCTAATCAAGGAGGTTATGGGAGATCAACTGGAGGAAATGATCAGCAAGAACCAATGATGGAAGTGCGACAAATGTTCCAACAACAACAACAACATATTCAAAACCTCGAAAGGCAATTGGGTCAATTGGCTAGTGGGCTCAATCAAAATCAAGCTCAAGGATCCAGTCAACTACCTTCCCAAACTATTCCTAATCCGAAGGGGAATGTAAGTGCTATAACTTTGAGAAGTGGGAAGGTTACAACATCACCGAAGAGTCCAAGAGCAGAATTTTCAGGCAGCAGGACAGCTTCTCAATTTCCGGCCCAAAACCACACTGAAATGAGTTCAAATTCGGCTGATTCCAACCCTAGCCCGTTCCCAACTCAATCCTCAAGCAACCCTCCAAATTTGGTGGCAAACGGAGAAGAAATCGATGCCGAGACGTATGGGACAGCAGCTGCTACGCAGGGGACAGCACAGCAGACTACAGCAGCTCAATTTCCGGCCAAAACTGATGAATTTAGGGTTCCTTTACCCTTTCCACAGCAGAGAACAAATGCCAAGAAGCAAGTAGAGGAAGAGAAAGCCAAGGAATTCAATGAGTTAGTGGAATTGTTTAGCAAGGTGGAGATCAATGTACCTTTGTTGACAATGATCAAGCAGATTCCCAAATATGCTAAGTTTTTGAAGGATCTTTGTGTACATAAAAAGAGACTCAAGGGAAATGAATTGGTCAGCTTTGGGAAGAACATCTCAGCACTTATCCACACTATCCCTCAGAAGTGCGAAGACCCAGGGGTATTCACCGTTTCTTGTGAGATAGGGAGCACCATTTTCCACGACGCCATGTTAGATCTAGGAGCTTCAATAAATGTGATGCCCAAGTCAGTTTTTCAGATGCTTGGCATAGGCCCTTTACAGCCCACTGGGGTGGTGATACAGCTAGCAGATAGGAGCCAGACACACCCAGCAGGTATGATTGAAGATGTCTTGGTGAAGGTAAAGGAGCTAATATTTCCTGCTGATTTTTATATTTTGGATATGGAGGGAGATTACTTGGCACACCGTTCTCCACTTATTTTAGGCAGGCCTTTTCTGAAGACGGCCAGAACGAAGATTGATGTATATGCCGGGACACTTTCTATGGAGATAGGAGATACGGTGGTACAGTTCAGCCTTTTTGATACCATGAAGCACCCAAGAGAGGACCACTCTATCATGAGCATGGACATTCTAGAGGAGCTGGCACAGACTGAGTTGGAGACTGAGGGATTTCTGGAGGATTTTTCTGGAGGAGCTACAGATTCAGAGGAGGCTGAGAGAGTACTGACTGCTGACACTGAGGATTTTACAGAAGACATTTCAGACACACTTCCAGCTGGTGACATTTTACTAGGTGTAGGGGATTGCCCAGAGCCCCAAGGATCACCTATTTTTACTGATATTCAGAGTGTAGGGGATTGCACTAAGCCCCAGGGACCACTTATTTCTACTGAAGAGGACCAGAGTGAATTGAAGCCTTTACCAGAACACTTGAAGTATGCTTATTTGGGAGAAGATCAGCAGCTACCTGTCATCATTGCCCAGAATTTAGAGCCAGAGCAAGAGGAAAAATTATTAGAAGTTCTGAGGAAGCACAGAAAAGCTATAGGGTGGACACTTGCTGATATTTCTGGGATCAGTCCTGCTATCTGCATGCATCGGATACACTTAGAAGAAAATGTGAAGCCCGTGAGACAACCACAGAGAAGACTCAACCCTTTGATTCTTGATGTAGTAAAGAAAGAGGTGACTAGACTTTTACAGGCAGGCATCATTTACCCTATTTCTGATAGCAGATGGGTGAGTCCTATTCATGTGGTTCCCAAGAAATCAGGAGTTACAGTGGTGGCAAATGAAGACAACGAGTTGGTGCCCACAAGAGTGAAGAATGCATGGAGAGTTTGTGTGGATTATCGGAAGCTGAACCAAGCTACGAGGAAGGATCACTTTCCCTTGCCCTTTATTGATCAGATGTTGGAGAGACTGGCGGGGAAGTCACACTATTGCTTTTTGGATGGATACACAGGGTATTTTCAGATTTGCATAGATCCGGAAGATCAAGAGAAGACCACCTTCACTTGCCCTTTCGGCACATTTGCCTACAGACGGATGCCATTCGGACTTTGCAACGCTCCAGGGACCTTCCAGCGGTGTATGGTGAGTATTTTTGGTGAGCTATTAGAACACTGCATGGAAGTATTCATGGATGATTTCTCTGTTTTTGGTACATCCTTTGATTCATGCTTAGATAATTTATCTAGGGTTTTGCATAGATGCATCGAGACTGATCTGGTTCTTAATTTTGAGAAATGTCATTTTATGGTTGAGCATGGCATTGTTTTAGGTCACATAGTCTCTAGGAGAGGTATAGAGGTAGATCCTGCAAAGACAAGTGCTATATCTTCTTTATCTTACCCCGTATGCGTACGGGATGTTCGATCTTTTCTTGGACATGCAGGTTTCTACAGGAGATTTATTAGAGACTTCAGTAGAGTTGCTCTCCCATTGTCTCGATTATTGCAGAAGGATGTGGACTTCCATTTTGATACAAAATGCAAGGAGGCTTTTCAGAGGTTGAAGGATGCTCTTATCACTGCACCTATCATCAGATCACCAGACTGGAGCCTACCTTTTGAGTTGATGTGTGATGCCTCGAACCATGCAGTAGGAGCAGCACTTGCACAGAGAGTAGACGGAGCACCATATGTTATTTCTTATGCCTCAAAGACCTTGGATTCAGCCCAAGCAAATTACACCACCACAGAAAAGGAGCTTCTTTCCATTGTTTTTGCTTTAGATAAATTCAGATCATATTTATTATGTTCTCATGTTGTTGTGTTTTCTGATCATGCAGCATTGAAGTACCTCCTGAAGAAACCAAACGCGAAGCCAAGGCTTATTAGATGGATGCTACTACTACAGGAGTTTGATTTGGAGATACGGGACAGGAGTGGCAAGGAAAATTTAGTAGCGGACCACTTGAGCAGATTAGAGGGAGATGGAGATCCCACGGCCATAGATGATGATTTCAGAGATGAGCAGCTTTTACAGATGCATGGTGAGTCACCGTGGTATGCAGACTTAGTGAATTTTCTTGTAGCTCATGTTTTTCCCACACACTTTTCGAAAGCTCAAAAGGATAAATTTAAAAGTGATGCAAAATATTATGTGTGGGATGATCCTTACTTGTGGAAATTTTGTAGTGATCAAATCATTAGGAGATGTGTACCAAATCATGAGTTTCATTCTGTACTCACTTTTTGCCATTCTTCAGCATGTGGTGGGCATTTTGGACCACAAAGGACTGCTAGAAAAATTTTAGAATGTGGATTGTACTGGCCCACCCTGTTTAGAGATTCCTATAGATTTTGTACATGTTGTGATAGATGTCAAAGAACAGGAAACATAAGTGCTAGAAATGAAATGCCTCAACAAGCTATTTTATTTTGTGAAATATTTGATGTGTGGGGTATAGATTTTATGGGACCATTTCCTGCTTCTTTTGGATTCTTGTACATTCTTTTAGCTGTTGATTATGTTTCAAAATGGGTGGAGGCCATTCCCACCAGGACTGATGATTCATCTGTGGTTGTTAGTTTTGTCAGGACAAACATTTTTTGCAGGTTTGGTATTCCAAGAGCTATCATAAGTGACCAAGGATCCCACTTTTGCAATAAGCACATGAAGGCTCTTCTTAATAAGTACGGGGTATTACATAAAGTTTCTACTGCTTATCACCCCCAAACAAATGGACAAGCCGAGGTGTCGAATAGAGAAGTCAAATCCATATTGGAAAAAACTGTGGGACCTCATAGGAAGGATTGGAGTAAAAGGCTTGAAGATGCATTATGGGCATATCGCACCGCTTACAAGACACCCATTGGAATGTCACCTTATAGACTTGTGTATGGGAAATCATGCCACCTACCTGTAGAGATTGAGCATAAGGCGTACTGGGCAGTTAAAGCTTGCAATTTTGATGCTACTAAGGTGGGAGAAGAAAGGAAGTTGCAACTTCAAGAGCTTGAAGAAATCCGGTTGGAAGCATTTGAGAATTCAAGGATCTACAAGGAGAGGACCAAGAAATTTCATGACAAGCACATTGTGGACAAGGAATTCCAAATTGGTGACAAAGTGCTATTGTACAAGTCAAGATTGAAATTGATAAGAGGTAAGTTGAGATCAAGGTGGGAAGGTCCATTCATTATAACTAATATTTTTCCCTATGGAGTTTTTGAAATTAGGGACGAAGCTAATGGATTGGTGTGGAAAGTTAATGGCCACCGGCTCAAGAGATATCTTGAAGAACTAAAGGAGCTAGAGGTGGAGGATGTGTACATTGAGGACGCTATCTACCCAACTTGAAAGGGGAGTTCACTAAATCTTGCATTCAATTTTTTTTTTTTCTTTGTATATATCATTTCCTTTCTTTTTGCAAGAATAACTTCAAGCTTGCGTGAGCAAGAAATTTTCTCAAGTAGGGACTTTAAAGTGTAAATAAAATTCTTCATTGCAAATACCATATCTTTTCTCTTAGCGCATTTTCATGGTTCTAGAAATAAATTCTTTCTTTTTTTTGAAGTAGGTAGTTAACAATAAATGCTCAAGATACATTACCTGAATAAAATCATTGTAATTACCATGTATTTCATTTTAGCACGTTTTATTGCTTGATTAGGAATAAATGTATCCCTTAGGTTTTCTCAATAGCATTTTAGAGTCTTTTGGAAAATAAATCAAATTTGGTTGTCAAAACTTAGGATTTAAGTTGATGAATGAAATCTTGAATGCTTGAGTACGATTTTGCTTTGGATTCTTAATTGAGAATTTGAGATGAATGGTTTTTACCTAGTGAGATTAGCCTTATTTGTGACACACATGTTATTGAACTCTAGAACTTGCTTAGGTTCTTTTAAAACCATATTTCGTTGATTGGATCACATTTATGAAGACTAATCCTATTGTTTCCATTTTTCCATGATCATGTTTGATACATACCCTTCTTGTATTGTCTCTCCTTATTCCTAATTCTAACCCCAATAATTTTTCTATGGATTTGTTTGCTTGGGATGTTTTCTTGATGCTATTTTGCCCGAGACGGACAAAGTTTTAAGTGTGGGGGAGTGATTAGTGATTTGGAAGAAATTTCATTTCGAAAAAAAATTTTTTGTGCTAAGTTGGATTGATACCAAGACCAAGTGAGTTGAATCCGAAATTCAAGAAATGGTTGAAGATGGAGCCAATGGAAGCATCTAGATTCTTGATTGTAATTTGGAGATCCAAGCCATGTTTGTGCCAAGGATTCGGCAGAAGCAAGCAAAGAAAAATTCTGTCTGTACCAAACATTCTATTGGCACGCAAGGAAAGAAAAGAGAAACTTTAAGCCATCTTGGAGTGGGAATTTGGTTGGCAAGGCAAGCTGATAAAAGCTGCATGAAGCTGGAAAGAAGCTGAAACTTATCTGAAAAAAAAAATGAAGTAAATTCTGGATTGGAGCAGGGAAATCTATCTGATGCAAGAAAAAGAAAGGAAAATGAAGCAAATGAAGCTCACGGCAGTGACTTGGAGCAAGGTCTGAACAAGG
The DNA here is from genome assembly GCA_024364735.1 of Boesenbergia rotunda. Classification (NCBI taxonomy): domain Eukaryota; kingdom Viridiplantae; phylum Streptophyta; class Magnoliopsida; order Zingiberales; family Zingiberaceae; genus Boesenbergia; species Boesenbergia rotunda. The sequence goes on along the minus strand of JAGFNQ010007334.1, from coordinate 32,970 downwards.
GTATAAAGTAGTTGACATGAGTGCTGAAATTGGGTTGCTGAGTGCTGATTTGAAGTGTTGAATCTGTGCTGCCGAGTGCTGAGCTGTCCCATTTGGATACAGTCTAACTTACAGCAGAGACAATCCGAAAATGCATCTATGGGCAGAAAAGAAGAATGTGCCAAGTAAATCTTGCTAAACCTCCATTAGAGCTGTGAGATTTGAGGCTGAAAATTTTTTCTGAACTAAACTGTGAGATCAATGAAGAAATCTGTGCAACTGATTGGGTTTGAAATGTCAGAAACAAATCAACTGAGATTGAAGCAACAAATGCATAAATGTATGTGCCAAACAAGAAAAAAAAACAGATTGTGTAATGGACTGAGCTTGAATTTTAAACTGAAATGCGTGGTAGCTGTTGAAATCTGAAGCTGAAAAGCTGAGTTTGAGATGAGTTGAAAATATGTAAGAAGCTGGATTGCAGCCGAGAAAAACTGATGGAAATAGAAGCTAAATACAAACTGTACCGAAGCCAAAGAGAGTTTAAATGCTGTACAAAAGCTGAGTGAAAGATTGGGAACTTGCTGAAACTGAACTGAACAGCAATTGTTGCTGCAGAATACCACCTTTGAAAGCCTCTGAAATGAGGAAACTGAAAAAGGAGAAGCTGAACTGAAGCTGAAGCAGTCTGAATTTAAGGAAAGAACAAGCCAAATGAGTGCCAAAGTCTGAAGTTGGCACGCAAGTTGCATTGGATTTGTTGCTGCCAAGTTCTGGAATCTTAACTCTAGTTGAATATATCTGAATTGGATTTTTCTGGGCTGTGAATGAGGAAACAAAATTCAGAAATGCATCAAAGAGTATTGAGAACATCACAGCTGATCAATAACAACTGGCTAGGACTGATAGATCGAAACAGACAAAAAATGCAGTAAAGACAGTTTCGTGAAAGGAGCTGAAATCTGAAATTCTGAGCTGAACGGCAGTCCATTTATAGCTGCCAAGTGCTCCATCTGGGAGTCACTGAGTGATACAAGCAAAGTGCGAATGCAAGATGAATTGAAAAATGGAAATGAAACTGATTGAAGACTGATAAAAAGGCTGATTGAAAACTGAAAACTGCCAAATTTGAGCTGCAATGCATTGTAATCTGAATTTTGAGAAGCTGGATCAAGATATTAATTGCAATTCAGATCTGAAGTTGAGGGTGCACATACAACTTCAGATCTGAGAATTGAAACCGTGGATGCTAGAGGCTGTTGGGGAGAAAGAAGTGGAAAAGTAGTTAAGGCAAAGGTTGAAATGCAATGTGCTGATCGGAATTTTCGAGTGGAACACTTGAAGTTTCCACTAACATTTGAGGCAAGTACTATTTGATGCGAAGTGCTGGAAGAGAATCTGTTGAAGAGTTGATGAACTAAGCATTGGTTTCGGAAAGGAAGGAATTTGACACACAAGGCAGAATTCTGTGCAGAAATGGTGATGTTCAGAAATTCTGAGCCTTGACACTGCTGTACTGAGTGATACAAGAAAATTTGATACAAGCTGAATTGGTCTGAATGGGAGCTTTAAAGCAGAATTGTAGCTGAACTGAAGCTGGAAAGGGGCAAGAATCTGAGGCATACTGAAGTCAAGGAAGAACAAGCTGTGAAATCAGAGGAAGGACAGAAATCTGGGCAAAGAAGTGAAAAAGAGAGAAACAAGATGGCAAACAAATTGAAATTTGGTTCCATAAGATAAGTGAATGTTTTTGCTCATCCGTGATTTAGGTTTTTTTTGCTCCATTACATTCTGAAATTACCGAAGAGGAAGAAAAAGAAAAGAAAATCTGAATAGAGAAGGGGGAAGAAGCAAGTTGGCACGCAATAGCAAAAATTGGCACAAAAGGGACTAAGAGGGATTTTCATTGAATTGTTGAAGTGCAAGGCAAGAGTTTACTTCACAACACTATTGGAGATCATGAGTGGACTGCATGGAGAGCAAAGAGCATCAAAAATATCCCCAAGCAACCAAGTTTTCCACTTTATCAACTTTTCCTTTCCCTTGTCTTATATTTCACATCTTACCATTTACTTGCTTTTCACTTGTTTTTGTATATGTTGATCCCAATCATGATAAATGGTAGAGAGTAGATAATAAGCAAGCCTATGGTAGTGCAAGAAGCATGTGTGTTTGAGTGAGCTCCACTTCCATTAGCAACTTAGAATTTAAGGAGAGAGCCACCACTATTTTCCTGGAAAGGCTAGAGATTTAAATTCATCTCAATGACTCATGATAGATGAAAAGGCCGAGTTGTTGATTTAAGGACAAGATAGTAATCCATAGAGCTTAGATTTATGAGAATTGGCAACCTTAGGTAATTTCTTTTCATTTGCTTCTAATTATGCTTAAGAAAATCTATGGGATACATGTTTAGTTATTTCGCGAGACGCTCAAGGCTAAGTGTGGGGGAGTTGATAGATTCCATTTTATTGATCATTTGAGCTGCTAAAATCCCTGTTTGATCCATGTTTTTATTGCCAAAATTGTGAAATTGCCTAGGTTTTAGAACTTACCTTTATTTTGGACTTAATTGCAAATATGCAAATTTATGGATTAATTTGGCCACTAAATTCTTGATCTATTTTTGTAGGCATCAAAGTTCAAGGATCTAGGGCATATTGGGTCAAACTCGAGTCGGAATTGACCCAGATCAGATTACCAAGATTATGATTAAATCTGGGCCGTTCGATTCGAAAGCGGCTAGATCGGAGCCATCCGGGATGATCTGAAGCAATCCGAGCTAGGGCTAGGGTTGATCAAGCACCCTGATCAAGATCTGAAGGTTTCATCACAATCAGAGCTAAATCAACCGTTGGATCAAGCTTGGAGGGCTCTAGATCATCCATTCAAAGATTAGCTAGATCTGGACCATCCGTTGCAAATCTGGAGGATCCGAGCTACCACGAGGCAAATCCTGACCCCAGATCTTCATCATCAAAGTTTGGCTCAAATCGGGACTAAGATCAGCCGTTGGATTGAAGCAAATCAATCACAGCCGTCCATTGGTTAATACTTAAGAAAATTTTCCTGCGCAGCAAGCTTTGTCGCGTCTTCAGTTCTTCGCCGCAATTAGTGTTCTTCGCGTTCTTGCTTTATCCGTAGCTATTTTCTTCAATCCATTGGCGCGACCACTCGATCTTCTTGCAGAAATCAGGTGCTAGATCATTGGGGAAGCAATCGGACTTGTTTCCGGATCAAATCTGCCCAAGAACAGAGTTGTGAGAGGTTTCTACAGCTTTGGCCATCTAACACTCTTCGGATCGGCTGCGCTCTACCACCTTCCTCCAAGGCTATCCAGAGGGGTTCCCTGAGTAGTTTTGACCATCATCCACTCACCAATTCACGCAGACACAGCCGAAATGAAGAAATCGCATGGAACTTTCAGAAGTGGGCAGTTTGAGCTGTTTTCAATCGCTGATGAGTTTTTCCCCATGATTTGCTGAGCTTGCGGGTCCGAGGCTCACCTTTGCTTGACAACCAAAGAGTATCTGAGCTCAAGATGGATCGAGGAGTAGTTTAGACCATTAATTTTCATTGATTTTGCTGTAGTTTAATTTCTTCTGAATTCTGTCCTGTTTTCTGCGATTTGCAGTTTTCAGTTATCGTAGTTGCAATTTCTGAATTGTTTAGCTTAATTAGGATTTTGATCTTCAAGATAAGTTAACTAGGAACGTGTTTGATGATAGATTAAGTCAGATTTCAGTTTGCTTCAGCTAAATTTCTTGCGTGCCAACCATACAGCTTGCGTGCCACTTTAAAACTGAAAATTCCATTCAGTTTCTGAGTTGTCTCTGATTTCTTATTTTCCAAGTTGTTTCTGAGTTCTTAGTTGTCGATCCTTGCTCTAGCATTAGATAGATAGGTTATATAGTTTAAATAGCACTCAAATTAATCTAGGCAGCAATTCGATTCCTTGTGTGCCACTTTCATTTCTTACCCTTTTATTTCTGCCAAACTCAATTCTGTCTGCATTATTCCAGCCGCTGTGGGAGAATTCTAGTTGGGTAAACACAAGACATTTTGGTTTAGTTCATCTGGTTTTTCGATCAGTGTATCAAGTTGAGTTGGTTTGTGTTTTGACCCAAAACCTTGTGCTGAAAAATCTGAAAACTAAGTTTCCATTTCTGCATTTCCATTTCCGAATTCCATTTCTCTTCTTAAATTTGATTTCAGTTTCAATTTTCAGTTGTGTGCCATATGCTTTGGATCTAATTGACTCTGAATTTAACTTTCCATTTGTGGCATCTGATTGAGTTGGAATCAATAAGTTGTGGTTTCAAAAAAAAAAAAAAAATTGAAGTTAGTTGTAGTTAACATGTGTAGCTTGTTTAATTTCCTAAAGGCATAAATAGCAATTGCTTTGGGCTTGATTTGTGTTCAGATAACTCCCATCATCCTTGCGATTTCTTTCCATCAGAGTTACTGTGCACTTGCATTTGAGCTTGCTTTCCAAGTTTCGGTGAAATTTTATAGATTGACTCGATTTCCATTGGTGGAAGTATCAAGTGTCATATCTTTGCTTAGCTCCATTGCTCAATTTCCTTCATTTTCATTTCATTTTCATTCTCAATTGCAATTTCAATTTCGATTGTATCCCAAAACCAAAATCCAATTACTTATTTGAGACCCCAAAAACGACACATAACTACGAGTTTGAATCAAACACGACAACTATCCCCGTGAAAAATACGACCTGTGGCCCCTTTGCTATATTCTTATATTTTTGCTTGTAAAAGGGTTTCCAGTTATTCATTTACATCTAAATTTGAGGCCTACCTTTGTGACACCTAGTTTGGGCTCGTTCAACAACCCATGCTAGTCTCAACAGAATTGATAGTGTCCTTATTTATCAATTCGTTGACTAGGGATAATTTCAATACTTCACAATGACACATGTAGAGATAATCACTAGTTGTGAATTCATCACAAATTCTCTCATGCTGTGAATTGTATTACGGACATTCAGTAAATGAGTTTAAGATCTCAATCAAATACATGAACATGTATACTCAAATTGTGAATATTCATTTATTAAAGTAAATGATTACAATCATAAGGCGATTGCCTTAGGACACTTCTCTCATATTACTAACACCAGCAGCCCTTCGCTGGGTCTTAGGTTCCGATGCCTAGCAGTCCTTCGCTAGGTGCCTAGCAGTCCTTCGCTAGGACTTCAATCTACACACTCAAGTAGCATGTTAGATAAACATAACATCTTAACTTTTGAACCCTTTACCATTTATCAAAACCCAGGTTCGACTTGACTGCTGTCTGCACCAACAATCTCCCCCTTTTTGATTTATGACAACCCGATTCAAAAAGTTAAGTTAATCAAGACAGTTGATATAACAGTTTAGTTCCCTCCCCCTGAAAGGAATCTCCCCCTAGTTTTTTCAAAGGTTCGAGGGGTTAGAAAAAATTTCTAAGTCAAAATAATGGAATTAATTTTTCAAAACTTAGAAGATTTTTCAAAAGAAGTTTTTAGAAAATATTTTCCAAAAATACATTTTGATTGGGCACTTTTGAAAAAATTTTCATACTTAGAAATTTAGAAAAATACCTTAGTAGAAAATTTTCTAAAACATCTTTTAAGTTCTTGGAAGCACTTAAACATTTTCAATCTCTTTAGTACTTTTAGAAACTTTTATATTAGAGAAGTTTTAGAAATAAGTACTTAGAGATATTTTGAACATAGCTTAAGTTTAAGTACTTAGAAAATGCTTTTGAAAGATTGCTTGGGTCAAGTACTTAGAATCAATTTTGAAAATAATTTAGATCAAGTATAGTTAAAAAGAACTTAGCTTAAGTACTTTGAAGAAAGCAGTTTTGAAAAAACTTAGCTTAAGTAATTTTTTGAAAGCAGTTTAAAAAAACTTAGAGTAAGTACTTTTAAGCTGTTTTGAAAACCTTAGCTTAAGTACTTTTAAGCAGTTTTGAAAACCTTAGCTTAAGTACTTTTAAACAGTTTAAACAATAAGTACTTTTTGAAAAAAGGATAAAGTTTTGAAAATTTTGAATTTTGAAAAAAAAAATTAAAGCTTCTCTCCTTTCCTGTCTCTCCCCCTTTGCCATATATCAAAAACAAAGCAATATAGCAAAAAAAAAAATTAATATGCTGTACTGAACCAATGCAAGATAAACTGAACCAAGCCAATTTCAATTATCTCTTTAGGGTCCTGTCTAACCCAATTAGTTACTTACTAACTGTTATAAACAGTAGTTTTCGCAAGGGTTAGTCGAGTTAAGTGTTCTATTCAAGTTAGATTTTCTAAACTTGACACTTAACTTGATTACTGTTTAAGTTGTATTTAGTGCCCCAATTACTGCAGATGCACTGACTTAAAGCATCTTGAATTAAGGCAAAGACCTAAGCATCTCAACCCATTCTAGGTTATCAATCAAAAGTACCCTAAGGTGCTTGTAAGATGCTGGCTTCTAGATCTATAGGTGCATGCAGTTCTAGGGTTAGGGCATAGGCTAAGTTCATTTTGCGAAAAAGCCCTAGTTTTGAAGGGGGTAGTTTTTGAAAAGAAAACTAAGTCGAAAAATTAAAAGTGATAAAAAGATTTTTCAAACTAATTAAAAGCTGATTTTGAATTTAAGTAAAGCAATTTTAAAATTATTTTAGAAACTTATTTTAAAAGCAAATAAAGCAGTTTAAAAATCAAAAAATAGAGTAAACCTATTCTACCAAGCATAATCACTGATAAAGATCAGATAATCAAGACAAGCAACTAGTCAACTCCATAAGTCAGCTGGTCAAACAGAGGACCAGTACAGTCATACAAGTCAAATATGAGTCAACCCTACTGAGTAGGGACAGTCAAATAGTCACTAGTACAATGCCAATCAAATCTAGGAGGAGGAACCAGGATGATCAGAAGAGCCCAACTGTCAGGATCGAAATAGTGACATCATCTCATGATATCGAGCGTCGCTAGTCTCCCTATCGGCTCTGCCGGCACTCATGTACTCAGTGTAATAGGCCTGATTTGCCTCCATTGCTTCAGCATGATTTGCCTCTACTTCCTCCCGGAGGCTCTGGACCTGTGTCTCAAGTCGTGTCACTCTCTCGTAGAGTGTCGGTGGTGGAGGCTCGTCTATGTGTTCTCGAACCTCGGCTGCCAGATCTTCGACATCGACCTCAACATCCTCGTCAGAGTCGATCGGTGGTCCGGCTCGCTAGCGTCTCCACGACAAAACCCCGGTTGTCACGCCCCGAGACCCAGGAGCCGCTGATCCAATATGAAATCGGACAGCACCTCCCCTGTCCGGCGGACAATTTACACACACACAATATATAACAATCCACGCAGTTTAAATATTTGCACAACCACGCAGTTTATAGGGCCTCAGGCCTCAGATATAAGCAGAAACAACAGTTATATGATTATAACTATCGAAAAACTAAGTCCGAACTCACCTGAGCTGCCAGGGGGCAGGAACAAAACCAAAACCGAATGAAGTCCAACATAGGACTCAAAAGTACAATGCCATCAAATAAAACGTGCATACATGTTTAAAAACATAATAGCGGACGCATAGTAAACACTACAGGGTCCATAAATGAAACAACGGAAAACCCAAAATCAAAAAGAGCTCCTCTGGAGCTGGGGACTGGCGGCTCGGGATCTCCTCGCAGACATCAACCTGAAATAAACATATATGGCAACGGGGTGAGTCCATAACTCAGCGAATACCCAATAGATATGCATAGAAGGTTATACTAACAACAAGAGTTCTGCTAATACAGTCTTATATCAACAATAGGGAAAGACTAGAACTGAAAACACTGGGTAGGTACATACCTGAATCCATCTAACCTGTACAGAGGGTAAGAAATATCAACGGAAAACCAATAGGCATATAAACACAGATAACAAGTCTCCAGAATATGCGATGTCAAACAAGTGCAGCAAATAAGTGCAGCAAACAATGCACGATGCAAAGTATGCACATGGTGCAATGACATGTGTCACCCCTGACACCAGACAGATCAACGTACACCTGTCATAGGGACGTCTGAACGGGTAGGGCTCTGACAACTGTACACCCTGCCATCACTGCTCCTGAGTGACCGGGTGGACAGGATGCTGGCGGAGACCACGCTCCTAACCCCAGGCAATGGGGGAGTCAAGCTCTCATCTCCTCGTGGCTCAGTACGAGAAGGGATCCCTGGCTGCTACCATGCCCGCGCTCACTCTCCAAATAGTGGCCGAACGGAGCAATACAGGGCAAATGCACACATCTACGGTATCCACTAACCCATGAGTGGCCGTGTGTGCCCGTCATGTACCGGAAAACGATTAGGCTCAACCACAAGGGAGTCGCTGATCGCCGGCATGCAACAGTGCAAGGATGGTGTATGATAGATACACATACCTCCCTCCCAAGTCCTCGGTATACTAAGTCTCAGTCTGAAATCCTATAACAGGAAATACAGGTATCCTACAAGGTATACTGAACTGAAAAACAGATCCCTCAAGGTCAAATGCAAGAGATACACTACGATATCTAAGCATACGTGTAGAGATGACAATACTAGAGACTGTAGGGAGCTAACAACATAATAACTCAAAGATAAACAACAGGTATCCAGAACTGACATAATAAACAGGGGTAAACCACAATATCCAGAGCAAACATAATAACCAGGGATATCATAGGATCTTACTGCTATCTATAACATTCTATGCATAACAAAATGACAATATCAAAATAGATAAGTCAAAGGGTACCCGCCTCCAAGAATAGAAGTCCGTATCAAAAGGGGAGAACCACCCGTCCAATATAATCCGCAACCGTAAAGCAAATCAAGTCCCTGTATCAGGGATAGATTTAATTAGCTATTACACAAATGATAACTAGCTAATAAATCCTTAATCCATTTTAGGGTTTACCAAATCCGTCCATTTCTATTTAATTAATCATAATATAATGGTTAGGCCTTAGGTTTAAATTCCCAAATAAACCTAACCCGTTCCCTCTTCAACTATCCGAATATTTCGTCTCCAAATGGAGCTCACGGCAAGCACGCTAAAGTTGCTGCCAAATCCAATTTCCATACCAATCAACCCATTCTTTTAATAGAAACATAAATTATCTCTACAAATCAAATTAGGGTTGATAAATACGATTAGTATTTGAACTAACCCTTAATCTGAATTTACGCAAAAGGATCCCAAAATCAACAAGTTAAACTAAACCCTAACAACCCATATTGCCAAAGATGGCACATGATCAATTCGGTTCCTAAATCCCAACTTCCTTAAGCAATTTAAGTTCATGATGGAACCCTAGCTCATCCATCAGAACCTACATCCAAGGCTTAACATTGAATACTCGCATCTTACCTCAATTGATCACGGCACAGCAAGCCACCTGAGCAATAGGGAGGAGGAATTCCGTAGATACCAAAACCAGGGTCTAGATTCCAATCAACAACCTGAACCCAAATCCAAAAGGGTTAGAACAACAATAGGTATTTCAATACCCTAGTTTCCAGCCGATCATCATCTATGGAAAGCATACACCCTTACACATGGACTCCATCCTATGGTTACCTCTGCGATGGCTAGCACCAGTAGCTTGCTCAGCCTTGGAGACCACAGCAACTCTCACAATCGCCGAAGGAGAGAAAGCTAGAGGAAGAATCTCGGCTGTGGGCTTCACCTGTGGCTAGGTCGCGCGATGAGGGGAGGACAGAGTCGGCGTCGACCGTGGCTAGGGCACGCAGAGAGGGAGAAGAAACAGAGGAAGAAGGGGCGGCGCGTCTGCTGTCTTCGGCGGCGCCCGAGCGGAGAGAAGAGAAGGAGATGATGAAGGCAAGGGATCGGGACTCGAGTGGCTGCGGCTGTGGAGGAAGCGAATGGTCCAAGCCATGAGCCCTAATCGACTCTTAAGGGCCATTTTTCAGTTTAGTCCAGCCCATTATGGTTAATCCGAATTTCGCCCCTGAAATTTGGAAAATTTTAGCAAATAGCCCCTTCAAGTTTTAGTTTTAAATCCTTTAAGTCCTCTAAACCTTATCTAGAAGCCCGGAAATTCTAAGACCCAGTTCTGTAAACTTTTCCGAAGTGCCAAAAGTTTCGGATTTAACACCGGTAGCCGAGACCTCTATACCAGCTAGGGAAAAGTTCCTAAAACCTATCTCATCGAAGTTAGTCATCGCGGTCATCTCACCATCAGTGATGTTACGACCGTGATAATGAAGAATGGAAGTGATGATGTGGCAATAGGGGGTGCGTACCCGCCCCTGAGTGGTAACACAGGACACATATAGGATCATATGGAATATGTGTAGTCCAATGTCGATATCAAGATGGTGGAAATGGTTGCATGGTCGCGATGTCCCTAGTGGATAACGGTAAGATGCAGCGGACTAAATGTTGGGATCGGGTGCATGTTGACATGGATACGGGTTCGTAATTTTAAATTTTAATTACGTGCAGCGGAAGGTTTAGCATAAATAATTTCTCAAATTATTTTAACCACGTATCTAGCATGCAACCTTATGTTGTAGAGACATGATCATACATTTAAAATTTTGCAGAAAGTAAACTAATTTACTTAATACCTCGCGTAACTCGTAGAAAGGGACGAGATCCAACCATAGCGTCCCTTGGAAGCTCCGCCTCTATTCGCGTCCACGCCGAGTTTTCTTCGGGATGACTTCGCAAAGCCACGAGTTTCGTGCCGACAAGAACTACTAGATTCTCCAAAGGCACGACAGAGAATACCAAGAGAGAGATGGAAAGACTAACCACCAAACGAAGAACGGAATCAAGATTCCGGGAGGAAGGAAGGAGTTGCGCCCACTTCTTCTTCTTCTTCGGTAGCTTCTCGGTGGACGAGGCTCACGGCAACCAAAGGGAAGGCCTCTAGGGCCGGCGCCACTAGAGGAGGGAGAGGGAGAGAAGGAGAGGGAGAGAGGCTAGGCAAGAATCCTTGATCTCTTGGATTAATTTCCAAGCCTTGCCTTGGTACCTTTATATAGTAGCCTCTTAATCGCCAAGTCTCCTGTTAACGGAATAAATTTTTCATAAGAAACTTATCTTATAAATTTTTTCCATGAATTATTCCGTTATGTCAAGTTTTTATTATAACTTAATTTATAATAAAAACAACCATGTCTCCCCCTTTATTATGGAAAGAAATTTCTTTATATAAATTTCTTTATATAAATTTCTTTATCAAGGTAAATCAATCCATTATTGATTTTATAAAATAAAATAAACCAATCCAAGGTTTATTTTAATTTCCATGAAAAATAAATCTCTTTAAATAAATTTCTTTATATAAATTTCTTTATATAAATTTCTTTATACAAATTTCTTTATCCATAATTTTATAAGACAAACCACGCGCGGTTTATTTTATAAATTTGAACCAAACAATTTGGTTCTTCCCTCTTATTGTGGTCAGCCAAACAAAGAGGGTGTGGACCCTCTTTGGCCGGCCAAACCCAAGCCGAAACCGTACGAATTAAACTCATTTAATTCGTCTAATAAGTCTTCAAAAGACTTAGCCATTTTATGCATCCGATGCGTCTCTGAAAAATTCAGATTCGACTTATCTCTCTTGATCGGAAAATCCAATTTTTAACTCGTTTTAAATCCTTCCGATTACTCGTAGTGCGTGTGACTAAATAGGCTTTCGATTTATGTTGGTCGTCTATAATTAACCAATTATAGAACGATCATGAGTGGCACCTAGTAGTACATCATGATCCCCAATTAATCGAAAGATCAACGGTTGACCTCAGAAACTATTCTGAAACCCTTCAGCAGCTTTAATGAATCATGCCTCATTCCCTTCACCATCTTATACCCACTTGGTTCAAGACACGGTCTATGTGTGTTAGTCCCCACTAGGCTGACTACGTCACACCTAGCCCAAGTAATATCTTTCTCGTCCAACGGATTCTAATTACTCTCATGTATCTGAGAAATTCATACTCTGATCATGTAATGCTCTGGCCAAAGGCTTTGAGTAACAATCCGACGATAAGCCTTGGGCATACATCTCCTCACAAGGAGTGGTGAATCCTTTGTAGGCTGTTCAAACATCTTCGGGCACTTTGGCTTATACCCAATCATCCTGGGTCCACACCTCCGTGGAGATGCTTGATTAAGATGTCAAAGTATAAGTCTCCATGACCAAGATGACTTGAACACCGCAAGTCAAAGGAACATCGCACTTAAGCTGCAGTAAAAACTTCACTGACATGTCTATGTGTAGACTACCATATGAAGTTTTACAGTCAGTCACTCCAATAAACTAGTTCCCTTAACTAGCATTCATGTTTATCTTCGGACATCCCAATGTCACCAGCCAGTGAGAATCAGCTGATTAGAGAATAACCCATGCTAGTCTCAACAAAATTGATAGTGTCCGTATCTATCAATTCATCGACTAGGGACAATTTCAATACTTCACAATTGCACATGTAGAGATAGTCACTAGTTGTGAATTCATCACAAATTCTCTCATGCTGTGAATTGTATTGCGGGCATCCTGTAAATGAGTTTAAGATCTCAATCAAATACACGAACATGTATACTCAAATAGTGAATATTCATTTATTAAAGTAAATGATTACAATCATAAGGCGATTGCCATAGAACACTTCTCTCATATTACTAACACTAAAACTCTATAAAGAGCAGTCCTGGACCTGAAGGTCCACAGACTGAAATCGTCTGGCCAAGGAGTTCCTACCATCCCTATAGAAGTAGGAGTGTAGAGTATCTAGAGTAATGTGAGAGTAAGGAGCATCAAAAGGAGGATCCCTAGGAGGATAGCAGTAAAAGGTGGACTGGGAGAGTCGTAGTCCAAGGAATTGGTTGAGCAAGGAGGGTGTGATTGTCAAGGGCATCCCTTGAACAGTAGTAACAAACATAAGATCTTTCTGTCTAACTATGTTATCATAGAATTCTGCACATAGAGATGTGTTAATGGGATGAGTGCAGAATACGAGGTTATCTAGTTGGTAAAAGTTGATGACATTCATGGCTAGTGGACAAGATTGAGTAAAGAATTGTCTATTTAAGTAGCTCGTTTTTATAGGCTTGTATGTCGTTCGAGTAAACTTATTACAAAGTTCTAAAGTTGGGAACCTAGGATCGGGACTAGGTTCGGTACCGGGGTCTGATTGGTTTGCTTGGCATTTTCTAAGATAAGAAACATGCATTTAAAGGAAGGAATTTAAGAAAAATAATTTTAAATGCGTAAGAAAAAGGAAAAAATTATACCGAGTAGCCGTTCAGGGAGGCATGGTCTTGGTTGAGGGAGCAAGAAGGTCACTTGGTCGCCTTGGAGGGAAAAGAGTTAGAGAGAAGAAAGGATTTGGGTGTGGCAAGATGAGGATCTTCGGGTGCCTTATATAGGCACTTTGGCTAGGGCGCCCTGGACAGGGGCTTCTGCCTTTGGCAATGTCCTAATGCTAGTCGAGGGTGCCCACAATGGCCCGGGCGCCCCAGTCAGACTTGGATGGCAGCATTGCTGCCTTTGATCGATACTGGGGGCGCCCTCAGGGGCCGGAGCGCCCTGGTTAAGTGATAATGGCAGGTTTTTTGCCTTGAGAGAAGTAAAAGTGTTGTGCGGGGCGCCCGAGGAGTCACGGGCGCCCGGGTTAGGTGTGAATTGACAACTTTGTTGTCATGTTGACCATGGTTTAATTATTTTGACCATGGCATGACTACTTTGACCATGATTTAACTGCTTTGACTATGGTTTGACTACTTTGACTATGGTTTGACTATTTTGACCATGGTTTGACTACATTGACCATGGTTTGACTAGTATTAGGCCAATGCTGTTCTGAACTATAGGATTTAATGTTTGTATTTAAACAACAATGGAGGTATTAAATGAATTTCGATTAAGTTAAATTTTATCGTCTCACCCAATCTAGGGTTATCAATCACATTTGACTTATGGGTATTGTGAGACAGGTTTTAATAGATAGAATTATTTTGAAGGATCATGATTTATTTTGAAAAAGTTAAATTAATTTTGAAAATAGTTGATTTTGAGTTTATATATTTTTTTTAAAAAAATATTTGAATCTATAATTAACTGAAAATTTGTGTTAGATTCGAATTTGATAAATAATAATTTGAATTTGAATTTCAAAAATTGGCTTCCAGGTCTTGGCGAGGCACTAGGCCTTCTTTGGCCGTAGCCTTATTGGATCATCAACCCTTTCCTTGACAAAGCCTTTTAATGAAATTTCATTTTCAAAACTATTTTTGAAAAATTCTGGTCTAACTAGTTTAGGTTTTGGATCGGTAGCTTCGGCTAGTTTCACTAGTCTAAGAGACCAAGTATACTTGATCTTATTAGAATTGGCTTCCTTAACGTACTATCATCTCACCGTCACCCAATACTATGTTATTCAAATTTCAGTTAAGTTGGTTCTGTCCTTAAACTAACCAGCCCTAAGTCTAAGCATGGTGAATTGCAGAAATTAAATAAACAAGCAATCATGCAATTTGAAAACAAGAATTGAAATTTATCTAACTATAAATATTGTTTTTAATTTGGCTCCCCCTGGACTAAAGCCACGATAATGGTTCGGTAAGATGTGAATCTTGTCCTTAGGGATCCAATACTGATTTGATTCAGTTTGTTTGTTCAGGCATAGTTTGGGTACCCATGCCTGAATTTTAGGTCTGGACTAGTTTAGTACAGTATAGTCGGATCTTTGTCTAGATTTGGTTCTATAGCCTAGTCTGGATCGATTTAGAACCGACTTCTGTTTTCCAAGAATCATGTCAAGACCCATGGAACCAGAAGTGAACCGTTCTAAGGCTGATCTAAGGTCCTTGACTTGAGTTTTCAGGGAGGAGTTCTCTTTCTCAAGTTTTTCAAATGAGTAGAGGTTCCTTCCTGAACCTTCTCAGTCAAGGATCTAGAGTCAGCTCTCTCTTTCAGGAGTTTTACTTCCTGTCAGAGAGATTCGATTCGGAGTCTAGCTTTCGCCAAATCTCGAGAAAGATAGGAAATTAATTCATTTAACTGATTTCTTGAAAAACCACTTACGGTCATTTCGCCGTCCTCTGAAAATGTAAGTTTGTCGTCGTCCGCCTCCGAATCTGAGGCAGTTAGTGCCAGCAGGTTCGACTGTGGGACCTCTTCTTCTTCTTCGAAGGAGGACTGATAACTGCTTCAGTCGTGTTACGGTTTCAAATTCAATTAAGATATCGAATTCCTCTAAACTAATATAGCATAGAGTAACTCGAGTCGTCTCCCAACGAATGTAATCTGTAATGCCCGTTTTTTTTTTCCTAAAGCGGCGTTACGCTGACATACTTAAGGCATGTAACATCATACTGCAGCGGAATAACTTAAACCTTACATATACATGCCCCTACTACCATCCCTAATATAATGACATGGAACTTAACATATGAACGTCATGCTTAACATCATATCATAACATGCTTAACATCATACCATAAGGTTCATATCATATCATACTTGACATCTTATCATAAAGTTCCATAAGTCACTATTCGAGCATATAGGTAGCAAACATAAAGTTCTTAGCATAAACGGTTAACACATTCGATTTCATGGGCCAAGTCACCATCACACACATATTTCAGGCCCTCCTGCTGCTTCCTCGTTATCCCCTTGCATGATCTACGGTATAAGGAAAGAAGACTATAAGCACACAGGCTTAGTAAGACTCTTTCCTACTCACTAAAATCATTCGTCATTCATTCATAATCATATGGAACATAAGCATCATAAACATTTCTATCATAGCATAAAGCATAAACATAGGCATAAATCTAATTGAACATTCTTATCATGGCATAAAGTATAAACATAGGCATAAGCATAATTAAACATTCTAAGCATGGCATCATATGTGGCATGAACATAAGTATAAGATGTAAATCAACCATAGGCATACTTTCTAGCATATCCAGCATAGACATCGTAAACATTCTAAGCATGGCATGATACCCAGCATAACATAACTTAATAACTTTCCTAGCATGGCATGAGACATGGCATAAATATAAACATAAGATTTAAACCAACCTATATGGCATAAACATAGGCATACATTCTAGGATATCATAAGAGCATTTTCTTACCATAATCCTAACATGGATCATTCATTCTCATACATATCTTTTAACATGGAGCATAAGCATAACATATCATTATCATAACATAATGCATAACATGTATGAATGCATGGGTGGAATGCATATACATAGGGATGCTTAACTTTTAAAACATACTTTGAAAATGCTTAA
Organism: Boesenbergia rotunda; assembly: GCA_024364735.1. Classification (NCBI taxonomy): domain Eukaryota; kingdom Viridiplantae; phylum Streptophyta; class Magnoliopsida; order Zingiberales; family Zingiberaceae; genus Boesenbergia; species Boesenbergia rotunda. Next base: position 16,672 of record JAGFNQ010007334.1, on the reverse strand, counting down.
ACATAATCATCATAACATTTGGGGTCCCCGGCTTGTACCACATACATACATCATAGCGCGCATCCCTAGTAAGTCTGAGGTAGCGAGCCCCGACCTACTAGGGTAAGGACAGCATAGTCGGTAGTCCCCGAACCGAGACGTTCTCAAGGAGCCCATCCCTGTTGCACAGCTCCGGCAGTGCCAGAACCGTGGACAGCTCCGGTAGTCCAGAACCGGGGCATTCTTAAGGTGCCCATCCCTTGGACCCATACTTGGGTCCGGTACAAGCCCATTCATAAAGTAAAATACTTTGCATGCTTCATCATTCATAAGACATTCATAGCATACTTATCATGTCATCATTCTTATCATGAACATGATCATAACATATTTATCATGGCATCCTTCTTATCATGAACATAGACATAACATACTTGTCGTGACATCATTCTTATCATGAACATAAACGTAACATACTTAGCATGGCATCATTCTTATCATGAACATAAACGTAACATACTTATCATGGCATCATTCTTATCATGAACATAAACATAAGATACTTATCATGCATAACCATGGCATATCATTCATAAACATGGCATATCATTCGTAAACATGGCATATCATTCATAACATGACATATCATTCATAGACATAAATCACATCTTACCATAGGGCCATTGGGACCCTTACTTGAAATAAATCTTAACTTCTATCCTATTAACCCTTATTGGCCGAAACTTGTGGAGTCCCAAGGCCATGTGAAAATTCACATAATCATCATCCTTCATCCTTATATCATGGCACCACATAAACATATGCTTGAAGTTAAAGACTCAACCCTTACCCTTGGGTCCTTGGGGTTGGCCGAACCATATGGGCCTCTAGGGTGCTCCAAAAATTCCCAAAATTTAAACTTAACTTCTAAACATCATAAGGGAACATTAAATAATATTATCATGATTTTTAGCATAATTATAGACCTTTAAAATCATGGTGTCCGAAACCCATAAACATAGGGACCTTGGTTTTGTCCCTTTCATGTTGGCCGAAACCCTAGAGTGTCCTAGGGTACTCTAAAAATTCCCAAAAATTATACTTAACTTCTAAACATCATAAGGGAACATAAAATAACATTATCATGATTTTTAACATATTTATAGACATTTAAATCATGGTGGCCGAAACCCATAAACATAGGGACCTTGGTTTTGTTCCTTTCCTGTTGGCCGAATCCCTAGAGTGTCCTAGGTACTCCAAAAATTACCAAAAATTATAATTAACCTCTAAACATCATAAGGGAACATCAAATAACATTATCATGATTTTTAACATATTTATAGACATTTAAATCATGGTGGCCGAAACCCATAAACATAGGGACCTTGGTTTTGTTCCTTTCCTGTTGGCCGAATCCCTAGAGTGTCCTAGGTACTCCAAAAATTCCCAAAAATTATAATTAACCTATAAAAATCATAAGGGAACATAAAATAATATTATCATGATTTTTAACATATTTATAGACATCTAAATCATGGTGGCCGAAACCCATAAACATAGGGACCTTGGTTTTGTCCCTTTCATGTTGGCCGAAACCCTAGAGTGTCCTAGGGTACTCCAAAAATTCCCAAAAATTATATCTACTTACTAAACATCATAAGGTAACATTAAAAAACATTATCAAGATTTGTATCATATTTATAGGCTTTTAAATCATGCTGGCCGAAATCCATAAACTTAAGGACCTTGGTTTTTCTTTCCTTTCAACATCACATCCAAAAACTACCCCATATATCATACTAAAAATCATGGAAATCATAGATAACTATTATACCACAGGTGAGGGAGTCTTACCTTAGATTTCTTGATTTTTTTTCGAACCTTGAAAGAGGAGAAGGAAGAGGACTTGGTATCTCTTGACCACAACTAGTCCTTATCACCTTGTAGGAACTTTAGATCTTGAGAGATGAGACCTCTTGTGATGTTTTCCCCAAGGAATTCCTCCCTTTGGTGCTCGGCAAGAATGAGGAGTGAAGAAGAGAGGAAATGCAATTGATTGAGAGAATAAGTAACTCCCAAAACTCCTCTCATTATAACCCATCAAGGAGGCAAATGAAGAGCCTCTTCATGACCCTTCACCTCCTTTTACCTCTTAACCATCCTCCACTTCAATTACTCATAAGAATTCCTTGCCAAGTGAGTTGGTTAAAGCATTCTTGGTTGTACAAGAGGTCCAAGGTTCAATCCTTGGCTTCTGCACATTTATTTTTATTTTGATTTTCATTTCATTTATTTTATTACTTTATTTTCTTAAATTCCGAAAATCCCCCCTAAAATCACCCATAATTATGCCAATATTCCTAAATAAAATTCTATTATATTTATATTAATTTTACCTAATTTATATTAATTTTACCTAATTAATACCCACTTTTGGAGCCCTTTTAAAGCTCATTAGTACCTAGTTTTTCTCAATTTAAATGAGAAAATATGGATTTCTAGGCCCAATTTTTACATAATTATTTCTGGGCCCCTCGGAAAATTATCTAGACATGCTCAATATTTTAAGAAAATATTAAGAGAATTTTCCGGGTCATTACATAATCGGTGCATGATAATTCTCAGAATCGTATTTTATTGCTTTTAGGTTTTTGATCTCAAACTGGGGTTTTGGGTTTGAACGATTATACTATGAAAAGAAATGACAAGCAGGTATGAAATCTTGTTCTAATTAAAGAAAGATAGTGCAAGTAATGAAATCTAAATTAACCTAACTACATTTGCAGAAAAGAAAAGACAACATGAAATTAAGCATTGACAAAACTAAACATGGAGCAAAACTTACAACATTAAAGAAATCTACCCTAACCTAGCTTAATTGCATGTAAATAAAGTCATAAAACTTAAAGCAATAGTAAGAGCAACACGAAACCAAAGTTAAGAAACTAAGAAACATCACAATTAAAAATAATTGATCTAAGAGGCAATTGACCGAACACAAGGTAGGCGTGTTAAAAATTGCTTCATGTAAATGCAATTTGAAATGAGAAGAATCTAACCAATACAAAATTCATTAATTAACAAACACTTTCCTCAATTAACACAAAACAACTCAAGGAAAAACACAATTAAACCACCAATTGATCCAATTGATGAACTGCTGCAGCCGGAATTTGAATGCTTAAGCTCTACTTGGAAATAAATTGTTGTAAAAAAAATTGTGAAATCTACTGGATCTGATGAAGCTGGACAGCTGCTGAGAAGAAGCTGGATTTGCTGTGAGGAACTGAGACGAAGTTGCTGTAAATGAATTGTAGATCGGATGAAGGAAACAACTGCTACTGGAATTGGAAAGGTGGAAGAACTGCTGTAATGCAATTGCTGTAAATGGAAACTAGGCTGTTGAGAAGTAATCACTGGAAAATGGGATCTGAAGCTACTGAATCTGACGAGTGTAAGGAATTTGATCGGTGGCAGTGAGGTCGACTAGGGCTCGGAACCCCTGGGCCCTAGCTTGTGATGGAATGGAAGCTGGAAGCTTTGATCGAGTCGGGAACCCCTCAAACTCGAGAGAAAGCTGTCGGTCGGCGGTGATGAAGATGAAAGCGGATGGAGTTGATCGGATCGAGTCGGGAACCCCTCAAACTGATCGATTCAATCTCCGACGGTGAAGGTGGATGAACGAGTCGGGAACCTCTCAACTCGGTTGATCGAAGCTCCGGCCGACTAGGGTTGGAACCCCTAACCCTAGTTGCGGCGACGATGAAGATGGAGGAGAAGAAGATCGCTGCGAGCTTGCGTTGTAACACCCCAAAATTTTCCCATATGAAATATTATGAATTCATGAAACATTAATATGAAATGTCATGATGGGCTTGGCTTAATGGGCTTTGATGTGGATTAGTGCAAAATGTGATAAAAAGAAATGTGGAAAGGAGGAAGCAAGGAACGAACCTTGAAGCTCCTAGTTGCACTAGCCATGTCTTAACCAATGCACCATGAGTGTTTCATGTTGAGAGAATAAGAAATGTGCTGGTTAAAGCTAGGAAAGTGAAGAGAGATGTCCCTTCATGAAAGTAGTATAAATAAGAGAGAGGGAAAGAAGTTTGATTCTTCTTCTTCCCCACTCTAAAAAAAACCGAAAACCTAGAGCCCTCCTCCTCCTTCTTCATTTTCGAAAAGTACACCCTAGGGTTCTAACCCTAGGGAATTGGATGGAAGTAGACCCCATCCATGGATCTTGCCCTCTACTAGGGCCAAGAGTGCTAGAGAAGTCTAACAAGGGGAAATTCTGACCCCTCCTTCAACCAAGGGTACCCTAAAGGATTAGAGAAGGTGAAATTCAAGCGAAAGGATGTAAGTATCCCCTCGCCTGCAGTGTAATTGTTGTGCATGATCTTTTCTTCTTCTTGTTTTCGGAAAAAAAGAGTATCCCCTTGTGTAAGTTTCGGCCACCCCTTAGGGGAAGGCCTTGGTTACTCCTTGATGCATGAGAAGACCCCTTGGGACTTAGGGTATATGTATATGTGGTTTTCCTTCATGATGTTATGAACAAAAACTAGGGTTTTGCCCTTATGCAGGTTTCGGCCACCCCCAAGGGGAAGGCCTTGGTTACTCCTTGATGCATGAGGAGACCTTTTGGAACTTAGGGTATATTTATATGTTGTTTCCCCTTCATGATGTGATGAAAAAAAACTAGGGTTGAACACCCTACAAGATTTGGCCAAAGGATGACAACTAGGGTTTAGGGTTTGGATGATTATCCTATGATGTATCCATGCTTAGTAGTGTAGACGAGGTGTTTGTATAAATGTTTGTGTGAAGGTTTGATTTCAAAAACCCTAATTCCCCTACCCTAAGACTTTCGGCCAACACCCTAAGATTAGGGTTTGTGAAGGTTAAACTACTCTATGAGATATGCCTATGTTTAGTAAGATGATATGTATATGTATGTGATGATTAAATGGAATGCTTGATTTGAAAACTTGATTCTCCCTAGCATGAAACTTTCGGCCAAGGCATGAACATTAGGGTTTGTGAAGGTTGATTACCCCACGATGTATGCTATGCTTTGTATGACACATGATGTATATATATATGTGATGCTTGTATGGGAAGTTGATGTCAAAAAGAAAGAGAAAAAAACCTAAGCTACCCCTACCCTTGACTTTCGGCCAAACCCTAGGTTTAGGGTTGGGAAGAATCAAATTTACTCATGAAGCATGCTACCACTTCCTATGATATGAATATGATTTATGTGACCAATCTTGTCATATGTAAAGTATGTTTAAGTGGTTAAGGTATGATGTATGTATGAGCATGTCTTATAGCCCATGGGGCACCCTTATGAATTGCATGTGATGTGTATGATAAAATGCTTGAAAGGATACTCCACTAAGAATGGGATCAAGAGCACCCCTTATGTTGTGTGGTGTGTCCCTGTGGGATCAAGAGCACCCCTTATGTTGTGTGGTGTGTCCCTGTGGGATCATGAGCACTCTTGAAGAGTGGTGTGTCCCTTGAGAGTGGATTTGGAGTACTCCTTAGCATATATGTAAAAGCATGATAAGTATTTTACTTTGAAAGTTGTGTACCCGACTCGGAAGGGGGTCGTTAAAAAATCCGGGGTACATGTTAACTGAAGGTCATGGCTCCGGTAGGACGGAAGGGTCCTGCTCTAATTGGTTGGTGGCTCGCTACCCCAATTCATTAGGGAACGCGCTTGATGTGGTACACAACTGGGCCCTATATGATGTTGAAAGTATTTTTAAGTAATACCTTTATGGAATTGTTTTGAAAACATTTATTATATGTGAAGGGTATGCTTAAGATACTTTATACTGCTTGCTTAGAAACTTGGATGATAGTATGCTATGATAAACTCATGCTTGTGATTCATTATGTGTACATGTTGTATTCTTTTGTATGGATTTTGCGAGTAGGACAGGATCCTTACTAAGCATTTGTGCTTACTAGTTTATGTGTTGTCTTATGCTGCAGATAAAAGTAAGGGACACTTAAACTAAAGGAAGAGGCAGGAGGGCTGAAGATGTGTGGGGTGGTGGCTCGGGAAAGAAAGATTCTTATATCTACTTTACTATGCTTATGATTGATGTTTCCTTGATAATGAATGTTAGTAATTAGAGTTGGTACTCTTGAATGTTAGTGATTACACTGGGATTTCACTTATACTTGATTATGTTGTGAGTAGAACTACTTGTGAACTTATCATGTTATAGGGTAACTCCTTATTAAGATATTTCAAATGATGTTCTAGTATGCTTAGCACTTGATATGTATTACTAACTTGCTATGCACCTACCATGTTCTAATCATTCCAGCATGATATCTGATTGGCATGTACTGACTCGTATACTTAGCACTTGTAAATATCACTTAATAGTTTTAAACAAGCATGCTCAGTACTTAGTTCTTGCACTTTTGTTTTTATTTTATGTTAAAATTATTGGATGATTGATGGTATGTAACCCCGCCCTGAGAGTAGATATAAGGGCGGGCGTTACAGGTTGGTATCAGAGCAGGTTTCCCCTCCACTACACACACATCAAGCTTCATCCTGCCGCTTCCAAGTAAGAGATCCTAACCTCGCTTTACTTTATTTCATGTACAGTAATGATTATATGGAGATGATTTATACTTGCATAACTTATACTTGCATAACAAGTAAAAAGTAGTGTTAATTCTTATGCTAGTCTATTTATCACCTGTATGATAGATAATGACAAGTAATTGTAAGATATGTGAACATGAACGATACTTTCTCTTATATATAGAGATATATTAATTAATAATATAGAATTTGGGGTAAGAGGGTGGTTACATATTTTAATCACTAGGGTAAACTAAACCGATTGGGTGTGTGTTTTTCTCTATATATATTTGCAAATTGAAAAAGGAATGGTTTAGTACTAACCATGTCATTTTCTTTTCAATTCCAGATGTTGCATGAAAACTACACTGAGAGGTGCCGTGAGCTGATGGAGCGGATAGAGGCAGTTGAGTACTGTCCGACCCGGGGAATTCAAGGCAACATGGGTTTTTTGGATCGGCTATTCTGGAAACTGGAGCGAGAAGGGTTTCCAGTCATGGACGATCATAGGATCGGAGCTTTACTTCGTTCATTGCCCAATCGGGCGAGAGAGGTTGCGCATCAGATCTGGGGACAACACGGATGTTGTATCTCATATATGGGATTGTGTAAGCAGCTTCTCCGCCATGAGTTCCCGGAAGATCTGGGGGACTCGGAGGAAGATCCCGAGCCGTTCGAGGAGGACCCCGAGCCCTTCGAGGAGGATCCCGAGCCGTTCGAGGAGGACCCCAAGCCATTCGAGGAGGATCCCGAGGCTTTCGAGGAGGATCCCGAGCCCTTCGAGGAGGATCCCGAGCCCTTCGAGGAGGATCCCGAGATGCTTGAGATGTTCGAGGAAGACCTCGAAGTGATCGAGGAGATTCTTGAGATTGAAGAAGAAGACCCGATGGAAACGATGGAGGATCCTGAGGTGGGCCAAGGAGAGATGAGCGAAGAGGTGGTAGTCATCGCTATGATGTTCTTTATTTTGGGCATAATGGCAGCCCGTCTTGCTCGTTGAGTTGGACTAGTTTTGTATGTAGACTTATAAGATGGGATAAAATAAATTTTGGTGATATAATAAATAAGATCTCATTTACCCAGAGGTATTCCTCCCGATGACTTACCAGGGTTAGCACCTGAAAGGGATATAGAATTTGCAATTGAATTGATTCCTAGTACTAACCCCATTTCCAAAGCACCGTACCGTATGGCACCGAGGAATAAAAAGAACTACAGGGACAGTTACAGGAGCTGCTTGACAAGGGACTCATCCGCCCTAGTCATTCTCCCTGGGGTGCTCCCGTACTGTTCGTGAAAAAGAAGGATGGGTCGATGCGAATGTGTATCGACTATCGGGCGCTGAACAACGTGACTATCAAGAACAGGTACCCTCTACCCAGGATAGATGACATGTTCGATTAACTGAAGGGAGCCACGGTTTTCTCTAAGATTGACCTGAGATCTGGTTATCACCAAGTCAGGGTGAAAAAGGAGGATATACCGAAGACGGCTTTCCGAACCAGATACGGACATTATGAGTTGTAGTTATGCCATTTGGAGTTACCAATGCTCCAGCTATGTTTATGGACTTAATGAATCGGGTGTTCTCGGCATTCCTCGACAGATTTGTGATCGTCTTTATCGACGATATACTTATATATTCGAGAACTCCCGAAGAACATGCTAAACACCTGAGTATAGTACTACAAATTCTTCAGAAGAAACAACTGTATGCTAAATTTTCCAAGTGCGAGTTCTGGCTCGATCAAGTATCATTCTTGGGACATGTTATCTCCAAGGAAGGAGTAATGGTGGACCCAATTAAAATCGAAGCTGTGAGTAACTGGATCAGACCCAAGAATGCCAGCGAAATCAGAAGTTTCCTCGGACTGGCAGGCTATTACAGAAAATTCGTAGAGAACTTCTCTCGGATTGCAGCCCCAATGACAGCTCTTACAAAGAAAGACAAGAAATATGTATGGACTGATGAATGTGAGAAGAGCTTTACTGAACTGAAAAGGAGACTGACTAGCGCTCCGATATTGACTCTTCCAGAAAGCGATATGGGTTTCGATATGTACAGCGACGCGTCCAAACTGGGACTCGGAGCTGTGCTTATGCAAAATGGGAAGGTAATTGCCTATGCCTCTAGGCAGCTGAAGGAACATGAAAGAAACTACCCTACCCATGACTTAGAATAAGCATCGGTGGTCTTTGCACTGAAAATATGGAGGCACTATCTATATGGAACTCAGTGTAAAGTTTATACAGATCACCGGAGTCTGAGATATTTCTTCATCCAGAAAGATCTGAATATGAGACAGCGCAGATGGCTAGAGTTGGTCAAGGATTATGACTGTGAGATCCTGTACCATCCGGGAAAAGCCAACAAGGTAGCCGATGCTCTCAGTAGAAAATCATGTGCTTCTTTGATGTCTTTATCAGCTTTGTCACAACCCCTAGGGGAAGAAATTATGAATTACGGGGTTGAAATCATATCAGGACAGTTATCCACCCTGATGATTTCGCCAACATTATTCGACGATATTCTGGAAAAGCAGAATCATGATCCGAGCCTTCAGAGGATCAGGCAAGAGGTTCGATTTCGGATTTCAGACAGCGGAGTCTTATATCTCCGGGATCGATTATGTGTTCCCGACGACTCCGACTTACGGACAAGAATTCTCGGGGAAGCTCACGGAACACCTTATGCGATGCATCCTGGGTCTACCAAGATGTATCAAGATCTGAAGAGCAAGTTTTGGTGGTCCGGTATGAAGCTAGATGTAGCCCACTATGTCAGTTTGTGTTTGACCTGTCAGAGGGTCAAAGCAGAACACCAGAGGCCTGGAGGAGTTCTGCAACCTCTGTCGATCCCCGAGTGGAAATGGGAAGACATCTCTATGGATTTCATCTCAGGGCTGCCTAGAACGACGAATGGATACGATGGTATATGGGTTATTATGGACAGACTCACCAAGTCTGCCCATTTTCTGGCTATCAGGATGACCTACTCAGTAGAGCAGTTGGCTCAACTGTACGTCAAGGAAATTGTCCGACTACACGGGGTTCCCAAGACCATTATCTCTGATCGGGATGGTCAATTTACTTCAGATTTTTGGGGACACGTGCAGAAGGCTCTTGGCACGAAACTGAAATTCAGTACGGCCTTTCACCCCCAGACTGACGGGCAGACTGAAAGAGTGAATCAGATAGTAGAAGACATGTTACGAGCTTGTGCCTTGGATTTCAAGGGAAGCTAGTGTCGATACCTGAGCCTGGCAGAGTTTGCTTATAACAACAGTTATCAGGCTACTATAGGGATGGCACCGTACGAAGCACTATACGGAAGGAAATGCAGATCTCCTATATGCTGGCTTGAGAGTGGTGAAAAGAAGGAGATGGGACTCCAGACTGATATTATAGATGAAACCACTCAGGCTATAAAGAATATCCGCCAGAGAATAGAGACTGCTCAGAGTCGGCAAAAAAGCTACGCTGATAAGCGACGCAGACCACTAGAGTTTGAGGTTGGGGATTCAGTATTCCTTAAAGTGGCCCCTATGAAAGGGGTGATGAGATTCGAGAAGAGAGGGAAGCTGAGCCCGCGATATGTGGGACCGTACCAGATCCTGAGACGGCTAGGCAAAGTTGCCTACGAACTGGAGCTACCGCCAGAAATGTCGGCTATCCACAATGTCTTCCATGTATCAATGCTCAGGAAATGTACCTCTGATTGGAATCAAAGGATAGAGCCCCAACCAGTACAGGAGAACCTATGTTCCGAACGCCGACCTATTCAGATCCTAGATCGGGAAGTCAAAAAGCTAAGGAACAAGGAAGTACCCTTAGTAAAGGTTCTGTGGCGGAACGAACAATTCGAAAAAGCCAAATGGGAATGAGAGGAGGCAATACGATTAAAGTATCCGGAACTGTTTTAAAGTTCGAGACGAACTTTTTATAAGGTATGGAGGATTGTAACACCCCAAAATTTTCCCATATGAAATATTATGAATTCATGAAACATTAATATGAAATGTCATGATGGGCTTGGCTTAATGGGCTTTGATGTGGATTAGTGCAAAATGTGATAAAAAGAAATGTGGAAAGGAGGAAGCAAGGATCGAACCTTGAACCTCCTAGTTGCACTAGCCATGTCTTAACCAATGCACCATGAGTGTTTCATGTTGAGAGAATAAGAAATGTGCTAGTTAAAGCTAGGGAAGTGAAGAGACATGTCCCTTCATGAAAGTAGTATAAATAAGAGAGAGGGAAAGAAGTTTGATTCTTCTTCTTCCCCACTCTAAAAAAAAACCGAAAACCTAGAGCCCTCCACCTCCTTCTTCATTTTTGAAAAGTACACCCTAGGGTTCTAACCCTAGGAAATTAGAAGGAAGAAGACCCCATCCAAGGATCTTGCCCTCTACTAGGGCCAAGAGTGCTAGAGAAGTCTAACAAGGGGAAATTCTCACCCCTCCTTCAACCAAGGGTACCCTAAAGGTTTAGAGAAGGTGAAATTCAAGCGAAAGGATGTAAGTATCCCCTCGCCTGCAGTGTAATTGTTGTGCATGATCTTTTCTTCTTCTTGTTTTCGAAAAAAAAAGAGTATCCCCTTGTGTAAGTTTCGGCCACCCCTTAGGGGAAGGTCTTGGTTACTCCTTGATGCATGAGAAGACCCCTTGGGACTTAGGGTATATGTATATGTGGTTTTCCTTCATGATGTTATGAACAAAAACTAGGGTTTTGCCCTTATGTAGGTTTCGGCCACCCCCAAGGGGAAGGCCTTGGCTACTCCTTGATGCATGAGGAGACCCCTTGGAACTTAGGGTATATTTATATGTTGTTTCCCCTTCATGATGTGATGAAAAAAAACTAGGGTTGAACACCCTACAAGATTCGGCCAAAGGATGAAAACTAGGGTTTAGGGTTTGGATGATTATCCTATGATGTATCCATGCTTAGTTGTGTAGACAAGGTGTTTGTATAAATGTTTGTGTGAAGGTTTGATTTCAAAAACCCTAATTCCCCTACCCTAAGACTTTCGGCCAACACCCTAAGATTAGGGTTTGTGAAGGTTAAACTACCCTATGAGATATGCCTATGTTTAGGAAGATGATATGCATATGTATGTGATGATTAAATGGAATGCTTGATTTGAAAACTTGATTCTCCCTAGCATGAAACTTTCGGCTAAGGCATGAACATTAGGGTTTGTGAAGGTTGATTATCCCAGGATGTATGCTATGCTTAGTATGACACATGATGTATATATATATGTGATGCTTGTATGGGAAGTTGATATCAAAAAGAAAGAGGAAAAAACCTAAGCTACCCCTACCCTTGACTTTCGGCCAAACCCTAGGTTTAGGGTTGGGAAGAATCAAATTAACTCATGAAGCATGCTACCACTTCCTATGATATGAATATGATTTATGTGACCAATCTTGTCATATGTAAAGTATGTTTAAGTGGTTAAGGTATGATGTATGTATGAGCATGTCTTATAGCCCATGGGGCACCCTTATGAATTGCATGTGATGTGTATGATAAAATGCTTGAAAGGATACTCCACTAAGAATGGGATCAAGAGCACCCCTTATGTTGTGTGGTGTGTCCCTGTAAGATCAAGAGCACCCCTTATGTTGTGTGGTGTGTCCCTGTGGGATCATGAGCACCCTTGAAGAGTGGTGTGTCCCTTGAGAGTGGATTTGGAGTACTCCTTAGCATATATGTAAAAGCATGATAAGTATTTTACTTTGGAAGTTGTGTACCCGACTCGGAAGGGGGTCGTTAAACAAATCCGGGGTACATGTTAACTGAAGGTCATGGCTCCGGTAGGACGGAAGGGTCCTGCTCTAATTGGTTGGTGGCTCGCTACCCTAATTCATTAGGGAACGCGCTTGATGTGGTACACAACTGGGCCCTATATGATGTTGAAAGTATTTTTAAGTAATACCTTTATGAAATTGTTTTGAAAACATTTATTATATGTGAAGGGTATGCTTAAGATACTTTATACTGCTTGCTTAGAAACTTGAATGATAGTATGCTATGATAAACTCATGCTTGTGATTCATTATGTGTACATGTTGTATTCTTTTATATGGATTTTACGAGTAGGACAGGATCCTTACTAAGCATTTGTGCTTACTAGTTTTGTGTTGTCTTATGCTGCAGATAAAAGTAAGGGACACTTAAACTAAAGGAAGAGGCAGGAGGGCTGAAGATGTGTGGGGTGGTGGCTCGGGAAAAAAAGATTCTTATATCTACTTTACTATGCTTATGATTGATGTTTCCTTGATAATGAATGTTAGAAATTAGAGTTGGTACTCTTGAATGTTAGTGATTACACTGGGATTTCACTTATACTTGATTATGTTGTGAGTAGAACTACTTGTGAACTTATCATGTTATAGGGTAACTCTTTATTAAGATATTTCAAATGATGTTCTCGTATACTTAGCACTTGTAAATATCACTTGATAGTTTTAAACAAGCATGCTCAGTACTTAGTCCTTGCACTTTTGTTTTATTTTATGTTAAAATTATTGGATGATTGATGGTACGTAACCTCGCCCCGAGAGTAGATATAAGGGCGGGCGTTACATGAAGTCCCAAGAGACAAGCATGGTAAAAAGCTCTAACCACGCTATTGAACCAAGGAGCAACAATCACAATCAAAGACAAATGAGAAGTAATCTCAATTTTAATTAATGTTTTGCCTAATGATGAGATGAGCGGTGTAGGTAAATACAAGAATGCTCATGAGCTATGGACTAAGGTGATAGCTCTTCATGCAATCCCTACACAATCACAAGAAGAAGAGCACAAGGAGATGGGCTTAAAGGTCCAAGTGGAGGAGAAAGACAAATTGGATGAGCAGATGAGCTCAACATCCGAGGAGGAGAAAGAAGTAGAAGCAATATCTACCTCCTCAAGTGAAGTGGGACAAGAAGATGAGGGTCAATCCACTTCCGAAAATGAAGAAATAGCATCCAAGGTTGAAGAGGAAGCCAAGACTGTTAGTGATATGAGAGAAGTGTCATAAGGCAATCGCCTTATGATTGTAATCATTTATTCTAATAAATGAATATTCACTATTTGAGTATACATGTTTGTGTATTTGATTGAGATCTTAAACTCATTTACTGAATGTCCGCAATACAATTCACAACATGAGAGAATTTGTGATGAATTCACAACTAGTGATTATCTCTACATGTGCAATTGTGAAGTATTGAAATTGTCCCTAGTCGATGAATTGATAAATACGGACACTATCAATTCTATTGAGACTAGCATGGGTTATTCTCTAATCAACTGATTCTCACTGGCTGGTGACATTGAGATGTCCGGAGATAAACATGAATGCTAGTTAAGGGAACTAGTTCATTGGAGTGACTGGCTGTAAAACTTCATATGGTAGTCTACATATAGATATGTCAGTGAAGTTTTTACTGTAGCTTAAGTGCGATGTTCTTTTGACTTGCGGTGTTCAAGTCATCTTGGTCATGGAGACTTATACTTTGACATCTTAAGCAAGCATCTCCAAGGAGGTGTGGACCCAGGATGATTAGGTATAAGCCGAAGTGCCCGAAGATGTTTGAACAGCCTACAAAGGATTCACCACTCCTTGCGAGGAGATGTATACCCGAGGCCTATCGTCGAAATGTTACTCAAAGCCTCTAGCCAGAGCATGACATGTTCAGAGTATGAATCTCTTAAAAACATGAGAGTAATTAGAATCCGTAGGACGAGAAAACGTTACTTGGGCTAGGTGTGACGTAGTCAACCTAGTAGGGACTGACACACATAGACCATGTCCTGAACCAAGTGGGTATAAGATGGTGAAGGGAATGGGGCACGATTCATTATAGCTGCCGAAGGGTTTCAGAATTGTTTCTGAGGTCAACCGTTGATCTTTCGATTAATTGGGGATCATGATGTACTACTAGGTGCCACTCATGATCGTTCTATAATTAATTGATTAATTATAGACGGCCAACATAAATCGAAAGCCTATTTAGTCAAACGCACTACGAGTAATCTGAGAGATTTAAAACAAGTTGAAAATTGGATTTTCCAATCAAGAGAGATTAAGTTTGGTTGAGTCAAACGATAAGACGAATCTGAATTTTTCAGAGACGCATCGGAAGCGTAAAATGGCTAAGTCTTTTGAAGACTTAATAGATGAATTAAATAAGTTTAATTCATTAGGGGTCGGCCAAAGAGGGCCTCCATCCTCTTTGCTTGGCCGGCCACAACAAAGGGAGAGAACCAAGTTTTTGGTTCAATTTATAAAATAAACCAAGTGTGGTTTGTTTTATAAAATTATGGATGATATAAATTTTTATATATAATAAACCAAGGTTTGGTTTATTTTTCATGGAAATTAAAATGAACCATGGATTGGTTTATTTTATAAAATCAATCATGGATTGATTTACCATGATAAGAAATTTATTCCATAAGAGAGAAGAGACTTGATCGATTTTTTATCATGAATTAAAATATGATTTTAACCATGATATAAAATCAAACATGGCATGATGGAATAAGTTATTCCATATTTGAGAGGCTTGATGATTGAGAGGCCACTATATAAAGGACCCAAGGCAAGGTTTGGGTGATAATCGAAGAGATGAAGGCATAGGCTCTCTCCCTCTCTTTCTCTCCTTCTCTTCTCCCCTTCTTGCCGTGCGCCAACCAGCCCCAAGAAGGAGCACCAGCCGGCCATCCTTTTGTGGTTAGTCTTCCGACTTCTCTCTTGGTTTTTTTCATCGTGCTCTCGGAGAATCTAGTAGTTCTCGAGAACACGAAACTCGTGGCTCTGCGAAGTCATCCCGACGATACTCGGCGTGGACGCGAATAGAGGCGGAGCTTCCAAGGGACGCTTATGGTTGGATCTCGTCCCTTCCTTCTAGTTACGCGAGATAATATGTAAATTAGTTTACGTTTCTGCAAAATTTCAAATATATGATCATGTCTACACAAGATAAAATTGCATGCTTAGATGAGTGGTTAAATGATTTAGAGAAATTATTTATGCTAAACCTTCCGCTGCATGTAATTAATTTTGAAATTACGAACCCGCATCCATGTCAACATGCACCCGGTCCCAACAGTGGTATCAGAGCCAAGTTTTGTGTTCGACATAATCATATAATTGTTTTGCGGAAAGATTTGTCATGATCTCAATTTTGAAAAATTTTCCAATTATGGAAACTTTCCAATTATGGTAAATTTTCGATTTAGGGATTTCAATGTTTGGAAATCCTCATGAAATTTCGCAAACTTTTGAAATATCTCTGTTTCTGAAATTTTATGATAATTGTGAAAACTTTCCATTTTGGAAACTTTCCAATTTTGGAAATTTCCTATTTTGGAAATTTTCTAATTTTGGAAAAATGTAAGTTTTATTTGTACTAGAAACTTACAATTATTCTGAAAACCTTTATTTTTTGGAAACTTTCCATTTATGGAAAGCTCGCAATTTTGGGCACTTTCTTTCAAGAAAGTCTAGACAAATTATGGGAATATTAATTGGCATTTAAATTTATAATTGGAAATTAAATTATTTACAAAATTCTTTATTTTGGATTGAGCCTCGGGGAGCCGTCCAATTTAAAGTTAGTTGTTATAATTAAATTTCCTAAATTGAATTTAAACTGTCAAATTTTATTTGGATTGAGCCTCGGGGAGCCGTCCAAATTAAGTTATTGATATTAATTTTCCATAAATAAAATATGTGATCAAATCTTGGAAATTTTTGAGGTGATTCTCAAACGATAATTTCCTTATTTGATTTATGAGGTGATGCTCTTACATATTATTGTCTCCAAAATTAATTAGGAAAATTGTTTCCTATAGAGTATATTTCCTTAAATAAGATTTTCATGAAAATAATATGTGGTTGAATTAAGGGAATCTGTCTCTTAATTTAATAAGATTTGATTTAGAGAAATCAAAGTCTTAAACATATTATTTCCGAAATTGATTATGATAATTCAGGAAATTTTTCCCAAAACAATTCCTTGAATAAAGTATGAAATTAGAATTAGGAAATCCGGTTCCTAATTCAATTAATGAGACTTGATA
>JAGFNQ010007333.1:0-24468 GCA_024364735.1 Boesenbergia rotunda | reverse complement strand
AGGATTCACCACTCCTTGCGAGGAGATGTATACCCGAGGCCTATCGTCGGATTGTTACTCCAAAGCCTCTGGCCAGAGCATGACATGTTCAGAGTATGAATCTCTTAAATACATGAGATTAATTAGAATCCGTTAGGACGAGAAAACGTTACTTGGGCTAGGTGTGACGTAGTCAGTCCTAGTGGGGACTGACACACATAGACCATGTCCTGAACCAAGTGGGTATAAGATGGTGAAGGGAATGGGCACGATTCATTATAGCTGTTGAAGGGTTTCAGAATTGTTTCTGAGGTCAACCATTGATCTTTCGATTAATTGGGATCATGATGTACTACTAGGTCACTCATGATCGTTCTATAATTAATTGATTAATTATAGACGGCCAAACATAAATCGAAAGCCTATTTAGTCACACGCACTATGAGTAATCCGAGGGATTTAAAACGAGTTGAAAATTGGATTTTCCAATCAAGAGAGATTAATTTTGGTTGAGCCAAACGATAAGTCGAATCTGAATTTTTCAGAGATGCATCGGAAGCGTAAAATGGCTAAGTCTTTTGAAGACTTAATAGATGAATTAAATAAGTTTAATTCATTGGGGCTTGGCTTGGATAGGCCGGCCAAAGAAGGCCTCCATCCTCTTTGCTTGGCCGACCACAACAAAGGGAGAGAACCAAGTTTTTGGTTCAATTTATAAAATAAACCAAGTGTGGTTTGTTTTATAAAATTATGGATGATATAAAGTTTTATATAATAAACCAAGGTTTGGTTTATTTTTCATGGAAATTAAAATGAACCATGGATTGGTTTATTTTATAAAATCAATCATGGATTGATTTACCATGATAAGGAAATTTATTCCATAGGAGAGAAGAGACTTGATTGATTTTTTATCATGAATTAAAATATGATTTAAACCATGATATAAAATTAAACTTGGCATGATGGAATAAGTTATTCCATATGAGAGGCTTGATGGTTGAGAGGTCACTATATAAAGGACCCAAGGCAAGGCTTGGGTGATAATCGTAGAGATGAAGGCATAGGCTCTCTCCCTCTCTTTCTCTCCTTCTCTTCTCCCCTTCTTGCCGTGCGGCAACCAGCCCCGAGAAGGAGCACCAGTCGGCCGCCCCTGTCCTTTCCCTACCGACCACCACCTGCTGCCGGAGAAGGAAGCTCCGGCCATCTCTTGGCCGGAAGAAGGTGTTGCCGGAATTACAGTTTGCCGCAAGCCTCTTCTTTTGCTTCGCCGGAATTTTGATTCTGGCCATCCTTTTATGGTTAGTCTTCCTACTTCTCTCTTGGTTTTCCTTGTCGCATTCTCGGAGAATCTAGTAGTTCTCGAGAACACGAAACTCGTGGCTTTGCGAAGTCATCCCGAAGATACTCGGCGTGGACGCGAATAGAGGCGGAGCTTCCAAGGGACGCTTACAGTTGGATCTCGTCCCTTCCTTCGAGTTACGCGAGGTAATACTTAAATTAATTTATGTTTCTGCAAAATTTTAAATATATGATCATGTCTACACAAGATAAAATTGTATACTTAGATGTGTGGTTAAATAATTTGAGAAATTATTTATTATAAACCTTCCGCTGCACGTAATTAATTTTAAAATTACGAACCCGCATCCATGTCAACATGCACCCGGTCCCAACAGTGGTATCAGAGCCGAGGTTTGTGTTCGACATAATCATGTAATTGTTTTGCGGAAAGCTTTATCTTGATCTTAATTTTGGAAAATTTTCAATTATAGAAACTTTCCAATTATGGTAAATTTTCGATTTAGGAATTTCAAAGTTTGGAAATCCTCATGAAATTTCGCAAACTTTTGAAATATCTCTATTTCTGAAATTTTATGATAATTGTGAAAACTTTCTATTTTTGGAAACTTTCCAATTTTGGAAATTTCCTATTTTAGAAATTTTCTAATTTTGCAAAAAACGTAAGTTTTCTTTGTACCAGAAACTTACAATTATTCTGAAAACCTTTTATTTTTGGAAACTTTTCATTTATGGAAAGCTTGCAATTTTGGACACTTTCTTTCAAGAAAGTCTAGACAAATTATGAGAATATTAATTGACATTTAAATTTATAATTGGAAATTAAATTATTTATAAAATTTTTTATTTTGGATTGAGCCTCGGGGAGCCGTCCAATTTAAAGTTAGTTGTTATAATTAAATTTCCTAAATTGAATTTAAGCTGTCAAATGTTTAATTTGGATTAAGCCTCGGGGAGCCGTCCAAATTAAGTTATTGATATTAATTTTTCATAAATAAAATATGTGATCAAATCTTGGAAATTTTTGAGGTGATTCTCAAACGATAATTTCCTTATTTGATTTATGAGGTGATGGTCTTACATATTTTTGTCTCCAAAATTATTTAGGAAAATTATTTCCTATAGAGTATATTTCCTTAAATAAGATTTTTATGAAAATAATATGTGGTTGAATTAAGGGAATCTGTCTCTTAATTTAATAAGATTTGATTTAGAGAAATCAAAGTCTTAAACATATTATTTCCGAAATTGATTATGATAATTCAGGAAATTGTTTCCCAAAACATTCCTTAAATAAAGTATGAAATTAGAATTAGGAAATCCGGTTCCTAATTTAATTAATGAGACTTGATAAATTAAGTCACATACATACTTTATTAAGGAAATCGTTAGAACATGACATAATTATATGTCATGAATGTGCATAAAAGAAAAGGATGAGACCCAAAACGCCTTACAAAATATTAAGGCCAACACCTTCCATTAATATGGTTAGAACCGGAGTTTTGTTTCTCGTTTGGGTTGATAGACATCCATGCCCCGGCTTGAACCTCAACATGTTCAAACCATGGAATTAGTTTATGATTAATATAGTTGGAGTCAGAGGTCAATCCTTAGTTTTGGTTGTTGGACACATCCAAGCCTGACTAAACGGTTGAATGAGCTCCAACCATATTAAAACTATTTCTTGATTAATGGGTCAGCCTTAAGCTTGGAGCATCGATTTGTTGTGCCACAGCCAAGGTCGATGTAAAGAGAGGTGCAGTTGGGTGCTATGTATATTGTTGCATACTTGTTAATGAGTTAACAACCCAATGATTTATGCAAACATTCAATTAGTTGATAGCATAATGTGATAGTTACATATGTATAATATGTAATCGGTATAATTACCTACCATCATAGCTAAGAATAACTTGATGGACTCTAGCCATGGTTGTTCTTATCTATGGTTGGATATCAACCTATTTGGAGATGTTCCTACGATCTCCCGAATTGATAAAAAGGGTTATTCAATTCGAAAAATAAATAGGATTTAATTAATGTATATTGATGCATTCTTTATCATTCTCATCACATAACCTGAATTTGTATTTCTAGGATAATCACCTGATCATGTCTTCTCTGAATTTGCGTTCCATTTTGGACACCAATAAGCTGACTGGGCCAAACTTCATGGACTGGCTTCGAAACCTGAGGATAGTCCTCAAGGCAGAAAAGCTTGCCTATGTCCTTGAAGAACAACTTCCCAACCATCCTCCTGAAGATGCAACTCCAGACCAGTTAGTGACCTATCAGAAACATGTGGCCGATTCTGAACTTGCGAGTTGCATCATGCTGGCCACTATGGTACCTGAGCTACAAAAGCAGCATGTGCATATGGATGCTCATACCATCGTCTTCCATCTTCATGAGCTGTTTGACGAGTAGGCGAGATCCGAAAGGTTTGAGGTCTCCAGACTCCTCTTCACCTCTAAGATGCAGGAAGGCACTTCTGTTTCACAGTTTGTGTTGAAGATGTTGGGGTACATTGAGCGACTAGGCACACTCGGATTTGCAATGGATCACGAACTAAGTATTGACTTAATTCTGCATTGTTTGCCGAAGAGTTACTCATAGTTTGTGATGAACTATCAGATGAACAAACTGGAGACTACCATTCCTGAGTTGCTTAACCTGCTGAAGACTGTAGAGCCTTCTGTAAAGCAGGATCAGAAGACGGTACTGTTATTTGGTTCGTCAAAGAAAGGCTCTAAGAGGAAGCCCAAAGAACAAAATAAGGGAAGGAAGAGAAAGGCCACAAAGATTGAAAAGGCGCCAAAAGGCACTTGCCATCACTGCGGGAAGGAGGGCCACTGGCGAAGAAACTGCAAGGTTTATCTTGAGTCCTTGAAGAAGAAGGCATCCGATGCCCCATGCTCTTCAAGTATCTTCGTTATTGAATGTCACTCTATTTCCTCGGATACCTGGGTACTTGATACTGGGTGTAGCTCACATATATGTAATGACATACAGGGGCTAAGGAATAGAAGAAGACTCGTCAAGGGAGATGCGAATTTGCGAGTTGGAAATGGAGCAAAGATTGCTGCTGTTGCCATCAGAGCATATTTGCTAAAGCTCCCTACTGGACTTGTCTTAAAATTGGATAATTGTTATTTTGTTCCTTCGTTAATTGTAACGACCCGGAAAATTCTCTTAATATTTTATTAAAATATTAAGCATGTCTAGATAATTTTCCGAAGGACCTAGAGGTAATAATGCAAACTTTGGCCTAGAAAATCCATGTTTTCCCATTTAAATTGGGAAAAAGGGCACTAATGGGCCTTATATGGGCTTGCTAGTACCATAATTATCGGTGGATTTTAGGTGGAAATTAGTATAAAGATAAATAGGATGTAATGGGACATATTAGCATGATTATGGGTAAGTATTAGTTTAATTTTTCTAATTAATTTGAGGAATTAGGTACTAATGGGCCTTAAATAGGCTCCGAAAAAAATGGATATTAATTGAGTAAAATTCATATAAATATAAAAGAATTTTATATTGGGATATTGGCAAAATTATGGGTCATTTTTGGAGAATTTTCGAAATAAAAGGGGAATTTTCGAAAATAAGAAAAAAGATTAAATAAAATAAAAATAAAGATGCATGGGCCAAGGATTGAACCTTGGACCTCTTGTACAACCAATGAATGCTTTAACCAACTCACCTAGCAAGGAATTCTTGTGAGGAAAGGAAGTGAATGGTGGTTAAATGGTAGAGGAAGATGAAGGGCCATAGAAAACTCTTCATTCACCACCTTAATGGTTGATTAATAAGGGGGTTTGGGTGTTTCATTCTTCATGCCATCAAGTGCATTTGCTCCTCTCTTCCTTCTCCATTCTTGCCGAGCACTCAAGGAGGACTTCTCCCTTGAGAAAACTTCACAAAAAGTCTCATCCTCCAAGATCTAAGGTCTTCTCAAGTTTCCAAGGGCTAGGTGTGGTCAAGTCTTCTTCCTTCTTTCCATCCAAGGTCTAAAAATCAAGAAATCTAAGGTAAGACTCCCTCACCTGTGGTATAATAGTTACCAACGTTTTCCATGATTTTTGGCTGGATATATGGGTGGGTTTCAGATTTAATGTTGAAGGGAAACAAAATCCAGGTTTCTATGGTTCAAAGGTTTCGGCCAGCATGTTCTAGAGGTCCATAATTATGCTAAAAATCATGATAATATTATTTGATGTTCCCTTATGATGTTTATAAGTTAATTGAAATTTTTGGGGATTTTTTGCATGATATATGGGTTAGTTTCGGATTTAATGTTGAAGGGAAACAAAATCCAGGTTTCTATGGTTCAAAGGTTTCGGCCAGCATGTTCTAGAGGTGCATAATTATGCTAAAAATCATGATAATATTATTTGATGTTCCCTTATGATGTTTAGAAGTAAATTGGAAATTTTTGGGGATTTTTGGCATGATATATGGGTTAGTTTCGGATTTAATGTTGAAGGGAAACAAAATCCAGGTTTCTATGGTTCAAAGGTTTCGGCCAGCATGTTCTAGAGGTCCATAATTATGCTAAAAATCATGATAATATTATTTGATGTTCCCTTATGATGTTTAGAAGTTAATTGAAATTTTTGGGGATTTTTGTCATGATATATGGGTTAGTTCCGGATTTAATGTTGAAGGGAAACAAAATCCAGGTTTCTATGGTTCAAAGGTTTCGGCCAGCATGTTCTAGAGGTCCATAGTTATGCTAAAAATCATGATAATACTATTTTATGTTCCCTTATGATGTTTAGAAGTTAATTGAAATTTTTGGGGATTTTTTGCATGATATATGGGTTAGTTTCGGATTTAATGTTGAAGGGAAAACAAAATCAAGGTTTCTATGTTCAAAGGTTTCGGCCAGCATGTTTTAAAGGTCCATAATTATGTTAAAAATCATGATAATGTTATTTACTGGTTCCTTATGATGTTTAGAAGTTAACTGTAATTTTTGTGAATTTTTAGAGTACCCTAGGACACCCTAGGGTCTCGGCCAACATGAGGGAAGCAAAACCCAGAACTTTAAGTTCAAGGGTTTCGGCCAACATGTTTTAAAGGTCTAAAAATATGTTAAAAATCATGATAATGTTATCTACTGTGCCCTTATGATGTGTAGTAAGTAACTATAATTTTTGGGAATTTTTGGGGTACCCTAAAGTACCTTAGGGTATAGGTAATTAGGAGGTATGCTTAAGTAAGGTGAAGGAACACCATGTTAACTAAACCTATAGCTTATATGTCATGAAATATACGTTAGGTCATAGAATGTTTAGAAATATGCCATGATTTAGGAATGATATGTATGTATGCCATGATGTATGAATGATATGTATGTATGCCATGTCTTACGAATGATATGAATGTATGCCATGCTTATGTGTGTATGCCATGCTATATGAATGATGTGTACCTATGCCATGTCTAAGAATGAAATGATGAATGAAGGTTAAGTATGATGAATGAATGAATATGCTATGCATGACGATGCCTTTAAGGCATAATGATGATGAAAGAATGATGAACGAATGAATATGCTATGAATGATGATGAATGAAGAAGCATATGAAAGCATTTATTTTATTTTATGGGCTTGTACCGGACCTAAGTAAGGTCCACGGTTCTGGACTACCGATGATGCTGTCCACGGTTCGGGACTATCGATGATGCTGTCCTTACGGTTCGGGACTACCGATGAAGCTGTCCTTACCCTAGTAGGTCGAGATTAGCTACCTCGTATTTACTTAGGGATGCGCGCATATGATGAATGAATGTGGTACAAGCCAGGGCCCAATGCATGTTATGATTATGTTCAAGTATTTAAAAGCCTGTTTTCAAGATTAAGCATCCTTATATATATATATGCACAGTTGCTACATGCATCCATTTATGCTATGCATTATGTTATGAAAAGTATGTTTACGAAAAGTATGTTATGAAGATATGTTCATGCCATGATTTTATTTATGTTTATGCCATGATTTTATTTATGTGTATGTCATGCTTTTATTTATGTTTGTGCCATGATTTTATTTATGTTTATGCCATGATTCTATTTATGTGTATTGCATGCTTTTATTTATGTTTGTGCCATGATTTTATTTATGTTTATGCCATGATTTTTGTTTATGTTTATGCCATGATATTATTTAAGCTTATGCCATGATATTATTTAGGTTTATGCCATGATGTTATTTATGTTTATGCCATGATTTGATGCTAGTTTAGAATGCCATGCTTTAATTAGGTTTATGATAGTTTAGGGTGCCATGATTTTATCTATGTTCATGTTAGTTTAGGATGCCATGATTTTATGCTAGTTTAGAATGCCATGCTTTAATTATGTGTATGCTAGTTTAGGATGCCATGACTTAATTATGTTTGTGTTACGTTAGAATGCCATTATTTTGTTCATGCTCATGTTAGTATGGGATGCCATGATTGTAATTAGATTTATGCCATGACTTGATTTATGTTTATGTCAAATATTATGTCATGCTATGAATGTTTACGATGTTGATGTTATGTCAAGTATTATGCCATACCCGAATGTTTATGGTTATGTTTATGCCATGCTATGAATGGGGTGAAGCTATGTCCATGACATGTCAAATGAATGCTAAGTGATGTTAAGGATGATGTTCTAAGTAAAGCGCTAAGTGTGCTAATGTTTCATATGTTTATGATTAAGTGACGGATGGTTTTCGTGAGTAGGAAAGAGTCTTACTAAGCCTGTGTGCTTATAGTTTTATTTTTCTTATACCACAGATCATGCAAAGGAACAGTAAGGAAGCAGCAGGAGGGCTTTGCAGAATGTGTGTGATAGTGACTTGGCCAAGAGACCATATGTTTGCTTGCCTTATGATAGAACTTTACCTTTACTACTAAGTACTTGAATATGACTATGACTCTATGATATGATGCTAAAGGATGACAGAATGCTAAAAGTATAACATGATGCTAAGTATGACATGATGCTAAGTATGTTATGATGCTAGGAAGGATAGAAAGTGCATGTAGGTGTAAGTTTAAAGTTTTCCGCTGCGTTATGATGTCTACATGCTCTAAGTAGGTTAACGTAACGCCGCTTTATGGTGGTCAAAGAAAAAAAAAAAAAAACGGGCGTTACATTAATAAAGAACATTGTATCTATTTCATGCTTGAATGAAAAGGGTTATCATTTAACTTTTAGTAACAATTGCTGTTACATAACTTTAAATGGTGTTCTTTATGAGACCGAAACTTTATGTAATGGTATCTACACGTTAGATTTATCCGGTGACGTTTTCAATATCGAAGTTAGCAACAAACGTGCTCGAATAGATAATCAAATAGACTCCTATATCTGGCATTGTCGTCTTGGCCATGTAAGTAAGAAACGCATGACCAAATTACACCGATGTGGAATTCTGGAATCATTTGAATCTGGTTCATTTGATACATGCGAATCATGCTTAAAAGGTAAGATGACCAAATTACCCTTTTCCGAAAAAGGTAAACCAGTGGGATAATTGCTTGGTCTAATACATACTGATGTATGTGGACCAATGTCAACTCTTGCACAAGGAGGCTATAGCTACTTCATTACCTTTATCGATGATCACTCACGATTCGGGTATGTGTTCTTAATGAAACACAAATCTAAAGCTTTTGAGAAATTCAAAGAGTTCAGAAGTGAAGTAGAGAAATAGCTTGGCAAAAGTATTAAGATACGTCGATCCGATCGGGGTGGTGAATACTTAAGTCAAGAGTTTCAAGATTATCTTAGGGACAATGGGATATTGTCTCAATGGACTCCGCCATATACACCACAGCATAATGGTGTATCTGAGAGGCATAACCGAACCTTGATGGACA
This sequence comes from Boesenbergia rotunda, assembly GCA_024364735.1. NCBI lineage: Eukaryota > Viridiplantae > Streptophyta > Magnoliopsida > Zingiberales > Zingiberaceae > Boesenbergia > Boesenbergia rotunda. The sequence continues at coordinate 15,297 of JAGFNQ010007333.1, read as the reverse complement.
TGGTTAGATCTATGATGAATCATGCAACTCTTCCAAAATCCTTTTGTGGATATGCGGTTAAGACAGCTGTTTGCTTACTAAATAGAGTCCCGACCAAGGTAGTCTCTACTACTCCATATGAGACGTAGAATAGTAAGAAACCTCATTTATCTCACCTAAAGATATGGGGTTGTCCTCCTTATGTAAAGCGGACTGTATCAGACAAATTGGATGCTAAGTCTGATAAATGTCTATTTATTGGATACCCTAAGGAAACGAAAGGTTACCAATTCTATCATCCCTTGGAATAAAAGGTGTTTGTTTCAAGGCATGCTGTATTTCTAGAAAAAGAATTTCTTTTACAAGAAAACAATGGGAGTAGCATTGAACTTGAAGAAGTTCAAGAAACTCTAATAGACATTACAGAGACACCTAGTCTAGACCCACAACCAATAACTCAAAATGATGAGCTATCAGTTGAACCTAAAACAATACCACTTCTTCGTAGGTCTGATAGGACACGCAATATTCCAGAGAGATACGGATTTCTCATAAGTGAATCGAACGACGTGTTACTCATTAACGATGACGAACCTATCAGTTATGAAGATGTTTTGAAAAATTCAGAAAGAGATAAATGGCTTGAAGCCATGAAGTTGGAAATGGATTCCATGTACAAAAATCAAGTATGGGACTTGGTTAACCCACCTGAAGGGATTAAGCCCATAGGGTGCAAGTGGGTTTTCAAGAAGAAAACCGACATGGAAGGTAATGTTGTTACCTTTAAGGCTAGATTAGTGGCAAAAGGATATTGTCAGAAACAAAGAATTGATTATGACGAAACCTATTTGCCAGTAGCTATGCTTAAATCCATTCGGATGCTCCTGGCCATAGCAGCTCATTATGATTATGAGATATGGCAAATGGATGGGAAAACAACTTTCCTTAATGGAAACCTGCTTGAGGATGTATAAATGATACAACCTGAAGGTTTCACATCGGTTAATAAAACCAAAGTATGCAAGCTTCGACGATCCATATATGGACTAAAGCAAGCATCCAGGAGTTGGAACATCCTTTTTGATGAGACAATCAAAGAGTTTGATTTCTCACAAAATCCTGACGAACCTTGTGTGTACAAGAAGGTTAGTGGGAGTGTTATATGTCGATGACATATTACTTATAGGAAACGATATATCAGTCTTACAGTCAGTTAAAATTTGGTTGTCCAAAACTTTCTCCATGAAAGACCTGGGAGAAGCAACCTATATCCTTGGGATTAGAATCAATATAGATAGATCAAAACGATTGCTTGGTCTTTCGTAATCTACATATATAAACCGAGTGCTAGAAAGGTTTAGCATGTCGGAATCCAAGAAAGGTTACCTTCCCATCAGGCATGGGATCAACCTTTCGAAGTCTATGTGTCCACGTACAGAAGACGAGAGGATTTGCATGAATAAGATTCCTTATGCATCTGCGATAGGATCTATCATGTATGCTATGTTATGTACTAGGCCCGATGTATTGTATGCTCTGAGCGTCACAAGCAGATACCAGTCTGATCCAGGAATGGATCATTGGGCGGCTGTCAAGACAATCCTTAAGTACTTAAGAAGAACTAAGGATGTGTTCCTAATATATGGAGAAGGTGATATGGTAATACGTGGGTATACAGATGCCAGTTTCCAGACAGATAAGGATGACTCCAAATCTCAGTCCGAATACGTATTTATTTTGAATGGAGGCGCAATAAGTTGGAAGAGTTCCAAGCAAGACACCGTAGTGGATTCTACCACGGAAGCGGAATATATTGCAGCTTCGGAAGCAGCAAAGGAAGCAGCCTGGATCAAGAAGTTTGTCTCAGAACTTGGTGTGGTTCCAACTATTGATGAAGCAATACCGGTTTACTGCGATAACAATGGAGCTATTGCACAAACGAAGGAACCAAGGTCTCATCAGCGATCCAAACATGTGCTTCGCCGCTATCATCTGATCAGAGAGATTATAAGTAGGAATGATATACAAATTGAGAAAATTTCCACTGAAAAGAATTTAGTCGATCCTTTAACTAAGGACTTGCCTCAAAGTAAGTTTGAGGGTCATGTTAGAGCCTGTGATATTGGGTACCATAGCGATTGGCATTAGGCCAAGTGGGAGTTTGTTAGTGATATGAGAGAAGTGTCCTAAGGCAATCGCCTTATGATTGTAATCATTTATTCTAATAAATGAATATTCACTATTTGAGTATACATGTCTGTGTATTTGATTGAGATCTTAAACTGATTTACTGAATATCCGCAATACAATTCACAGCATGAGAGAATTTGTGATGAATTCACAACTAGTGATTATCTCTACATGGGCAATTGTGAAGTATTGAAATTGTCCCTAGTTGATGAATTGATAAATACGGACACTATCAATTCTGTTGAGACTAGCATGGGTTATTCTCTAATCAGCTGATTCTCACTGGTTGGTGACATTGAGATGTCCGGAGATAAACATGAATGCTAGTTAAGGGAACTAGTTCATTGAAGTGACTGGCTGTAAAACTTCATATGGTAGTCTACATATAGATATGTCAGTGAAGTTCTTACTGCAGCTTAAGTGCGATGTTCGTTTGACTTGTGGTGTTCAAGTCATCTTGGTCATGGAGACTTATACTTTGACATCTTAAACAAGCATCTCCAAGGAGGTGTGCACCCAGGATGATTGGGTATAAGCCGAAGTGCCTGAAGATGTTTGAACAGCCTACAAAGGATTCACCACTCCTTGCGAGGAGATGTATACCCGAGGCCTATCGTCGGATTGTTACTCAAAGCCTCTGGCCAGAGCATGACATGTTCAGAGTATGAATCTCTTAAATACATGAGATTAATTAGAATCCGTAGGACGAGAAAACGTTACTTGGGCTAGGTGTGACGTAGTCAGCCTAGTGGGGACTGACACACATAGACCATGTCCTGAACCAAGTGGGTATAAGATGGTGAAGGGAATGGGGCACGATTCATTATAGCTGCTGAAGGGTTTCAGAATTGTTTCTGAGGTCAACCATTGATCTTTCGATTAATTGGGGATCATGATGTACTACTAGGTGCCACTCATGATCGTTCTATAATTAATTGATTAATTATAGACGGCCAACATAAATCGAAAGCCTATTTAGTCACACGTACTACGAGTAATCCGAGGGATTTAAAACGAGTTAAAAATTGGATTTTCCAATCAAGAGAGATTAATTTTGGTTGAGCCAAACGATAAGTCGAATCTGAATTTTTCAGAGACGCATCGGAAGCGTAAAATGGCTAAGTCTTTTGAAGACTTAATAGATGAATTAAATAAGTTTAATTCATTGGGGCTTGGCTTGGATAGGCCGGCCAAAGAAGGCCTCCATCCTCTTTGCTTGGCCGACCATAACAAAGGGAGAGAACCAAGTTTTTGGTTCAATTTATAAAATAAACCAAGTGTGGTTTGTTTTATAAAATTATGAATGATATAAAGTTTTATATAATAAACCAAGGTTTGGTTTATTTTTCATGGAAATTAAAATGAACCATGGATTGGTTTATTTTATAAATTCAATCATGGATTGATTTACCATGATAAGGAAATTTATTCCATAGGAGAGAAGAGACTTGATTGATTTTTTATCATGAATTAAAATATGATTTAAACCATGATATAAAATCAAACTTGGCATGATGGAATAAGTTATTCCATATTTGAGAGGCTTGATGGTTGAGAGGCCACTATATAAAAGACCCAAGGCAAGGCTTGGGTGATAATCGTAGAGATGAAGGCATAGGCTCTCTCCCTCTCTTTCTCTCCTTCTCTTCTCCCCTTCTTGCCATGTGCCAACCAGCCCCAAGAAGGAGCACCAGTTGGCCGCCCCTGCCCTTTCCCTGCCGACCACCACCTGCTGCCGGAGAAGGAAGCTCCGACCATCTCTTGGTCGAAAGAAGGTGCTGTCGGAATTAGAGTTTGCCGCAAGGATCTTTTTGCCGCAATCCTCTTCTTTTGCTTCGCCGGAATTTTGATTCCGGCCATCCTTTTGTGGTTAGTCTTCCGACTTCTCTCTTGGTTTTTCTTGTCACGTTCTCGGAGAATCTAGTAGTTCTCGAGAACACGAAACTCGTGGCTTTGCAAAGTCATCCCGAAGATACTTGGCGTGGACGCGAATTGAGGCGGAGCTTCCAAGGGACGCTTACGGTTGGATCTCGTCCCTTCCTTCGAGTTACGCGAGGTAATACGTAAATTAGTTTACGTTTCTGCAAAATTTTAAATATATGATCATGTCTACACAAGTTAAAATTGCATGCTTAGATGTGTGGTTAAATAATTTGAGAAATTATTTATGCTAAACCTTCTGTTGCACGTAATTAATTTTAAAATTACGAATCCGCATCCATGTCAACATGCACCCGGTCCCAACAGTTCCTAGGCCCAATGATTACACTATTGTAACCACTAGATGGGTCTTTAGGAACAAACTAGATGACCAAGGTAAAATCACTAGAAACAAGGCTAGATTGGTGGCTAGGGGGTTTAACCAAGTTGAGGGACTAGATTATGATGAGACTTATGCCCCCGTAGCTAGGTTAGAATCAATTAGAATTCTACTAGCCTATGCCGCTCACATGGGTTTCACACTTCACCAAATGGATGTGAAGTCGGCATTCCTTAATGGGATCATTAAGGAAGAGGTCTATGTAGAACAACCCCCCGGGTTTGTGGACCATAACTTTCCAAGACACGTATTTAAATTAAGAAAAGCCTTATATGGATTGAAACAAGCTCCCCGGGCTTGGTATGAAAGGCTTTCTTCATTTTTAGTGTCTAAGGGGTTTAAGAGAGGAACAATTGACCCTACTTTGTTCCTAAAATCTAAGGACAAGGACATATTTGTGTTGGGATCTTTGCCCTAGCTAGAGGGGGGTGAATAGCAAATCGTCTAATCTTCTTGTACCTACGTTGTTAGTTGCACAGCGGAAACAATAATAAAACAATAAACAATGCTAACAAGAAGATTTACGTGGTTCGGAGATGAAGCTCCTACTCCACGACAGTCCGTGAGGTGGACGATCCCTTGATCCTTCGGCGGATCGCTCCCCGGACGCTCTCCGGCTATCTCGTGTAGCTCCTTGTGGGTGGAGAAACCTCTCCACAATCCTCTACAAACACCTGAGCACACAAGGCTACTATCAAGCTTTTTCCAAGCAAGATTCGCCCCGAAACCTAGCCCCAAAACGAGTCCCTTTAAATAGGACTCGGGCTAAAAACCACGCCACCAGTCGACTGCCCCAGGGCCAGTCGACTGGTACCACTAAAATCCGACCGTTACACCCCAACGTTCGAATTCTTAGCTGTTTCCAGACTTCACCAGTCGACTGGTACAGGACCAGTCGACTGGAGTCAGTCGACTGGAACCAATTCCAGTCGACTGGCAGTCGACTGGTCGACCCTCCTTGGGTCGACCCGATTCTCTGTGTGTTCTAGCAGTCGACTGCCTTCGGGCCAGTCGACTGCCCTGCCTACCAGCCTAGGGTTTAGCCTCCCTGAGTACATTTCACTCAACACTTGACTCCTAGGACTTCCCGAGTACATTCACACAGCACTCGTACCCTTATGACTCGACTGACTCCTCCTCCGCAGTCTCGACTGTTGCCTTCGCGCCCTCTTCGTCTTCGGCCCTCGTCCCTCGGATGCGCACGCAAGCCTCCAGCTTGCATCCATGCCACCCTTCACGTACGCCTCGAAGTCTGCGCCCATCAGCTCATCGTCTCTGCACTCCATGGTCCCTCGGATGCACATGCCAGCCTCCAGCTGACCTCCATGCCATCCTTCACCGTACTGAGGCCGTCCAGTCAAGTCCATATGCGTATCCTGTACAACCTGCACACTCAACATACGCCTATCAAATACAAAGGTAAACCTAACTTAAACCCTTTGCACAAACATCAAAACTCATGGTCACACCGGATCATCTTAGGGCTGATTGCTCCAACAATCTCCCCCTTTTTGATGTTTGGCAATCCGTTTAAGTTAGGGAAAGCAAGATAGTAGTCAATAGCAAAAAACCATGCTAAATAAATGCATATGCAATGCAAAATGGATCCTATCCCAAGGCATCCTACACCTAACCCTCCGAGTTAGGAATTTTACAAATTTTACACTTAGCCCTCCAAGCTAGGAATTTCCCACCTAACCCTCCAAGTTAGGATTTTCCAACCAAATCGGGCTTTTTAAAACTTCTCCCAAGCTCCCCCTGCATTGGACTTACAAAGGCTTTTTAAGAACCTGTCCAAGGTTCCCCTTACGCCAAAAATGAAGCAACCATGCTCCCCCTTAATCTCAACTCCCCCTAAAACTAGGGTTTCTAGCAAAGGTATGTTTGGTTTCCCACTTAAACCCAACATCTCTCCCCCTTTGCCATACATCAAAAGAACCCCAATAATATCCCAATTATCATTCTTTTAATCCCCAATAATCATAAACATAGTGTACTAGACCTCCCATACACATGTTTCTTATCAATTGGACCCCAAACCAGCTGCTGATACAAAACTCAGCCCTGACCAGTCGACTGCCCCCAGGGCAGTCGACTGATACTCTGATAATCAGTTTTCTGGCCGAATTTCAGAAACGCGCCAGAAATTCCACAAATCTCCAAAAATTCCCAAATTTCGTGGAGAACATTGTGGTACCCATACCTACTTGGGAAAAATACATTTCACTATGTATCTATTCCCATTCCCAAGTTTGGTACAAAACCCAAAACTCAAACCACTCTCTCAAACCAAAAAAAAACTCTAAGGTTTGCAAGCACACTTGCTAGGATATACCCTTATCCTAGAAAAATATGATATCATGGAAATATCAAGTGTGCTCGACATTTGGTACAATTCTAAGCTTCTTAAGGATTTTTCATTAAGTATCAATTTCCAACTTCCTTTCTAATTCCATGTGTTTGTCACATCTACCCATCTTAATTTGACACATGGAATTGTCCTCAAACTCCCTTTTTTTTACCTTAGATTCCTAGGGAGACTTATCAATTTCCTTGGTTTTCAATCCATATAAAGTCATGAGATAACACTTCTTCTAAGGATTATAAAATTATAACCAAGAATTCTAATCCTAAATCATATCCAATGATCAATCCTGGAATTTTTATGGTCAAAAATGCCCTTTTTCATGCTTACTCTCATTGATCAGTTGACTGCCCAAAATGGGCAGTTGACTGCCTGCTAAACAGAGAGTTTCTGGGCTTGAGACCAGTCGACTGGGATGGTCCCAGTCGACTGTCTCCAGTCGACTGGGGTATTCCCAGTCGACTGCCCTTCAATTTTTCTGCGTACAGAGATCCTGGTCGACCTCCCAGTCTACTGCTAGTCGCCTGCCACCAGTCGACTGGTCACTTACCAGTCGACTGGTACCTGATTTTCAGGTTTTTAGGCCGAAATTCAGAAATGTCCTAAAAATTTTATAAAACTCCAAAAAATCTGAAATTTTGTGGGGAGATTTGTGAAGCCAATATCTACTTGGGAAAAATACGTTTCCAAATAAATGTACTCCGGCTCCCAAGATTGGCACAAAACTCTACTTCTTCCAAAGTGTATCAAATAATCTCATCCTAGAAGTTCTAATTCTCACTTCTCTTCAATGCGTTCTCTTCTCCTTGATCATAACTCATTTTTATTATTGAGTTACATGGTATTCCACCATTAAACCTTAATTTTGTCAATTATAGCCCTATTTTCACATTTTCTCCCTAAAATTCACCTTTTGATGTGTCAAAATCTAGGATTAAGACTTACCCAAGTCTTCCAATCCTTTTTGACACATTTCACCTAATTTCCTAAGGGAGAACCTTTTGAGATCCATCTACCATGGACCCCAAAGGCTCCTAGAGCTCCCCCTTGAGCTCTGAGCCCTAGCCACCTCCCTAGGTGACTCGATCCACATTAGGCCACACCGGTGTGCCACCGGTGACTCTTGGCCTACAAAATTGACCTTTTTAACCTTGGACACCTTGTCCTTGGTTAGGTCACCCTTTCTACCCTTGGATGACATTCCCTTGCCATCCTTGGACCTTCCCTCCTTAATAAGATTGTATGTTTTCTCAACATACTTCTTTCCATTGCCCTTGGAGGTCTTAGATCGGTACCCCAATCCCGATCTATCATTGTTGGGTTTGATGCTACCCAACACCATGTCTAAGCCCTTAGATCCGACCGTGAATCTTTCTAGGGCTTTTTCTAATGTATCAAGCCTTGCCCTCAAGGCTTGATTTTCCTTCTCTAGACCTTTAACCTTGTAGTCCATATGCCCACTTTGAACATTCCTAGGACTACCCATTTTCTTAGGCATTTGTTTCCCTCCCTTGGGATTAATGCCTTTAGCCTTGGATACATAGGTCTTAGGCCTATCATGATGCATGCATTTTCTAGAGTGGTTACGATCTACCTTGTTACCCTTAGTCCTATCATTGTACTTAAATCCATGATTATGCACAAATAGACATTTTTCATTAACACTAGCATGCATGGATGGATAATTAACATGATTCTTGAAGTGAGAAGAACTTTTTAAACTAGGGTTAAGGGGTACCTCCCTTACCCTTGTAGTCCTTCCTTGTTGTGAGCTTCTTCTCTTCCTTCTTTCTTCTTTTTCCCATCTCCTCAAGTGCTCCATTTTCTTTAGCTCACCTTTCTTTGAGCACTTGGTGTGGTAGTGCCCTAGCTCACCACACGTGAAACATCTAATCTTCTTTTTCTTTTCTTGGGCTCCTCCAATCCTACAACCCATGTTAGATTTAAATCGAATGGACTCGGGTTTAGACTTTACCTCCTTCTTACCTTTTGGGCACTTATCCTTGTAGTGCCCCTTCTCATTACACCCAAAGCATGTAATGTGATCTTTCTTCTTTGCTTTGGTGGAGGTAGATGCTAGGTTGATTACTTCTTCAACTTTTGACGATGTGGAGGCTTCCTCTTGATCATGTGTAGATGAGGGTCTCTCCTCCCCCTCAATCCTTGAACTCGATGCCTCTTCTTCTTCTCTTGAGGAGGATGATGATCTTTCACTTAGCTCCTCCTCCTCACTTGAAGAAGTTGACACTTCTTCCTCCTCGTGAGCTATTGAGCTCATTTTTGTGGACTCTTGAGATTGTGTAGGCTTCTCATGGATTTCTTTCAATTTTCTCCATAATTCATGGGCATTTTTGTACTCTCCTACACAACTCAAAATATTATTAGGTAAAAGATTCAACAAGATATTAATTACCTTCTCATTGGCTTTGGATTGATCTTGTTGTTCTTGAGTCCAATATCTTGGCCGGAGCTTCTTCCCATGCTTGTCTCTTGGAGTTTCAAATGGTTCTTCAAGCACCATCATGCACTCCCACTCCATCATCATCCATGTCTCCATTCTTGACTTCCAACGCCCGAAGTCTTCATGGTCGTAGACCGGCGGAGTGTAGATGTTGTCCCCAAGTGGACCTTCACCTTCCATTTCCTCTAGCGGTTGCTCCCTCGGCGGTTAGTCCGATCAAGAGCGGTCCTTCGCTCTGATACCACTTGTTGGGATCTTTGCCCTAGCTAGAGGGGGGGTGAATAGCAAATCGTCTAATCTTCTTGTACCTACGTTGTTAGTTGCACAGCGGAAACAATAATAAAACAATAAACAATGCTAACAAGAAGATTTACGTGGTTCGGAGATGAAGCTCCTACTCCACGACAGTCCGTGAGGTGGACGATCCCTTGATCCTTCGGCGGATCGCTCCCCGGACGCTCTCCGGCTATCTCGTGTAGCTCCTTGTGGGTGGAGAAACCTCTCCACAATCCTCTACAAACACCTGAGCACACAAGGCTACTATCAAGCTTTTTCCAAGCAAGATTCGCCCCGAAACCTAGCCCCAAAACGAGTCCCTTTAAATAGGACTCGGGCTAAAAACCACGCCACCAGTCGACTGCCCCAGGGCCAGTCGACTGGTACCACTAAAATCGACCGTTACACCCCAACGTTCGAATTCTTAGCTGTTTCCAGACTTCACCAGTCGACTGGTACAGGACCAGTCGACTGGAGTCAGTCGACTGGAACCAATTCCAGTCGACTGGCAGTCGACTGGTCGACCCTCCTTGGGTCGACCCGATTCTCTGTGTGTTCTAGCAGTCGACTGCCTTCGGGCCAGTCGACTGCCCTGCCTACCAGCCTAGGGTTTAGCCTCCCTGAGTACATTTCACTCAACACTTGACTCCTAGGACTTCCCGAGTACATTCACACAGCACTCGTACCCTTATGACTCGACTGACTCCTCCTCCGCAGTCTCGACTGTTGCCTTCGCGCCCTCTTCGTCTTCGGCCCTCGTCCCTCGGATGCGCACGCAAGCCTCCAGCTTGCATCCATGCCACCCTTCACGTACGCCTCGAAGTCTGCGCCCATCAGCTCATCGTCTCTACACTCCATGGTCCCTCGGATGCACATGCCAGCCTCCAGCTGACCTCCATGCCATCATTCACCGTACTGAGGCCGTCCAGTCAAGTCCATATGCGTATCCTGTACAACCTGCACACTCAACATACGCCTATCAAATACAAAGGTAAACCTAACTTAAACCCTTTGCACAAACATCAAAACTCATGGTCACACCGGATCATCTTAGAGCCGATTGCTCCAACAGGACCTCCCATATCTGGATTTCTGAAAATCCGTTATCAGTAGTTAGGGTTGAGGTTGGAGAAAGTATTTTAGGTGTCCTAAACCTCAAATGATAATTTTTTTCAAAGCTATAGGTCTAGTTTATTTCCATCAGTGGGTTTTGCTGAAAACCCACAAATGGACCTCCCATATCTGGATTTCTACAAAACCATTATCAGTATTTAGGGGTGAGGTTGGAGAGAGTATTTTAGGGTTTAGGGATAATATATGTAATCCAACTTGGGGGATGAAGTCAAAATATTATATGGTTAAGGGTGGTCCTCAAATAATATTTATTTCAGGCCCACGGTGGGCCTGAAATGTTTTTATTTCAGGTCCATGGTGGGCCTGAAATAAATGTATTTCAGGCCCACTATGGGCCTGAAATATCTTTATTTCAGGCCCACCTTGGGCTTGAAATCAAGTTATTTCAGGCCCGACGTGGGCCTGAAATTAAGTTATTTCAGGTCCGACGTGGGCCTGAAATTATAATTTGAGGTTTGTAACACCTCAACTCCACTGAAGGACCCATTGATGAGGTTGGAGAAAGTATTTTAGGTGTCGACAACATTAAATTATAATTTTTTCCAAACCTATAGGTGTAATTTAGTTCTATCAGTGGGTTTTGAGCAAAACCCACTGATGGACATCCCATATCTGGATTAATGAAAAAAAATTATCAACAGTTAGGGATCAGGTTGGAGAAAGTATTTTAGGTGTCGGAAACCTCAAATTATAATTTTCTCCAAAGTATAGGTGTAGTTTAGTTCCATCAGTGGGTTTTGAGCAAAACCCACTGATGGACCTCCCATATCTGGATTTCTGAAAATCCATTATCAGTAGTTAGGGTTGAGGTTCTAGATAGTATTTTAGGAGTCGGAAACCTCAAATTATAAATTTTTCCAAAGCTATAGGGCTAGTTTAGTTCCATCAGTGGGTTTTGAGCAAAACCCACTGATGGACCTCCCATATCTGGATTTCTGAAAATCCATTATCAGTAGTTTGGGTTTAGGTTCTAGAAAGTATTTTAGGTGTCAGAAACATCAAATTATAATTTTTTCCAAACTATAGGTGTAGTTTAGTTCCATCAGTGGGTTTTGAGCAAAACCCACTGATGGACCTCCCATATCTGGATTTCTTAAAATCCATTATCAGTAGTTAAGGTTGAGGATCTAGAAAGTATTTTAGGTGTCGGAAACATCAAATTATAAATTTGTCAAAAGCTATAGGTGTAGTTTAGTTCCATCAGTGGGTTTTGAGCAAAACCCACTGATGGACCTCCCATATCTGGATTTCTGAAAATCCATTATCAGTAGTTAGGGTTGAGGATCTAGAAAGTATTTTAGGTGTCGGAAACATCAAATTATAAATTTGTCAAAAGCTATAGGGCTAGTTTAGTTCCATCAGTGGGTTTTGAGCAAAACCCACTGATGGACCTCCCATATCTGGATTTCTGAAAATCCATTATCAGTAGTTTGAGTTTAGGTTCTAGAAAGTATTTTAGGTGTGAGAAACATCAAATTATAATTTTTTCCAAACCTATAGGTGTAGCTTAGTTCCATCAGTGGGTTTTGAGCAAAACCCACTGATGGACCTCCCATATCTGGATATCTGAAAATCCATTATCAGTAGTTAGGGTTTAGGTTCTAGAAAGTATTTTAGGTGTCAGAAACATCAAATTATAATTTTTTCCAAACCTATAGGTGTAGTTTAGTTCCATTAGTGGGTTTTGAGCAAAACCCACTGATGGACCTCCCATATCTGGATTTCTGAAAATCCATTATCAGTAGTTAGGGATTAGGTTCTAGAAAGTATTTTAGGTGTTAGAAACATCAAATTATAATTTTTTCCAAACTTATAGGTGTAGCTTAGTTCCATCACAGGGTTTTGAGCAAAACCCACTGATGGACCTCCCATATCTGGATTTCTGAAAATCCATTATCAGTAGTTTGGGTTTAGGTTCTAGAAAGTATTTTAGGTGTCAGAAACATCAAATTATAATTTTTTCCAAACCTATAGGTGTAGCTTAGTTCCATCAGTGGGTTTTGAGCAAAACCCACTGATGGACCTCCCATATCTCGATTTCTGAAAATCCATTATCAGTAGTTAGGGTTTAGGTTCTAGAAAGTATTTTAGGTGTCAGAAATATCAAATTATAATTTTTTCCAAACCTATAGGTGTAGTTTAGTTCCATCAGTGGGTTTTGAGCAAAACCCACTGATGGACCTCCCATATCTGGATTTCTGAAAATCCATTATCAGTAGTTAGGGATTAGGTTCTAGAAAGTATTTTAGGTGTCAGAAACATCAAATTATAATTTTTTCCAAACCTATAGGTGTAGCTTAGTTCCATCAGTGGGTTTTGAGCAAAACCCACTGATGGACCTCCCATATCTGTATTTCTGGAAAACCATTATCAGTAGTTTGGGTTGAGGTTGGAGAAAGTATTTTAGGTGTCCTAAATGTAACGCCCCAAAATTCCCATTTTTAGTCCTTAAAATCCTTAGAATTATTTAGAAATGGTTTAGAAATATTCTAGATATTTTTAGGAATTTTTAGAATATTTTTATGGAATTTTCCGAGTCCGTTTGGTATTTTAAAAAAAAAAGAGAAAAAGAAAAGAAAATGGAAAAATAATAAAAACCGGTTAAGTGCAGCGGGTGGATCGAACCCGCGACCACCGCGAGACGACACAGGCGCACAACCGGCTGGGCTAGGGGTATCGAGCACAACAAGGGACGGAGAGAAGGTTATTTAAGGAATTGTTAGTTTAATCTGCCTTAAGTATAAATAGATAGTTAAAGAGAGAAATTTTATTTCTCTCCTCTCCAAACCCTCACGCCGACCACCTCTCCTCTTGGGCGACGCCGACCACCATCAAGGCCAAGGAGGGCCGGCCAAGACTCTTCTCCAAGAGATAATCCTATATTCGGGATCCCCGCGACGAGAGGAACGCGTAGACGTGAAGAATTCTCTGAGATCTCAAGTTTCTCCCGAGCTCTAGACATTAATCTTGGTTGTAAGTCCAAGATATCAATGTAAGTACTGCTCACCTGCAGTAAGAGGCGGTTTTTCCGCGAGAATTTCCTTTAAAAGTTTTAAAAAGAGCTGTTTCCTTTTTGTTTAAGTTTTTGCATGTTATCTTAGTTCATTAACTGTTGTATGCTTATGTATAAGTTTATTCATGTACCCTATATGAGTTTAGGGTCTAAGAAAGCTATGAGAAAAGAAAAGAGAAGATAAAGATAAGAAAAGAAAAGGCCAAGGCCTTAAGAAATCCCCAAAAGTCAAGACTTAGGGATTTTAGCACGCAAGGTGCTCCAGAAAATGCCAAGGCATTTACAGATAAGAAAGAAAAGTAAGAAAAGCTATTTTATTTTCTAAGGCCAGTACCCGGCGTCCAAGGGCGTCGTTAAAGAAATCCAGGTGTCCAATTCCAAGGTCTTGGCCCTGGTAGACCAAGGTCTGCTCTATTAGGATTGGTGGCTCGCTACCCCAACCTTTTTAGGGAACGCGCATGAGATGGTACTTACGTCTTCAGTGGATCAAGTGATTATTATTTTTAAGTATATGCTTTAGCAAAGATTTCTAAAGTTTCAGAAAGTTTTCAAAAGTTAAAGAATAGCTAAAGTTTCAAGTTGAGCCAAGAAAAGTAAATTGAGATTTATTATTGCTTGAGTATGCATGTTTTGAGCTATACATGTTCTTAGTTTTCTTCCAAGCATATTAGTATCTCATATGATTTTCATATTGTTCTAGAAGCATGTTTACACATTCGAGATTTTGTGAGCTAGATAGTACTTACTAAGCTTTTGCTTATAGATGCATTTCCTATTATTGCAGATAAAGGTAAAGGCAAGCAATTCTGAAGGAAGACGACGAGGCGATGCTGAGTAGAGTGTGTGTGGTGGCTGATTATGGAGAGATCCTTGAGACGAGACATTTTAGTTATTTGAATTGCAATGTTTAAGTTTATTCAAATTTCAAGTTCTTGCTTTATGGAGATTATGGAGTATTTGAGTTTTGGATAGTTTTATATGCTAAATTTCTTAGAGTAAAGATTCCATGTCATTTCCTTTAGCATATATATCCCCATGATTGCATTGGATGAGTAAAAGTGTGAGTAGTTAGAAATATTGATACTTTGTTAGAGAAAAAGGTGTTTGTGCCAAGATAGTATCAATTTTCCTTTTGAATCGAGTTTTATTGCTTAAAAATGTTTAGAAAAGTTGCAATCACATTTCATAATGCTTTAGCAAGGTCGTAGAACATGTATTTGGTGTTATAAATTCATAGAAGTCAAGATTGGTACAAACTCTATTGTGAAAGTTTATATGAACTTGTTTAGTTTATTTTCTTCCATAAAAGTCCTAAATTCAAGTCTATGGATTCGTTTGATTGGCTAAATTGTTTAGGAAACTGATATAGAGTATAGAAATGATGTCGTAGTTTGATATGGCTCGAAATTGAAGAAATGGTGGACTTGGAAAGCAAGGGCCGAAACCTGTAAAACTGATTACAGGCGTACCAGTCGACTGCCACGTCACCAGTCGACTGGTACAGGCAGTTTAAGAAGGGTAAGGCTGTTTTCAACAGGTATTAGCTATGGGATTTGAGA
>JAGFNQ010007332.1:351507-537563 GCA_024364735.1 Boesenbergia rotunda | reverse complement strand
CTGAATAATTGTATTCTGAGGCTGAAAAACATTTTGATATGGAACCTAGTGAAGAAAACCGAATTTACCGAAATAAAAGCCAAGCCTATCTTTTCAAAACTCTCCAAATGGAAGAAGATTTTTGGAAACAAAGAGCTGCAATAAAATGGAGGCGAGAGGGTGAAAGCAATACAAAATTTTTTCATGACATGGTAAAGACAAGGAGATCTTCTAACAGAATTTTTCGGATATGGGATGGAGGGGAATGCCTGGAAAAACCAGAATATATTAGAGCTTCAGCTGTAAAATTTTTTGAACATTTATTAACAGGGGAAGATTTTGATTGTATGGGGGCAGACCTTAGTCACATTCCTAATCTCATCTTGGAGGAAGAAAATGAGGCTTTAATAAAAATGCCTTCAAAGGAGGAAATAAAGCAAGTGATATGGGAAATGGATCAAGATAGTGCAGCTGGGCCAGATGGTTTCTCTGCAGCTTTCTATATTTCTTGTTGGGATATTATTCAGGATGATGTTCAACAAGCTGTGATGGATTTCTTCAAAGGTAGTTTTTTTCCAAAAGGTATACTTGCTACAACAATAGTCGTGATTCCAAAAAAAAGAAAATGCTCAAAATTGGCAGGATTTTCGTCCAATTAGTTTATGTAATGTTTCATACAAGATTATTTCTAAACTGTTGGCGAATAGGCTATCAAAAATATTGCATAGATTATCTCTCCCTCTCAGAGTGGATTTGTGAAAGATAGATTGATTTCTGATAATATTTTACTAGCCCAAGAATTGACTCATAAGCTAAACACTCATGTTAGAGGAGGGAATATTATTATGAAACTTGATATGACCAAAGCTTTTGATAGAATACAATGGGATTTATTATTCAGAATTATGGAAACTTTTGGTTTTGTGGATGGTTTTATAGACATGATTAAAAGATGTATTGCCTTTTGTTGGTTTTCGGTTCGGGTTAATGGAAATCTTGCAGGCTTTTTCCAATCCAAAAGAGGACTAAGACAAGGTGATCCTATTTCTCCTTTCTTGTTTATCATAGCATCAAAATTTTTATCCAGGGGTCTAGAAAATTTTTTTCTTAAAAATCCCAAACTGTTTTATTCAACGGGATGTGATATGAAGATATCTCACTTGGCTTTTGCGGATGATGTTATGGTCTTTTTGAATGGGTCTATAGATTGTGTAAAAAAGATAAAGCAGTTTTTTGATGCATATGAGAAGCAATCTGGCCAATTGATTAATGTTGGAAAAAGCTTGATCTATCTCTCTAGAAGTATACCTTCAGGCCGTAAAAATTCAATCATAGCTACTACAAATTTTGTGGAAGGATCATGGCCTATGAATTATTTGGGAGTTCCTATTTTCACAGGGAGTAGAAAGTCAATTTACTTTCAGCCGCTAATACAAAAAATAAGAAAGAAACTCTTGGGGTGGAATATCTCAAAACTCTCCTATGGTGGTCGCCTTCTACTAATTCAAAGTGTCCTTGTTTCTATGCCTCTTTTTCAATTGCAGGTATTACTCCCTCCTCTATCAATCTTACATAATTTAGAAATGATATTTGCAAGATTTTTCTGGGGTTCTATAGATGCTAAAAGGAAAGCTCATTGGATTTCTTGGGGAGAAATCAGCAAACCGAAAGAAGAAGGAGGCTTAGGAGTAAGAAAGTTGGCGGTTTTCAGTGTGGCTATGGCGGTAAAACTTTGGTATAGATTCAGAGAGCAAAACACTCTTTGGGCTAAGTTCCTAACAAGATTGTATTGTAAATCAACACATCCAACTATTGTCAATTTGAAAGCCAAGGCATCTCCGTGTTGGCGTCGTTTGATTAAGATAAGAAACTTAGCAGAGGAAAATATAGGCTGGATTTTGGGTGATGGAAAGCTGCATTTCTGGTTTGATACATGGCTGGACCGTGGTCCTCTATTTCAATTTTGTTCTCCAATTGGAAATATTGACATAAAGGTGGCTGACTTTTTAGAAGGACCTTATTGGATGATGGAAAGTATTAGCAGGTTGCTTTCGGTCAATGTAGCTTCCGAAATTGCTGAAATCTCCACCAAAACGGAAGAAGCTGACCACATCATATGGAAATTATCTTTGAATGATATTTTTTCTTTAAAAACGGCTAGGAACAATATCCGTCAAATACAACCAGTGACTACATTAAATTTAGCAATTTGGAATGGCTTGCTTAATCCATCTATCTCAATTTTTGCATGGCGTTTTATTAGGCATAAGCTACCTGTGGATAGTATTTTGCAACAAAGGGGAATTTATCTAGCTTCCAAATGTCTTTGTTGCAATTCAATGGAAACTTGGGATCATTTGTTTTTTGATGGTCCTCTAGCAAAAGGTATTTGGTCTTATTTTGCTAATTTGTTTAATGTGAGCAGATTTTTTTTACTAAGGAATTGGATGATAGGCTCGGAATGGTCAAAGGGTGGTCATGTTCGGGAGGCTATGCCCTTCCTCATCTTATGGTTTTTATGGAAGGCTAGAAATGAAGCTAAGCATAGAGGGTTAAAACAGGTTGAGCAGAACATCAAAAGAAATATCATTCAATATTTTGTTATAGGCGAAGTGGCAGGAACCTTGAAAAGTAAACATTGGAAAGGATTTTCTTCTATTGCTAATGATTGGGGGATTCCTGTAAAAGCAGGTTTCAAAAATACGGTTGTTATAGGCTATTGGAAAAGGCCGGTTGTTGGAGGATATAAACTTAATACAGATGGATGTTCGAAAGGAAATCCATGTCAGTCTTCTTATGGGGTTATAATTAGAGATCATACAGGACAATTTATTATGGCAAAGCATGGATTATTAGGGGTTACCTCAAATGTAAAGGCAGAATTGATGTCCATTTTGTATGGTTTAGAATTATGTGTTACTTATAATTATTTTCCAGTTTGGTTAGAATCTGATTCGATGATTGCGTTGAAGATTATGTAGGCCTCTTCAATTTGCTGGGACTTTAGAAATGTAATACTAAAAATCAGAGCGATTATGGATAGATATAAGGTGACTTATTCCCATGTATTCAGGGAAGGGAATGTAGCTGCTGATTATCTGGTAAATCAGGCTTTTCAATTCAAGGAGGACAGAGTTTTGAGATTAAAATATTTAAACAAGACTTTGTTTGGTATTTGTAAGGTGGATAAGTTGGGTCTCCCTTTTATTCGGTTAGATCGGAAGGCAATTTAACTCAGTTACAACTACTGGGGATTGAATTCTGAATCTGATCCAGATGGACTTCGAAGATTATCTCAAGGCTCTGTTTTATAATATATTGTCAGAATTCTTAAATATGTTTACTGAGTTTGTCTTGACTGGGTATTTCTTCTATTCGATTGGATCAAAAGGTATTTTATTCAGGTTCTTAAAGTTTTGGAAAATAGAGTCTGATTCTAGTTTATTTGAGCTTGAAGATTATCTCAAGCATCTGTTTTTTATCCTCTATATTCAGAAACGCTCAATAAATCCTTTGTGATTTATGGCTACTCCTTAATATGTTTACTGAGATTGTTTTCATTGACCTGAATCTCCTTTTTTTCATTGATCTGAACAATTGAGATGCACTTTTCTACAGAAATATGGGAGATGTGTCAAATTCGAGATCTTGCATTGCCTCTCTTCTCATGAGAATTAATCATTCATGATTTGGTGCCAAGCTCTTATTATGATTACTGAAATTGTCTTGATAGTATCCTTTCATTGTCAAGCAAAGATGGTTGTTTATTCCTTAGAGTTCACTCATCTTTTTTGATAAAACTTGATAATGTTGGTGCAGGAAGCACCAGATCGAACCTTGTTTTGATATTGGCAAAGGATTCAAAGTTAAGGGTTATTTGTTGTCTAACAATGCTGCTTGAGAGTGCAGGAAACCAAGTCCTAGCGAAGGGATGCTAGGCACCTGACGATGGGCTGTTAGGAAACCAAGTCCTGGCGAAGGGCTGCTAGGCGAAAACCAAGTCCTGGCGAAGGGCTGCTAGGCGAAAACCAAGTCCTGGCGAAGGGCTGCTAGGCGAAAACTCAAGACCTGGCGAAGGGCTACTGGGCAAAAACCAAGTCCTGGCGAAGGGCTGTTGGGCGAAACTCAAGACCTGGCGAAGGGCTGCTGGGCAAAAGTCCAACTGGAGGATCCGGTTGGCACCAGGTAAATTCTCCCGAGAGGAGTAGGTGAGGACGCGTTCCCCTTGAGGGAAGATTAGGCGTCGGTTCGACCTAGGGCTCCATTTTGGAGACCCAAAGTCAGAACCAAGACAGCCAAGGGTGTGTAAAATTAACTTATTAATTGCTGTTTTGGACTAACCCTGGATGCAGGACCGAAGGACTGTGTTTCTGCAGCTCAGAGAGCCTCAAAGGAGTGAGGCAGTAGCTGAGCAGGGTGCCTCGGATGTTTCGGGCGCCCCAGAGTCAACCCAAAGTCAGCAGAGCAAGTAAACGCCCCGACAGCAGCACATTTGGGGGCACCCCGGATGTTTCGGGCGCCCCGCGCGCATCGGGCGCCCCGCGTGTCGCGGGCGCCCACTGTGCCACGCCACTGGCAGCTGCAGCAGCTCACCCTCGCGAAGAAGATGAAGCCTTGACCGGTCAACCCGGGCGCCCCGCGCGCGTCGGGCGCCCCAGTCAAATGTGATCCCGAAGAAGCAGAGATCAGCCTTGACCAGAGGGCTCGCCGTATCGAAAGCCACGTGGGGGGGGGGGGGGGCGCCCCGAGCATCCCGGGCGCCCCCAGCCCTATAAAAGGGACCCTCGACCCTCTTCTTCAACGACCAATTCCTTCGACACTTCTGCGCTCTTCTGCTTCCGCGACACGCTCCAGAAAGTTGCCAACTCAAGCCGACAACGTCCCGCTGCTCCGGAACTTCGATCTTCACCGGACGTCGGTAACAAGAGTTGTATTTAAAAGTTTACTAAACTATTCTTATTATTATCTATCTTGTAAACTTTTACGAACTTATAGAATTGCCCGCAGAAAACGGTCAACGACCGTGGGCCTTGGAGTAGGAGTCGACCCAGGCTCCGAACCAAGTAAACCGACTGTGTTTGCATTGTTGTTGTGTCTTATTTCCGCTGCGCACTAACTCTTTTTAAATCCGAACGAATTGCGACATTCACCCCCCCTCTCTCGCAACTCTTGATCCAATAGATAAATCTTCTTGAGCTGTTTTTTTCAGAACTCTGCACAGTTGCGCTGCATTCTGTTTGCTGAATTGGGACTTGTGCCAGATTTAAGTTTCTTCATAGCTTTATTGTATTACTTTCCTTTTCAGAAGTGTGGGAATCTCTTGATGATTTGGATGATTTTTGATTCTATGCTGATATTCAATATGTTTTGAACACTTTACAGTTTCAGCTGAGTCTTGCTGTAGATTTGGGGGCTGTGTCAATTTTATGCCAATTCTTAGTACTATTATATAGCTTCCTTTTTCAGAAGTGTGGAAATATCTTGATGTTTCGGATAGTTTTCCTCTGATACTGATCTAGACTCCAAAAGATTCATATGCTCTGAGCGGACACAGGCAGCAGATCTGTTTTGAGTTTAATGGACATGGCAAAATAGTTTGTGCCATTTTATCAGTTTTATCTCAGTTGATAGAATGGACTTCTTTGTTTCTGGACAGTTCTAAATTCCTGATATTTGAAATTTGAGCAGATCCGCTTTGGAAAATGGCTGGAGCACGCAGGAAGTAATAAAGGCTGGATCTGTCTATGTTATTTGAAAAGGTTATCATATCAAAATTCAAAAAAGCTCAGTTACAGATACAAGCAGTTCTTAATATGCATGCTATTTTAATCAAATAGTGAGAATTTTGAAAAAAAGAGAAGGTATGTAGTGGAAGTTCTATGGTGATTTGTATAGATAATTCTTTTGAGACCTTGTAAGTCCATGTTAGAGGGTAAGGTCTAGTCCCCCTTCTAACTTGGTTTTTCTTCTCCTTTTAAGAATAAAATGTCTACCATTTAAAAAAAAAAACTTGAGCTCGGATTGGTCAAAAAATGATAGATGGCTCAGATCTCGCCGTTTCTTGATTGGACGGCCCATATTCACCCATCTCTTGATCCTCTTGATTGAAGCCAAGGCTAACTCAAGTTTGATCCAATCTGAACTAGGTCCATGATCATTCTATGCCTACAAAATTAGATTCAAATTTAATGCCAGAATATCTCAAATATACAAAGATTTGAATCAAAAGCTAAAATAGCAATAATTCATGGAACCTCATGTAAATGCAAACTTAAGCATATAAAAAAGAATCAATACATGGATTTGAGAGCCTAAATTGATCAACAAAATGGTAGTTATAAAGTCCTACACACTTACTCTTGGGCGTCTCACACAAGCTAACTAGTAAACTAATCATGTACCCCCTAGATTATTCTCAATCATAGTTAGAAGCAATTGAAAGGAAATTACCTAGGGTTGTCAATTCTCAAAAATCTAAACTCAATGGACTAGAAACTTGTCCTTAGTCAACAACTTAGTTACCTCATCCTTCATGACTAATTGAGATGAATTAATCACACAAATCCTCATCAAGGAAATTTAAAGTGGCTCTCTTCCTAAGTTCTAAGTTTTGATGAAAGTGGAGTTCACTCAAACACAATCATGGTTCTTGCACTACCATAAGCTTGCTTATGCTCTACTCTTCACCATCATTCTTGAGTTTGATTTACACCTAAAAAGACATATTTAAACAAGTTTAGAAGACATGTAATGATAAGAATGAAATAGAAGTTTAGAAAATGGAAAAGTTAAGAAAGTGGAAGACTTTGATACTAAAGAGTGTTACTAAATGAACTTTGGCCCTTTGATGATACCCTCTAGTGAAATCAAAGGTAAGTTGAGCAGGGAACAGACAGTAGCTCTCTGAAATTAGTGAATTCAGTGACTCAGCCTCTTCTGATCGGTCCAGAGACCGATCAGACTCTACCTGATCGTTCTGAACTGCCTCTGATTGGACTGAGCTCCTTCTGATCGGTCTGAGTGACCGATCAGACTCCTCCCTGATCGGATTGGTGACCGATCAGGATCTGATCAGTAGCTGAAATTAGCAGACTTCTGAATTGCTTCTGCCTGGATCACTTCTTTTAAATCGATACTACATCTCCAATCCAACTAGCTCCTTGTTTTCATCTTCAAATTCAGAAGTCTAACTCATCTCCTGACACTTCATGTTTCTTTTTCTTTTTTTATTCCTTTTCTTTCTCTTTTCTTCTCTGTTTTTCAGCTGCTGTTTTTTTTCTTTCTGCAGCCAATGTTTCTGTGTGTTTTTTTTCCAGTCATTTTGTTATAGCAATCTTTTCAGCTTTTCAATTGCACAACCATTAGAAAGAGTTGTAGAATGATCAGATTCCTAGACTGATCTTTAATCCAAGTTGTGTCAGCTCCATCTCTTTGACATTCCCCAACTCATCTTCAGACCATATAATTGAGACCTCATTAATAGAATTAGTAAGCAAGCTTGGTTCCACAGATGAAGGTGCCATCAATACAATTTTCGAATGACAGTACACAATTCTGATTTGGTTATCATCAACTTGAAAGGTGTCTTTGTCTACAATTAGTTTAGTATTGCTCTTTTAGCTAATGCTCTTATCTTCCTTCGGATTTTGCTATCAATAACTTGAAACGTCAAATAACAGTTATGAATTAACATGCTCCAATTGTAACCTTCACTACCCAATTCTCGCAACTCATTCTTGATACAAAACTCCATCAAGTTGACACAACTCTTCCTTCTAATCTGCATTTTCTATTTTTTTTTTCTATTTTTGAGTTGCATCCTTGATACTTCCTTCATCCCTTTAGAATCATCAAAACAAATTTTCAACTATAATTCAACCAAAAGTAGGCTTCCAAAATGCATCATTTCTTACCAAAACACTTCAAAACACTAGCCACCTCCCCCACACTTAGCTTTTTGACCATCTCGGGCAAAGTAACATCAAGAACAATCCAAAGCAATCAAGTCCATGGAGAATATGGTTATGAATAGAAAAATATAGAAGGGCAAATAGAATATAGAAAAGATCAACAATCAATATTGCAAGAATTGATATGAAAAAGGGAGACAAAATGATTCACCTCTATAAATGTGGTCCAATCATAAAAATATAGTTTTGAAAGAACCTAAACAAATTCTAGAGTACAATCACATGTGTGTATCATAAAAATTAGGCCAAATTCTCACTAGGTAAAAAGAATTCATCTCAAGTCATCAATTTAGAGTCCATAACTAAGTAGTACTCAAGCATCCAAGAATTTTCATCCATTGTCTCAAATCCTAAGTTTTAACAACCAAATTTAATTTGCTTTCAAGGGACTCTAAAATGATATAGAGAAAATCTAGATGGATACATTTATTCCAACTAATGCAAGAAATAAAGTGCCAAAAGGGATAAAATGGTATCTACAATGACTCTTTATTCATTTTACACTACCGAAGCATTTATTAGCAAGTACTCATTGTAAAAGAAAAGATTTACTTCTACAAAACATAAAATTGGTATATACAATGAAATAGAAGTGCAAGAAAGGTAAAACTCCCCTTTAGGTTGGGTAGATAGCATCTTTGATGTCCAAACCATCCACATCTAGCTTCTTTACTTTTTCAAAGTATTTCTTGAGTCGGTGGCCATTAACTCTCCAAATGAAATTATTAGCCTCATCCTTAATCTCAACAACACCATAAGGATAAACATTAGTATCAAGAAATGACCCTTCCCATCTAGACCTCAACTTACCTTTAATCAATTTGAGCCTTGATTTGTACAATAGAACCTTGTCGCCAATTTGGAACTCTTTCTTCACTATATGTTTATCATGAAAATTCTTAGTCTTCTCCTTGTAAATTCTTGAGTTTTCATATGCTTCGAGTCTTATCTCCTCAAGTTCTTGAAGTTGAAGCTTCCGTTCTTCTCCCCCTTTAGTAGCATCAAAGTTGCAAACTTTCACCGCCCAATAAGCTCTATGCTCTATCTCCACGGGTAGATGACAAGCTTTTCCATAAACTAGCCGGTAGGGAGACATTCTAATGGGTGTCTTATATGCTGTCCGATAGACCCATAATGCATCATCAAGTCTCTTACTCCAATCTTTCCTATTAGGCCAACGGTCTTTTCCAAAATTGCTTTGATCTCTCTATTTGATATTTCGGCTTGTCCATTAGTTTGGGGATGGAAGGAAGTAGAAACTTTATGCACAACCCCATACTTGCTAAGTAAAACTTTCATGTGTTTGTTGCAAAAATGAGAACCTTGATCACTTATGATAGCCCTTGGAATTCCAAACCTACAAAAAATATGTGACCTGACAAAACTAACAACAACACAAGAATCATCAGTCCTGGAGGGAATGACCTCCACCTATTTAGAAACATAATCAACAGCAAACAAAATATACAAATATTCACAAGATGCAGGAAAAGGTCCCATAAAGTCTATCCCCCATACATCAAATATTTCGCAAAAAAACATAGTTTGTTGGGGCATTTCATTTCTAGCTCCTATGTTCCCTGTTCTCTGACATCTATCACAGTTTTTATAAAATAGATATGCATCATGAAATAATGTAGGCCAATACAGTCCACACTGTTGGATCGAGAAAGCCGATAGAGGGGGGGGGTGTGAATATCGGAAACCTTTCGGATTAGAAAACTAAGAGAAGTTGCATAGCGGAAGTTAAAAACACACAACGCAAACACGGGAGGTTTTACTTGGTTCGGAGCCTGGGTCGACTCCTACTCCAAGGCCCACGGTCGTTGACCGTTTACTTTGGGCAATTCTATATAGGCGCAAAAACAATTTACAAATATTGATTACAGAGTAAGTGCAGTAAATTGAAAATCACTCTTCTTTACCGACGTCCGAGTAGATTGACTTTTGTGGAGCAGGAGGACGTCGTCGGCTCGAGTTGGGCAGTTTCCGGAGCAAGGCGTGAGAGCGGAAGAGAGTAGAAGCGTTAATTGGAAGTATTGTTGAAGCTTGGGGTTGAGGGCCCTTTATATAGGGCCTGGGGGCGCCCGGGACATCGGGGGCGCCCCCCACGTGGCCTTTGATCCGCCAAAGTCTCGGTCAGCGTCTGATCCCCTTATCTTTGGGATCCGCTTTGACCGGGGTGCCCGGAGCGCTCGGGGCGCCCGGATTGACCGGGTCAAAGCGTTATCTACTTGGCTTCGAAGGGAGCTTCGGTAGCTGGCCCTGGGGGCGCCCTCAGCGCAAGGGGCGCTCGGGAGCAGCGGGGGCGCCCGGGAGCACGGGGGCGCCCGCAGTATGTACTTTCGAAGCGTGCTTTTTACTTGTGTGTTTTGTGTTAACCTTGGGGGCTCCCGGGACACTCCGGGCGCCCTGGTCAGCTGTTGCCTCACTCCTTTGAGGCTCTCTGAGCTGCAGACACTCGTTCCTTCGGTCCTGCATCCAGGGTTAGTCCAGAAACACAACAAAACATTAAGTGGTTAGTTTCTACAGCCTTAGCTGTCTTGGTTCTGACTTTGGTCTCCAAAATGGAGCCCTAGGTCGAACCGACGCCTACTGTTCCCTCGACGGGGAACGCGTCCTCACCTACTCCTCTCAGGAGAATTTACCTGATGCCAACCGTTCCTCTGGTTGGACTTTTGCCTGACGGTCCTTTGTCAGGTCTTGGATGCCGAGCTGCCCTTCGCTCGGTGCCTAGCATTCCTTCGCTAGGGCTTCAGTCCCAGGCTGTCCTTCGCCTGGCGCCTAGTAGTCCTTCGCTAGGGCTTTTGACTCTGGCATTCCTTCGCCAGTGCCTAGCAGTCCTTCGCTAGGGCTTTTTACCCTGGCATTCCTTCGCCAGTGCCTAGCAGTCCTTCGCTAGAACTTTTCCTGCACACTAGAGTCACTTGTTAGAAAACAAGTAAGACTTAACTTTTGACCTCTGTTGCCATTATCAAAACACAGGTTTGACTTGGGTGCATTCTGCACCAACAATCTCCCCTTTTTGATTTATGGCAACCCTAGTTCAAAAAGTTAAGTTTAAGCAAACATGAAAGGGTTAAATTTTGTTCCCTCCCCCTGGAAGGAATCTCCCCCTAGATTTTTCAAAAATTCGTGGGGTTTAAAAAACTTTACTCGTACTTTGAAAACTTAAGTTTTAGGTACTTAGAAATCTTTCAATAACTTAAGTTAAAAGTACGTAGGAGAGTTTTTGAAGCATGATTTTAGAGTACTTAAAAGGTTTGAAGCTTTAAGTTTTAAGGTACTCAAAGGTTTTGAAAGTGTTAGCTTAAGTACTTAGTAGGATTTAAAAAGCTTAAGTACTTAATAAATAAAGTACATTTGGAAAACTTAAGTATTTAATAAACAAAAGTACTTAGTAACATTGTACTTATACAGTTTTGAGAAACTTCAGCTTAAAGTACTTATAGAAGTAAAAATTTTGACAAGCTTAAGTAAGAAAATTTTGAAAGGCTTGAGTACTTAGCAAAATTTTGAAAGCTTAAGTAAGAAAATTTTGAAAGGCTTGAGTACTTAGCAAAATTTTGAAAGCTTAAGTGAAAGTTTAAGAACTTAAGTGCTTTAGTCAATTTTGAAAAGTTTAAGTATTTTTGAAAATTTTTGAATAAAGAATAAGAACATTTTTGAAACCTTTTTGAATAAAGGATAAAAAATTTTGAAAACTTTTTGAATAAGTAAAATTAATTTTTGAAAACTTTTTGAATAACGAAAATTAATTTTACTCTCTCCTTTCCTATCTCTCCCCCTTTGCCATATATCAAAACAGATAAATATAGCAGAAATAAGATTGCATAAGTAAGATTTTGCTGTACTGAACCAATTCATAATTAGACTAAATCAGTCAATTTTCTTTGTAGGGACCTGTCTAACCCAATTAGCTACTTACTAACTGTTATAAACAGTAGTTTTTGCTAGGGTTAGTCAAGTTAAGTGTTTCTGTTCAAGTTAGATTTTCTAAGCTTGACACTTAACTTGATTGTTGTGTAAGTTGTATTTAGTGCCCCAATTACTGCAGATGCACTGACTTAAAGCATCTTGAATTAAGGCAAAGACCTAAGCATCTCAACCCTTTCTAGGTTATCAATCAAAAGTACCCTAAGGTGCTTGTGAGATGCTGGCTTCTAAGTCTATAGGTGCATGCAGTTCTAGGGTTAGGGCCTAGGCTAAGTCCATTTTCGAAAAAGCCCTAGTTTTGAAAGGGGGTAGTTTTGAATTAAAAATAAAACTAAGTCGAAAAATAAAAACTGATTTTGAAATTAAGTAAAACAGTTTTTCAAATTCTATTTTTAGAAACAAATTTTTAAATCAAGTAGAGCAGAAAAAAATTAATCTATTCTACAGAGCACAATCCTAACTGCCGAATTGACAAGAAACCAGTAATCATAAGGTAGTTAACATAGAATAAAGCAGGTACTCAAGGTTCAATACAGTCAAACAGTCAAACACAAGTCAACCCTACTGAGTAGGGGCAGTCAAATAGGTACTAGTACAATCAAATCTAGGACGAGGGACCGGGATGATCAGATGGGCCAGGCTGCCATGAATCGAATCGTGCCATCATCTCAATGAATCGTGCGTCAGCCACTTCTCGATCGGCTCGACGAGCTTCCATCTGCTCTATGTGGTAGGCTTCGACCTCCTCTCGGAGACTCTGAACCTTTGTCTCTAAATGTGTCACTCTCTGGTAGAGTGTCGGTGGAGCGGGCTCGTCGATGTGTGCTCGGGCTGCTGCAGCGATGTCTCCAACGTCGACTTCAACCTCCTCGTCTGAGTCGATTGGAGCCCCGGCCTGCTGTCGTCTCCAACTAAGAACCCCGGTAGCCGACACCTCTAGACCCGCTAACGAGAAGTTCCTAAATCCTATTTCGTCAAAGTCAGTCATAGCGGTTATTTCACCCACGGTAATGTCGCGACCGTGGTGATGAAGGAGGGAAGTGATGATGTGGCAGAATGGTGTGCGTACTCGTCCCTGGGTCGTGACACTGGACGCATGCAGAATGGTATGAAACATATGGAGTCCAATGTCTAGGTCAAGGTGATGGACTAGGGCATATAGAAGGAAAGCATGAAAGGGTCGCATAGTCCCGAGATCTCTAGTGGAGAGTGGTAAGATACAGCGGACCAGGACTCTATACAAGGCATAGTTCTGTGCCTGAAGTTCAACGGCTTGGAAGCGTCTATTTGCGGGGAGGTCTGCCCTATAGAAATAGGAGTGGATGGTATCTAGGGTAATGTCTGAGTAGGGAGGATCAAATGGGGGGTTCCTAGGAGGATAGCAACAAAATGTGGACTGAGAAGGTCGCAGTCCTAGGAATCGGTTCAACAAAGTAGGGGTGATAGTCAGAGGGATCCCTTGGACAGTAGTGTGAAACATTAGATTATCTTGTCGAATAATGTTGTTGTAAAACTCTGCACATAAGGTTTCATTAATGGTATGAGTGCAGAAGACAAGATTATCTAATTGATAGAAGTTGATAATGTTCATGGCGACGGGGCATGATTGGGTAAAGAAGTGCCTATTAAGATAACTTGTTTTAATAGGCTTGTAAATGGTTTGTGCAAACCTATTACATAACTCTAGGGTAGGGAATCTAGGGTCCGGACTAGGTTCGGCACCGGGGTTGGCCGGGTTTGGTCGGCGTCTTCTAAGTTAAGGAAATTAAAGGAAGCATAAAGATATTGCAAAAAAAATAATTTAAATGCAAGAAAAATAAATAATAATTATACCGGGCAGCTCGGGGAGGCATAGTTGAGGATGAGGACTTGCAAGGTCTTCTTGAAGAGAAAGAAGTGAAGAAGGAGGTTGATTTTGGTGTGGGAGGAGAAGGGGAATTCGGGTGCCTTATATAGGCATTTCCATGGGGGCGCCCGGGAGCTTCCGGGCGCCCCGGTCAGCGGCTGCTGCCAAAGGCAGTGGCTTTTGGCTGGTTGGGGGCGCCCGGGACAGCCCGGGCGCCCTCAACAGGGTGCTTTTGCAGCTTTTGCTGCATTGGAAGTGATGGGGGCGCCCGCATGGTTCCGGGCGCCCTGGTCAAGGGCAGTGGCAGCTTTTTGCCTAGGGTGAAAGAAAAAGCTATGGGAGGGGGCGCCCGTGTGGTCCCGGGCGCCCGGAATAGAGTAGGTAAAGACAAATTTTGTGTCTTGTCTACCTTTAACCATGGTTTAATCGGTTTGACCATGGTTTGAATTGATTTGACTGTTTTGACTGTGGTTAATCATGCTTTGACCACTTTGACCATGGTTTGACTATGTTGACCATGGTTTGACTATGTTAACCATGGTTTGATTATGATCTTAAATACAAGATTATCTCATACTATAGGTATCAAAAGAATTTCCAATTGAGTCTTAATCCTACTGTCTCACCTAGTCTAGGGTTTTCAATCACGTTAGCCATATAGTTTTCGTGAGACAGGTTTTGATAGTTAAGACTATTTTGAAAATTTTGATTAATTTTGAAAACAATTAAATTTTGAAAACTTAATTAATTTTGAAATTTTTTGAAAAGATGTTTAAATCTACAAATAACTGAAATTTTATGTTAGATTCGAATTTGACAATAAAAAATTTGAATTTGAATTTCAAAAATTAGCTTCCAGGTCTTGGCGAGGCACTGGGCCTTCTTTGGCCGTAGCCTTATGGGATCATCCACCCTTTCCTTGACAAAGCCTTTTAATGAAATTTCATTTTCAAAATTCTTTGAAAAATTTCTGGTCTAACTAGTTTGGGTCTTGGATCGGTAGCTTCGGCTAGTTCCGCCAAATTGGCTTCCCTAACGTACTATCATCTCACCTCCACCCAATACTATGTTGTCAAGTTTCAGTTAAGTTTGTTCAGTCCTTATACTAACCATTCCTAAATCTAAGCATGGTAAATTGCAGAAATTAAATAAACACTCAATCAAGCAATTGCAATCAAGAATTAAATTCTTATCTAATAATGAATATTGTTTTCAGTTTGGCTCCCCCTGGACTAAAGCCACGGTGATGGTTAGGCAAGATGTGAATCTTGTCCTTGGGGATCCAATACTGATTTGATCCAGTTGGTTTGTTCAGGTATAGTTTAGGTACCTATGCCTGAATTTTACCTCTGGACTGATTCAGTACAGCAAAGTAAGATCTTTGCTGGGATTTGGTTCTATAGCCCAGTCCGGATCGATTTAGAACTGATTTCTGTTTTCCAAGGATCATGTCAAGACCCTTGGAACCAGATGTAAATCGTTCGAAAGCTGATCTAAGATCCTTAACCTGAGTTTTCAGGGAGGAGTTCTCCTTTTCAAGTTTTTCAACTTGAGTAGGAGTTCCTTCCTGAACCTTCTCGGTTAAGGGTTTAGAGTCAGCTCCCTCTTTCAGGAGTTTTACTTCCTGTCGGAGGGATTCGACTCGGAGTTTGGCTTTTGCCAAATCTCGAGAAAGAAATGAAATTAGTTCACTTAATTGACATCTATTGAAACCAGTTACCTTAATTTCGCCGTCTTCTGTAAAGGTCAGCTCGCCATCGTCCTATTCTGATCTGACTCGTTCGACTTTTCTGAGGCGGTCAGAGCTAGGAGGTTGGACTGGGGTGCCTCTTCTTCTTCTTCTGAGGAAGATTCGTCCCAGGTTGCTTGCAGTGCTTTCTTTCTTCTCGTCTTTTTAGTCTCCTTTAGGTTAGGACACTCTGACTTGTAGTGGCCCTTTTTCTTGCACTCGTAGCAGGTCACATTGGGCTTGTTTGCGGGTTCAGCTGGTTCGTCCTTTCTTCGGCCGATTTTCCGTTTGTTGGTTCGGTTCTTCAGCTCCTTGTAGTAGCTTCGGGCTAGTCGGACCAGCTTAGTTTGATCTCCTTCTTCGTCTTCTGAGTCTGAGTCTGAGTTAGACTCGGGTTCAGGTTCAGGCTTCTTCTTTGTTGTCCTTCCAGTCTTACCTGCAACGAAAGCAATACCTTTCTCGACCATATTGGTGTTAGTTTGTTCGTGCAGTTCTAGTTCGGAAAATAATTCATCTAATTTTATTTTTGAAAGATCCCTTGAGACCTTGTATGCATCTACCATAGATGCCCACAAGGTGTTTCTAGGGAAAGCGTTTAAGGCATACCTTATTAAGTCACGGTTTTCAACCTTGTGACCTATAGTGTGAAGACCGTTCATCAACTCTTGGATTCGTGCGTGGAGCTGGGCTGCTGTTTCGTTGTCGGCCATCTTGATGGTGTAGAGTTTGTTCAGGAGCAGGTCCCTCTTACTGATCCGAGTATCTGATGTCCCTTCGTGCAGCTCGATCAATTTTGCCCAAAGCTCCTTCGCACTGTTGAAGGGGCCCACGCGGTTCAGCTCCTCTTTCGTCAATCCGCATTGAAGAGTCTGAGTCGCTTTAGCGTCGGCTTCGATTTTTCGTTTCAGAGCGGTGTCCCACTCTGTGTAGCTTTGAGGAAGTCCTTCGGCGTTTTTGGGGATCTCCAGACCGGACTGGATGATGATCCACATGTCCACCTGAGTTTTCAGGTGGACCTCCATACGGCTTTTCCAGTAGGAAAAGTCTTCTCCACTGAAGAGTGGAGGTCTGGCGGTGCTAAATCCCTCTTGCATGGCCATTTGATCTGGAAAAGAAAACTAACAAAAATATCCCAAGACTTGGTCTTGGATTAGTAGTGCGGGATAAGGATAATAAAAAAAATTTTATAAAAAAAATTCGAATGAGAATAAGAAAAAAAAATCCAAAAAATTTTCAAACTGGTGGTTGCACCAAGTTTGAACAACCCCGCTCTGATACCACTTGTTGGATCGAGAAAGCCGATAGAGGGGGGGGTGAATATCGGAAAACTTTCGGATTTGAAAACTAAGAGAAGTTGCACAGCGGAAGTTAAAAACACACAACGCAAACACGGGAGGTTTTACTTGGTTCGGAGCCTGGGTCGACTCCTACTCCAAGGCCCACGGTCGTTGACCGTTTACTTTGGGCAATTCTATATAGGCGCAAAAACAATTTACAAATATTGATTACAGAGTAAGTGCAGTAAATTGAAAATCACTCTTCTTTACCGACGTCCGAGTAGATTGACTTTTGTGGAGCAGGAGGACGTCGTCGGCTCGAGTTGGGCAGTTTCCGGAGCAAGGCGTGAGAGCGGAAGAGCGTAGAAGCGTTGATTGGAAGTGTTGTTGAAGCTTGGGGTCGAGGGCCCTTTATATAGGGCCTGGGGGCGCCCGGGACGTCGGGGGCGCCCCCACGTGGCCTTTGATCCGCCAAAGTCTCGGTCAGCGTCTGATCCCCTTATCTTCGGGATCCGCTTTGACCGGGGCGCCCGGAGCGCTCGGGGCGCCCGGATTGACCGGGTCAAAGCGTTATCTGCTTGGCTTCGAAGGGAGCTTCGGTAGCTGGCCCTGGGGGCGCCCGCAGCGCAGGGGGCGCCCGGGAGCAGCGGGGGCGCCCGGGAGCACGGGGGCGCCCGCAGGATGTACTGTCGAAGCGTGCTTTTTACTTGTGTGTTTTGTGTTCACCTTGGGGGCGCCCGGGACACTCCGGGCGTCCTGGTCAGCTGTTGCCTCATTCCTTTGAGGCTCTCTGAGCTGCAGACACTCGTTCCTTCAGTCCTGCATCCAGGGTTAGTCCAGAAACACAACAAAACATTAAGTGGTTAGTTTCTACAGCCTTAGCTGTCTTGGTTCTGACTTTGGTCTCCAAAATGGAGCCCTAGGTCGAACTGACGCCTACTGTTCCCTCGACGGGGAACGCGTCCTCACCTACTCCTCTCGGGAGAATTTACCTGATGCCAACCGTTCCTCTGGTTGGACTTTTGCCTGATGGTCCTTTGTCAGGTCTTGGATGCCGAGCTGCCCTTCGCTCGGTGCCTAGCATTTCTTCGCTAGGGCTTCAGTCCCAGGCTGTCCTTCACCTGGCGCCTAGTAGTCCTTCGCTAAGGCTTTTGACTCTGGCATTCCTTCGCCAATGCCTAGCAGTCCTTCGCTAGGGCTTTTTACCCTGGCATTCCTTCGCCAGTGCCTAACAGTCCTTCGCTAGAACTTTTCTTGCACACTAGAGTCACTTGTTAGAAAACAAGTAAGACTTAACTTTTGACCTCTGTTGCCATTATCAAAATACATGTTTGACTTGGGTGCATTCTGCACCAACACACACTCCAAAACTTTCCTAGCTGTCCTCTGTGGTCCAAAGTGTCCCCCACAGGCTGATGAATGACAAAATGTAAGAACTGAACAAAACTCATGGTCAGGTATGCATCTTCTAATTATTTGATCACTACAAAATTTTCACAAGTAAGGATCATCCCATACATAGAATTTAGCATCACTTTTAAATTTGTCTCTCTGAGCTTTAGTGTATTGTGTAGGAAAAACATGAGCTACTAAATAGTTAACTAGATCTGCATACCAGGGCGACTCATCATGTACCAATAAAAGGTGCTCATCTCCAAAAGCATCATCAATAGTGGTAGGGTGTCCATCTCCCTCTATTCTGCTCAAATGATCCGCCACCAGGTTCTCCCTGCCACTCCTATCTCAGATTTCCAAGTCAAACTCTTGAAGTAGAAGCATCCATCTATTAATCTGGGCTTTGCATCTGGCTTCTTCAGAAGGTACTTCAAGGCTGCATGATCAGAAAACACAATTACATGAGAACATAACAAATATGATCTAAATCTATCTAAAACAAAAATAATAGCAAGGAGCTCTTTTTCTGTGGTGGTGTAGTTGGCCTGGACAACATCTAAGGTCTTAGAAGCATAGCAAATAACATGAGGCGCTCCATCTACCCTCTATGCAAGTACATCTCCTACAACAAAATTAGAAGCATCACACATTAGGTCAAAAGGTAAATTCCAATCAGGGGGTCTAATAATAGGAGCTGAAGTAAGAGCCTCCCTCAATCTCTGAAAAACTTCTTTGCATTTTTCATCAAAACAAAATTCCATATCTTTCTGCAAAAGTCTAGTTAAGGGCCGAGCAATCTCACTGAAGCCTCTGATAAATCTCCTATAGAATCCTGCATGGCCAAGAAAAACTAGAACATCCCGTACGCATACGGGGTAAGATAAAGAAGATATAACACTCACTTTAGCAGGATCTTCCTCAATGCCTTTCCTAGAGACTATATGACCTAAGACAATACCATGCTCTACCATAAAATGACATTTTTCAAAATTAAGAACAAGATTAGTTTCAATGCATCTATGGAGTACCCTAGACAAATTATCTAAACAAGTATCAAATAATGTGCCAAATACAGAAAAATCATCCATGAAAATCTCCATGCAGTGTTCTAATAACTCACCAAAATTACTTACCATACACCGCTGAAAAGTCCCTGGAGCATTGTAAAGTCCGAATGACATGCGTCTATAAGCAAAGGTATCGAAAGGACAAGTGAAAGTGGTCTTCTCCTGATCCTCCGGGTCTATACAAATATGAAAATATCTTGAGTACCCATCTAAGAAGCAATAATGAGACTTCCCTGCCAACCTCTCTAGCATCTGATCAATAAAAGACAAGGGATAGTGATCTTTCCTCGTGACTTGGTTCAGCTTTCTGTAGTCAATACAAACTCTCCATGAATTCTTCACTCTAGTGGGTACTAACTCATTGCTCTCATTTTCCACCACTGTCACTCCTGATTTCTTAGGCACCACATGGATAGGACTAACCCACTTACTATCAGAAATAGGGTATATGATACCTGCCTGTAAGAGTCGAGTCACTTCTTTCTTTACAACATCTAAAATCAGTGGATTTAGTCTTCTCTGTGGCTGCCTGACTGGCTTGACATTCTCCTCCAAAAATATCCTGTGCATGCAAATGGCTGGGCTAATACCAGGTATGTCAGCTAATGTCCACCCAATGACTTTCTTGTGCTGCCTCAGAACTTGCAATAGTTTGTTCTCTTGCTCTGAATCTAAGTTCTGGGCGATGATGACAGGTAAATTCTGCTCCTCTCCTAGATAAGCATACTTCAAATGATCTGGCAATGACTTTAACTCAATCTGAGACTGCTCAGTAGGTATGGGTGATCCCTGGGGCTCAGTGCAATCCCCTACACTCTCACACCTATCCTCTGAATCTCCTGAAATATCAATCAAAATAGGTGATCCCTGGGGCTCAGTGCAATCTCCTACACCTATAAAATCCTCTCTAGCTATAAGTATATCTGATACACCCTCCAAATCAGCTTCCTCTATAGCAAATGTCTCCTCAGCCTCCTCTGAACTAAAATACCCTCTGGAAATACCAAATGAAGCTCCCACAGTAAATAAATCTGCATCAACCAACTCATCTAGAACATCCATGCTCATAATAGAGTGATCTTCTCTGGGGTGCTTCATAGCATCAAAAATACTGAACTGGACTACTGTGTCTCCTATCTCCATGGACAGTGTGCCTGCACATACATCAATTTTTATCCTTGCAGTTTTCAAGAATGGTCTCCCAAGAATGAGTGGAGATCTATGTGCTAGGTAGTCCCCCTCCATGTCCAAGATATAGAAATCCGCAGGAAAAATCAGCTCCTTCACCCTCACTAATACATGTTCAATGATCCCAGCTGGGTGAGTCTGACTCCTGTCTGCTAACTAAATCACCACTCCTGTAGGCTGCAGAGGACCAATACCAAGCATCTGTAAAACTGATCTAGGCATCACATTAATAGAGGCTCCCAAATCTAACATGGCATCATGAAAAAGAGTCCTCCCAATCTCACAAGACGTAGTAAATACCCCTGAATCTTCACATTTATGAGGGATAGAATGGATAAGGGTTGAGACATTCTTCCCTAAACTGACCATTTCATTTTCTTTCAGCTTCTTTTTGTGCACACAGAAATCCTTGACAAATTTAGCATACTTGGGAATTTGCTTGATCATGGTCAACAAAGACACATTAATCTCCACCTTACTGAAAATTTTAACTAGCTCATTATACTCCTTTGCTTTCTCCTCCTCTACATGCTTTTTGGCTTGAGTCTTGCACTGTGGAAAAGGCAAAGGAACCCTTGATTCCTCCACATGAGCCGAAACTTGTAGACTTGAAACTTAAGCTGGAATTCCAAGTGAAGTAGCTGCTGTAGGATCACTTTGGCCATTGATTTCTCCTTCATTTTCCACCAAAATCATAGGATCTGTCGAAGAATGAGTTAGGCTTGAACTAAGATCACAACCAACTGATTTAGAAGACAATTCAGGGCTATTTTGAGCTGGAAAACTAGGTGCTGATCGGTTTTCAGAAAATTCAGCCCTTGGAGTGTTTGGACTTGAAGCAACCTTCCCACTCCTTAATGTGATGGCACTAATGTTCCCCTTTGGATTAGGAGTAGCTTGAGAAGGTAGTTGATTTGATCCTTGGGCTTGCATTTGATTCATCCCACTAGCTAGTTGACCAATGTGTCTCTCTATGTTTTGAAGGGTAGAATCATTTTTTTGTTGACCTTGTTGTTGTTGCAAAATTTGTTGTTGTTGGAGAATTTGTTGCATCATTTCCTCTAGACTTTGTTGTTGAGCACTCACCCCACTAGAACTTCCATAACCTCCTTGATTAGCATGAGTCTTCGGTTGGCCTTGAAATGAAGAATTTGGTTGCTGAAAATTATTACCTTGCTGTGAATTTTGAAATTGAGGTTGTTGGGGCTGATTAAATGGTTGAAATTGCTGTTGATATTGCTGGAAATTAGGCTGGGAATTAGGTAGATGTTGCTGAAAATTGTTACTCTGAAAATTCTGGTTGAATGTGTTGATGCAGTCTTGCTCTGATTGTTATTTTGGTGTTGACATCGATTTTAGTTTAGGTGGATGATTATTGATTATGATTAAGTCCTGATCGGGGATTAGGCATGGCATGGATTATGATTAAGTCCTGATCGGGGATCAGGCATGGTATGGAAAATCCTAGTCTGGAGGGTTAGGTGTTGGAAAATCCTAACCTGGAGGGTTAGGTGTGAAAAATCCTAGCTTGGAGGGCTAGGTGTTGGAAAAGTCCTAATTCGGAAGGGTTGGGTGAAAAGTCCTAGCTTGGAGGGCTAGGTGAAAAGTCCTAACTTGGAGGGTTAGGTGCAAATTCCCATCCTGGAGGATTAGGTGAAAAAGTCCTGGCTTGGAGGGTCAGGTGCCTAGCTTGGAGGGCTAGGTTGGATGATGTTCTAACTCGGAAGGGTTGGGTGAAAAGTCCTAGCTTGGAGGGCTAGGTGCTCCTTCGTGGATCGGTCTGGTGACCGATCCAGCGATGTCTGATCGGACTGGTAATCGATCAGGGAGCGCACAGTGAGGTTGGGAACCTACTGTGTGGCTCCTGATCGGACCGGTGACCATCAGGGAGCAGGCTGCTTCCTTGCTGCCTTGCCCCTGATCGGTCTGGTGACCGATCAGGGAGCGGATGGTGAGTGAGTTCCCTTGTGGATCAAACCCTGGATCGGTCCGGTGACCGATCAGGGAGTTTGGATCTGATTAAAAAATCACTGTTCATCTGTCCTGATCGGTCTGAGTGACCGATCAGGATTCACTCTGATCGGTCTGGTGACCGATCAGGCTTCACTCTGATCGGTCGGGTGACCGATCAGGCGTGTATAGCCGTGAGAGCTGGGAATCCCAGCGAAGCTGTGGATCGGTCTGGTGACCGACCCACAAGCCCGGGATCAGTCCGATGACCGATCACTTTAATTCAAATTGCACTGTCAGACGCGGTCAGAGTGTCTGATCGTATCCGATTCCCTGCTGTTTGCTTCTGATATTTGATTTACTGTGTGATTTACTGCTCTAACAGTCTGATTAAGCTGCAGGTGACAGGGGAGGATTCAAACACTCAAGGAGAGGTCAATGGAGGCTTTCCTTGGAGCAGGTTTGTCCGATTCTCCATTTCCGGTTGCAACGGCCGAGTTGCAGACTGGAGCCGAGACTGGGGCTTGGCTGAGGGGATCTCAGGAAGACCAGAGAGGGCTCAGTGGTAGCTGGCGTTGGCAGTGAGGTAGCTGGAGGCTACGGAGGATGTTGTCACCTGGTGCTGTGTGGAGAATCAAAAGGGCGGAAGTTGGCTTCGTGGAAGCAGAGTTCGTAAACTAGTGTTCTTGTCACGCCTTGTGTTCTCCACAACTTGCTTGCTGTGTTCTTGAAGTTTTCATCACTTTGAGCAAGCTATCGAGAAGCAATCATTCATTACTTGAGCGCTTGAAGGAGAGAACAAGAAGCTTGGAGTCCGACAGTGGGAAGACACCAAGAAGGGTT
This sequence comes from Boesenbergia rotunda, assembly GCA_024364735.1. NCBI lineage: Eukaryota > Viridiplantae > Streptophyta > Magnoliopsida > Zingiberales > Zingiberaceae > Boesenbergia > Boesenbergia rotunda. The sequence goes on along the minus strand of JAGFNQ010007332.1, from coordinate 514,383 downwards.
CTTGCGTGAGATCGCCGCTGGGTGGAGCTCAGGGAAGCTTGCTGTGTTCTTGTCCTTGCTAAGTGTTTGAGTAAGATCCTTCTTGTTGTTTCTTTGTACTTAAACTTTATCTGTGATTGAAACGCTGTGGAGAGGTTTCTCCACCGAGAAGGAGGTTGCGTTATATCCGGTGAAAACCGGGGCTTGATCTGCCGACGATCAAGGGATCGCCCACCTTAAGGGCACGCCAAGGAGTAGGGGCAAGTTATCCCCGAACCTTGTAAACCCTCTTGTTAGCGATCTTGGCAGCTGTCTCTGTTTGCTTTCATTTTTGTTTTCGTTTACTGCACTGCTTCATTTTCCTTTGTTTTTTCCGCTGTGCTACTGATAAGTTGAGTGCAGGAAACTTGTTAAGTGCAAGAAAAAGTGATTGCCTATATTCACCCCCCCCTCTCTAGCCATCTCGTTTCCAACAAGTGGTATCAAAGCTTGGGGCTCTGTTTACGGCTTAACATCCAAGAGTTATCAACAATATGGCTTTGAGAGAAGGCTTCTCTACCACCCGACCTCCATTCTTTGATGGTGCCGACTTTCAATATTGGAGATCAAAGATGGAATACTATTTGAAGATGAATATCCACACTTGGTTCGCGGTGAAGGAGGGATTCATCCCTCCTAAGGATGACGAAGGCAAAGAGCTTGAGTCGTGGAGGTGGACTGCTGAACAAACTCGGAAGAGTGAAGCCGACGCGAAGGCTGTTGTCACTCTACAATGTGGCATGAACAAAGACCAACTCATCAAGGTTGGTCCTTTCACAAGTGCGAAGGACTTGTGGAACAAACTCATTGAGCTTCACGATGGCACCCGAGACTCTAGAATCGCAAAGAGGGACTTGTTCCTCAATCAACTTCAAAATCTCTCCATGAAGGAGAATGAGTCAGTAAGTGAGCTTCATAGCCGGTTCAAGGAAGTCCTCAATGGGCTTCACTCAATTGATGAAAAGGTCGAGAACCGCGACCTTGTGAGATATGTCTTGAAAGCATTTCCAAGGAATGCTTTGTGGTCATCCATGGTGGATGCCTACAAAGTATCCAAGGATCTATCTATTGTAAAGTTAGATGATTTATTTTGTGAGATGGAATTGCATGAAATAGCTAACAAAGGCCCCAAGGAGAAGGGGATTGCCTTAGTTGCAGGGGACCGAACCAACAAGAAGAAGAAGGAGAAGAAGAAGGAGAAGGAGGTCTCCTCATCTTCATCCTCTTCCGAATCCGAGTCCGATTCCGAGGAAGATGGCAGCGACTCTTCTTCCTCCGAGATGGCAAACTTTGTGAGGAGAATGATGCGAAGGGATCGACGTTTCAAAAGTAGAGGTAACACTAGTGAATCCAAACTTGATAAGACTAATGCATCTTGCTTTGAGTGTGGTAGAAAAGGGCATTTCAAGAATGAATGTCCAAAACTGAAGAAGAAGGAGGAGAAATCCAAAAGAAAAGAAGAGAGATCCAAGAAAAAGAAGAAGGCCTTGAAGGCCACTTGGGATGAGTCATCCTCAAGCTCATCCGATGATGAAGAGGAGGAGAAGAGCACAAGGCAAGTGACACTCATGGATCTTGGAGAGGAGAGCAGTGATGAATCTTCAAGCTCCTCTAACGCGGCTTCATCATCTTCGGATGATGAAGAGGTAACTTCTCCCGAGCTTGAAAAGTGTTATAGAGCAATTGCATGTTTAACTAGTATGCTTAAGAAGTCCAAAAATAAGGTTAAAGCATTGTAATTAGAAATTGATCAATTGAAAGCATCTAGGGATGATAACATTGATGATTTACATATTGAACTGCTAGAAGATGAAATTAAATCATTGAAACTTGAAATTGAAACTTTGAAGTCCTCTAAGGTTGAGAAAGTCAATGATTTGCATGATGAATTGCTAGTAGAGGAAAACCAATCATTGAAGAGTGAAGTTGAGAAGCTCAAGAATATTCTTGGGAAATTCTCAACTAGCTCTAAGACCCTAGATATGATCCTAAATGCCCAAAGGGCGGTTTACAATAGGGCCGGTATTGGTTACCGTCCTAAGGAACCGTCATTTGTGTCTCTCATGTCTAGGACTGATATGAGACAATCTAGGACACCCAAAATCCAAAAGGAAATGGTCAAGGCATGGGTGCCTAAGTCATGTTTAGTTGATGCTTTAGGTCCCAAGGTTTGGGTACCTAAAACTTCTATTTTTCGAATTGTGTAGGTTATGATTGAGGGGGAGCATCTATCAACTTGGTTCGTTGATAGTGGATGCTCCAAACACATGACCGGGGATAGATCATTGTTTACCACACTTCACAAGAAAAGTAGAGGTAATGTATCATTTGGTAACAATGGTAGTCTTAAGGTCATAGGGATAGGAGACATTCAAATATCCGAATGTCTTAGAATTTCAAATGTCCTTCTAGTCAAGGGGATGAAATTTAATCTCCTAAGTGTGAGTCAATTGTGTGACACGGGTTACACAATTGACTTCCAACCAAGTCAATGTCTAGTTAGACAAAATGACACCTTGGACACGGTACTAGTAGGAGCAAGAGTAGACAATATTTATCAAGTTTCATTTAAAAGTGCTACTAATGCTTTTGCTAAGTGTTTCATGTCAAAAGAAGAAGAGTCCACCCTTTGGCACCGGAGACTAGCACATGTTAACATGAAGAACATCCGGAAGTTGGCCAACAAGGGACTAGTCCGTGGCTTACCAAGCATCAAGTATGAGAAAGACAAACTTTGTGATGCATGTCAAATGGGTAAGCAAACAAAATCTGCACATAAAGGTAAAAGCGCTGTAAGTACTTCCAATGCATTAGATTTACTTCATATGGATCTATTTGATTGTAGTACTATCATATCATTGAATGGAAGTAGGTATTGCTTTGTGATTATTGATGATTTCACTAGATATACATGGACTTACTTTTTAAAATATAAGGACCAAACCTTAGATATTTTCATTTCTTTTTGTAGAAGAGTTGAAAATGAAAAATCATCAACCATTAAGACAATTAGAAGTGATCATGGAGGTGAATTTCAAAACCAAAGGTTTTTAGAATTTTGTCAAGATAGAGGTTATAAGCATGAGTTCTCTACTCCTAGAACACCACAACAAAATGGTGTTGTAGAGAGGAAGAACCGTGTTCTTCAAGAGGCTGCACGAAGCATGCTCAATGAGTACTCACTCCTGAGTTACTTGTGGGCTGAAGCTCTAAATACAGCTTGCTATGTGCAAAACAGAGTCCTCATCCATAGGTTCTTAGGAAAGACTCCCCATGAACTTTGGTTTGGAAAACCACCTACGGTTAAACACCTTAGGGTGTTTGGTTGTAAGGTGTTCATTTTAAACACCAAGGATCACCTTGGAAAGTTCACGGCAAAGGCTGATGAAGGGATACTAGTCGGGTATTCTCTCGTTAGCAAAGCCTACCGAGTCTACAACAAGAAATCTAGATTAGTTGAAGAGTCTTCTGATGTTGTCTTTGAAGAAATTCCAAAATCAATTGACCAATCAGAAAATGTAGAAGGAGTTCAACTCGAACTTAGGAGACTAAGTTTGAAAGAAACTCCAAGTGTTGTTGATGGTGATGAGTCTGATGACGGTGAACCTAGAGAACCCATTGATCAGTCGGATCCTGAGGCTAAACTTGTGTCTAGTGAACCCGTTCAAGAAGCACCACCAACTCCTAGGCAAACTAGATTAGCCTCTAGTCATCCCCAAGACCAAATTGTTGGAGACATCCATCATGGGGTTATCACTAGATCATTCTTCCGGAATGAGTCTAATGAAGTTGCCCTAATTTCCAAAATTGAACCTAGGAAAATTGATGAAGCATTAAGTGATCCCGATTGGATCATTGCAATGCAAGATGAACTAGGTCAATTTGAGAGGAGTCAAGTTTGGGACTTAGTCCCTAGACCCAAGAAGACCACCATTATTGGGACCAAATGGGTCTTCAAAAACAAATTAAACCATAAGGGAGAAATCATTAGAAATAAGGCACGCTTGGTAGCCAAGGGCTACAGTCAAGTTGAAGGCCTTGATTATGATGAGACTTATGCTCCCGTGGCACGATTAGAGTCCATCCATTGATGCTTNTGATGTGAAAACAGCTTTCCTTAATGGAAACCTGCTTGAGGATGTATACATGATACAACCTGAAGGTTTCACATCGGTTGATAAAACCAAAGTATGCAAGCTTCGACGATCCATATATGGACTGAAGCAAGCATCAGGAGCTGGAACATCCGTTTTGATGAGACAATCAAAGAGTTTGATTTCTCACAAAATCCTGACGAACCTTGTGTGTACAAGAAGGTTAGTGGGAGTGCAGTCGTATTCCTAGTATTATATGTCGATGACATATTACTTATAGGAAACGATATATCAGTCTTACAGACAGTTAAAATTTGGTTGTCCAAAACTTTCTCCATGAAAGACCTGGGAGAAGCAACCTATATCCTTGGGATTAGAATCTATAGAGATAGATCAAAACGGTTGCTTGGTCTTTCGCAGTCTACATATATAGACCGAGTGCTAAAAAGGTTTAGCATGTCGGAATCCAAGAAAGGTTACCTTCCCATCAGGCATGGGATCAACCTTTCAAAGTCTATGTGTCCGCGCACAGAAGACGAGAGGATTTGCATGAATAAGATTCCTTATGCATCCGTGATAGGATCTATCATGTATGCTATGTTATGTACTAGGCCCGATGTATCGTATGCTCTGAGCGTCACAAGCAGATACCAGTCGGATCCAGGAATGGATCATTGGGCGGCTGTCAAGACAATCCTTAAGTACTTAAGAAGAACTAAGGATGTGTTCCTAATATATGGAGAAGGAGATATGGTAATACGTGGGTATACATATGCCAGTTTCCAGACAGATAAGGATGACTCCAAATCTCAGTCTGGATACGTATTTACTTTGAATGGAGGCGCAATAAGTTGGAAGAGTTCCAAACAAGACACCGTAGCGGATTCTACCACGGAAGCAGTTTGGATCAAGAAGTTCGTCTCAGAACTTGATGTGGTTCCAACCATTGATGAAGCAATACTGGTTTATTGCGACAACAATGGAGCTATTGCACAAGCAAAGGAACCAATGTCTCATCAGCGATCCAAACACGTGCTTCGCCGCTATCATATGATCAGAGAGATTATAAGTAGGAATGATATACAAATTGAGAAAATTCCCACTGAAAGGAATTTAGAGGATCCTTTAACTAAGGCCTTGCCTCAGAGCAAGTTTGAGGGTCATGTTAGAGCCTGTGGTATTGGATACCGTAGCGATTGACATTAGGCCAAGTGGGAGTTTGTTAGTGATATGAGAGAAGTGTCCTAAGGCAATCGCCTTATGATTGTAAACATTTATTTTAATAAATGAAAAATTCACTATTTGAGTATACATGTTTGCGTATTTGATTGGGATCTTAAACTCATCTACTGAATGCCCGCAATACAATTCACAGCATAAGAGAATTTATGATGGGATCACAACTAGTGATTATCTCTAAATGTGCAATTGTGAAGTATTGAAAATATCCCTAGTCGATGAATTGATAAAAACGGACATTATCAATTCTGTTGAGACTAGCATGGGTTATTCTCTAATCAGCTGATTCTCACTGGCTGGTGACATTGGGATGTCCGGAGATAAACATGGATGCTAGTTAAGGGAACTAGTTCATTGGAGTGACTAGCTGTAAAACTTCATATGGTAATCTATATAGATATGTCAATGAAGTTCTTACTGCAGCTTAAGTGCGATGTTCCTTTGACTTGCGGTGTTCAAGTCATCTTGATCATGGAGACTTATACTTTAACATCTTAAGCAAGCATCTCCAAGGAGGTGTGGACCCAGGATGGTTGGGTATAAGCCGAAGTGCCCGAAGATGTTTGAACAGCCTACAAAGGATTCACCACTCCTTGCGAGGAGATGTATACCCAGGCCTATCGTCGGATTGTTACTCAAAGCCTCTGGCCAGAGCATATCATGTTTAGAGTATGAGTCTCTTAAATACATGAGAGTAATTAGAAATCCAAAGGACGAGAAAGACACTACTTGGGCTAGGTATGACGTAGTCAGCCTAGTGGGGACTGACACACACAGACCATGTCCTAAACCAAGTGGGTATAAGATGGTGAAGGGAATGAGGCACGATTCATTAGAGCTGCTGAAGGGTTTCAGAATTACTTCTGAGGTCAACCGTTGATCTTTCGATTAATTGGGGGTCATGATGTACTACTAGGTGCAACTCATGACCGTTCTATAATTGGTTAATTATAGACGGCCAACATAAATCGAAAGCCTATTTAGTCACACGCACTACGAGTAATCCAAGGGATTTAAAACGAGTTGAAAATTGGATTTTCCAATCAAGAGAAATAAGTCGAATTTGAGTTAATCAGAGGCGCAACGGAAACTTAAAATGGCTAAGTCTTTTGAAGGCTTATTGGGCGAATTAAATGAGTTTAATTCGCGATCGGTTCGGCTCGGTTTGGCCGACCAAAGAGGGTGTTAACCCCCTTTGGTTTGGCCGGCCACAACAAGGGGAAGAAACCAATTTATTTGGTTTAATTAATAAAATAAATCTAGCGCGATTTGTTTTATAAATTATGGATAAATAAATTTTTGTAGAGAAATTTATATAAATAAATTTATAGAAATTTATTCTTTTATGGAAATTAAAATGATCCATAGAATGGTTTATTTTAATTTTATAAAATCAATTATGAATTGATTTTTTCATAAAAAGAAAGTTTATAAATTTCTTGTAAAATTTATTCCATAACTAAAGGAGAGATGAATTTGTTTTAAAGTTAGTTATAATAAAACTTGGTTTAAACGGAATAATTCATAAGAGAATTTATAAGATAAATTTCTTATGAAAACTAATTCCGTTAAAAGAGAGACTTGGCAAGGGAGAGGCTACTATATAAAGGAACCAAAGGCAAGCCTTGAATTCCAATCAATAGAGTAATCAAGAGATTAATTCTCTCCCTCTCTCTCTCTTATTCTCTTCTCCTTCTCCTTCCCTCCTAGGGCCGGCGCCCCTTGCCACTCTTAGGGCTGGCGCCCCTTGTACAACCTAGGGCCGGCGCAACCTCACCCTTCCAAGGGTTGGCGTGAGCAAGGATCACCAAGAAGGAGCCAAACAAGAAGAAGAAGAAGCGGATCGCAACTCCTCTCTTCCCAGAATTTAGATTCAGTTTCTTGTTGGTTAGTTTCCATTCTTTTCTCTTGTTCTTCTAGTTGTGCCTTTAGAGAATTTAGTAGTTCTCGTCGGCACAAAACTCGTGACTTTGCGAAGTCATCCCGAAGAGAACTCGGCGTGGACGCGAATAGAGGCGAAGCTTCCAAGGGACACTACGGTTGGATCTCGTCCCTTTTCTTCGAGTTACGCGAGGTACAAAGTAAATTAGTTTACTTTTCCGCAATGTTTTAATTTATGATTACGTCCACACATCATAAGGTCGCATGCTAGATACGTGGTTAAAATAATTTCTGAAATTATTTTATGCTAATTCTTCCGCTGCACGTAAAATTTTAAAATATTACGAACCCGTATCCTTGTCAACATGCACCCGGTCCCAACAGATGATGGAAGAAGAAGGAGAGAAAACCCCCCACCCGTCGACGCCCTAGGAGAGAGTAAGAGAGGATGTGAGGTAATGCCTTGGTTGGATGATTAATTGGATTGTGTAGCCTTGGTTTCATGATCCCATGGGGTTTATATAGGGCTAAGGTAGAGACCAAGAGGAGGAGTTGGATCTTGGCCCTCTAATGGATCTAAACCTGATCCATTAATTAAGATTCATTCCACTAAAGGATCTTAATTGAACTTCCTCACCAATCCCCATATTTTCATATGGGCTCCACATATTATGAGTCGTCCATCCCCCCGTGTTTAAGATATCGAATACCTGTCAATTAATTTAATTTACTGACAAATTAAATTAATCAACTTCTGGATCCTTGATTAGTACTACTCAACCTTATCATCATGTTGGATCAAATCCACCTGCAGGGTTTAACATGATGAACCTTTTGAGCTCATCAAGAGGGCATCATCATCCCGACTCACCAGGACATGAATTTCGTCAATAATCAACGGCACACCATATAATTAATATTATTTTCCAACTTACCGGGCTTATCGATCTAACAGAATAGATCTAGCCCATTGGTAAATCAAAAAAATAATAATTAATCATATGTGCCCGTCATTATATCAGGATTTAGGGATCGTACTCCATAATAAAGTCTAAGATCCAATCCAATTATCAAGTCAGTACAAATTTGATTATCTCTAGTTTTGGTCCTGCTCAATGTACTCAAAGCACACTAGTGTAATTCTATGGTCAAGACCAACCACACCTAATTACACAACAATCATCCCGATAATTTGTCTAATTCCATCTCGGCTGTGAGTCTCTACTTATACTAGGCAAGGAACTGATAACATGATCTTCTGTGTGACACCACACACCATGTTATCTACAATGCAAAGTAAAGGACTTTTATGCATGTACTAATATAAACAAGCATCTAGTGTTGTTTGTGATTCTCTTTTCAAAAATATAGATGATCTTATATATAAAAGAAGCAAGTCTTTTAGTATACACATCTAACAGAAATACGTTGGAAAGTTACTGACTACCTATAATAAGGTATCATGCAATGTAAACTTAGTTTTACTTACAACATCATAAGTCTCCGAGCATATATTTTATAATTCATTCAACTCGGCAATAAGAGGTTGCAAAAAAAAAATCTATCTTCTTATTCAGATTCACTGAACCTAGAATAAGCACAATAATGAACATGAATTCGTCTTTCATACACATCCATAGCAGTAAGTTATACAATCTTAATATAACTGGCCAAGATAAATATTGTTGTCGTGATTGATTAAATGACTGAAATTTATCTACAGAAAATCTTAGTATAATTAACATTATGTGGTTCTATTGCAAAGGAGAGAAATATTGTATCAAGATATTTTCATGCAGGGAAGTCACAAGGATAACACATTATACCTCCTTCGTGCACATGCTCATGATGCCACTTTATGTGGCAAGCTATTACGGTAGATGCATACAAGAGTTGAAGTCTAGCAGTTAAAAAAAAATAATAGATAATTTTTCATACAAAATTTTCTTCTTCTTCTTTGGTATATGACTACCATGCTTATAATGATTGTGAGTACATATTCTGTATTTATTCATTTCACTATCTACATTCTAAAATATCATGTAGTTGTTAATATAACAATTAATTTTCTTTACAGGTAAACATGAATCCCTCGCTAATTTCTTTATATTGTTGAAGCTATCAGTTATTAGGTGGCCAACATGGAGCAACTCTAACATCAATTAACAAATGTCATCGTAACATTATTCTGAGAAATGATGTTCTACCTTGATATTCAATAATCATGCAGTAATTGATTGTTAGGAATGATCAGATGGAATATCTTCCCTCACTTCTCTTTTACTAACTTTTAAAATGTCATACAGTTATTGAACTTTTGCTTTTAGTATTTCATCTATATTGGAATTATTAATTGCATTCATCGCATCATGAACCATTGATTACATTACATTTTCATTAGATGATGATTCCCCTTGAGCAATTGTGCCAGATAAAGGAGCAATTGTGTGCCAATTGGATGATACAAACAACTGTCTCCATGACAGTATCAATTATAATAATTTGAAATAAAACCATATTTACGTATATGTACTTTCTGAAGGATCGATGTCGTCGATAGGGGGGGATGAATATCGACTTAAAAAATTCTTCGAAAAACTTCGTCGGAAAACTCCGTTTAGTCGTCTTTCTATCAGGTTAGTACGCAGCGGAAAATAGAATAAACTAAAGAAAGACGCAAGGTAGACACACGGGTTTTACTTGGTTCCCAACCCCCCAAGGTCAGTACATCCAAGGCCTAAGCACTCAATCGTGAGTCCACTAATGGTCTCCTTTCCGGACTTTCCGGAGGCGGAGAGTCCTTGCGGTGGCTTCTTCACCAGCGAGTCAACGATCGAAACAATTCACCTTGACGGAGCGTCCCAACAAGTCATCGAAGCAGGCGAGTGGCTTCTTCACCAGCGATCGAAAGAATTTACCTTCGGAGAGTCCTTGCGTGAAGGCACTGATAAGTATCTCCGAAGTAGTCGTTGGCACATTTTGAGCCACCCCGATTGAACCACTAGATGTAGTCCTTCAGTTGTTCTTTCGCCTTCTGTTTGAAGGCGAATAGATTTAATGTCGTCTTCTGGTATCGACGATTGCTGGCAAAGTGGTGCAGGAAAGTGGTTCTAAACTCCAGGAAAGAGTTTATAGAACCTTGGGGTAGCCTTTGGAACCATCTCTGGGAGCCCCCTGACAAGGTGTTCAAGAACACCCAGCACTTCACGCCATCTGTGTATTGGTGTAGTAGGGTCGTATTCTCGAACATGCAGATATGATCCTCCGGATCTGTCTTTCCATTGTAGTCAGCAATTCTTAGACCACGGAATTGCTTGGGCATGAGATCCACTATGATTTCTAGAGAAAAAGTGTAGACGGAGCTTTATGAGGGGCTTTGGACCCCTCGATCTTCCCCAGTCCTTCTGATGGGTATAACTTGACGGGTTTCCTAAGCGAATACTTGGTCGTCCTTGAGAGACCTCTCCATGTTTACGGATTAAAAATTAATCAGAATGGAGACTCGTCTCCCAACGACCATCTCGTCATCGTATCGAACGATCCAAATTACAACTTGGCCAATCTCAAAGATCGAGCCTTGTAATTTGCCTAACCGTTCGACCGCGGAAAATATGACGAGTGGATCGTAGATTTTTGTGTTTATTATCAGAGCCCAATTAATTAATTATTATCTATGATTATTAAATAATCAAACCAATTAATTAACACATATCACACACATGAAATGATAGAACTTGAAACAAGAGCCGAGAGAGAAATATACCTCTCTTTACCTCATAGCCTTTTACCTTATGTTCCTTCCCTCCCAGACGTTGTGTGGGCCACGAGCTACCGAAAACCAAGATCACCAAGGGCTCCAACAAATCATTCTTCTCCTCTCCTAGCCGAAACCCTAACTCCAACCAATGGAGTTGCGCCGGCCAACTTCCTCTCCCTTATCTTTGCGCCGCCGGCCACTTTTGTTGATGCAGTCTGGCCCTGATTATTGTTTTGATGTTGACACCAATTTTAGTTTAGGTGGATGATTATTGATTATGATTAAGTCCTGATCGGGGATCAGACATGGTATGAATAATCCTAACCTGGAGGGTTAGGTGTGGAAAATCCTAGCTTGGAGGGCTAGGTGTATGGAAAGTCCTAATTCGGAAGAGGTGGGTGAAAAGTCCTAGCTTGGAGGGCTAGGTGAAAAGTCCTAACTTGGAGGGTTAGGTGCAAATTCCCATCTTGGAGAATTAGGTGAAAAAGTCCTGGCTTGGAGGGTCAGGTCCTAGCTTGGAGGGCTAGGTTTGGAAAGTCCTAATCCGGAAGAGTTGGGTGAAAAGTCCTAGCTTGGAGGGCTAGGTGAAAAGTCCTAGCTTGGAGGGCTAGGTGAAAAGTCCTAACTTGGAGGGTTAGGTGCAAATTCCCAACTTGGAGGGTTAGGTGAAAAATCCTTAGCTTGGAGGGCTAAGGTGGAAGAGAACTTAGCTTGGAGGGCTAAGTTTAAGTCCCTGGATCGGTCTGGTGATCGGTCAGGGAAGCTGGCACGCTGCCCTGTTGTGGATCGGTCTGGTGACCGATCCAGCAACGACTGATCGGTCTGGTGACCGATCAGGGAGCACACAGTGAGGTTGGGAACCTACTGTACTGCTCCTGATCGATCCAGTGACCGATCAGGGAGTGTGTGTTTCACCCACTGCTTGGCTCCTGATCGGTCCGGTGACCGATCAGGGAGCGAACAGTGAGGTTGAGTTCCCTTGCTGATCTGCACTTGATCGGTCTGGTGACCGATCAGGATCACTGTGCAGATCGTTCCGGAGAACGATCCAGCGTCGCAGGCTCCTCACTATGATCGATCAGGATGGAGCCTGATCGGTCTGGTCATGATCTGATCGGTCGGGTGACTGATCAAGAGGCTGCCTGATCGGTTTGGTGACCGATCAGGAGGTCTGGACTGCGAAGCTCAGAAATCACCCAAGAAAGGGGTGGATCGGTCGGGTGAACGATCCACAACCTGGGATCAGTCTGGTGATCGATCCAGGAGAAGTCACAAAGAAATCGCGATTTCTAATTGAGCGTTGGGGATCGATCAGGTCGGAGCCTGATCGGTCTAGACCTAGCCTGATCGGTCTGGTGACCGATCAGGGGTCGCTCTGATCGGTTCGGTGACCGATCACTTTAATTCAAATGCACTGTCAGACGCTCTGATCGCGTCTGAACGTATCCGATTTGCTGCCACTTACATCTAATATTTGATTTACTGTGTGATACGCTGCTCTAACACTCTGATTAAGCTGCAGGTGACAGGGGAGGATTCAAACACTCAAGGAGAGGTCAAAGGAGGCTTTCCTTGGAGCAGGTTTGTCCGATTCTCCATTTCAGGTTGCAACGGCCGAGCTGCAGACTGGAGCCGAGACTGGGGCTTGGCTGAGGGGATCTCAGGAAGACTAGAGAGGGCTCAGTGGTAGCTGGCGTTGGCAGTGTGGTAGCTGGAGGCTACGGAGGATGTTGTCACCTGGTGCTGTGTGGAAGATCAAAAGGGCGGAAGATGGCTTCGTGGAAGTAGAGTTCGAATACTGACTTCTGCTGCGCCTTGAGTTCTCCACAACAAGCTTGCTGCGTTCTTGAAGGTTCATCATCTTGAGCAAGCTACTGATTTCGAGAAGTAATCATCCATTACTTGAGCACTTGAAGGAGAGAACAAGAAGCTTGGAGTCCGACAGTGGGAAGACACGAAGAAGGGTTCTTGCGTGAGATCGCCACTGGGTGGAACTCAGGGAAGCTTGTTGTGTTTTTGTCCTTGCTAAGTGTTTGAGTAAGATCCTTCTTGTTGTTTCTTTGTGCTTAAACTTTATCTGTGATTGAAACACTGTGGAGAGGTTTCTCCACCGAGAAGGAGGTTGCTTCCTATCCGATGCTAACCGGGGCTTGATCTGCCGACGATCAAGGGATCACCCACCTTAAGGGCACGCCAAGGAGTAGGGGCAAGTTATCCCCGAACCTTGTAAACCCTCCTTGTTAGCGATCTTGCTAGCTGTGATTGTTTGTTCTCGGTATCCATTTTGGTTTACTGCACTGCTTTGTTGCTTTATTTCTTCCGCTGTGCTACTGATAAGATTAACTGCAGAAACTTGTTACTTGCCAAAGATAAAAGTGATTGGCTATATTCACCCCCCTCTCTAGCCATCCATTTCCAACAACTTTGAGCCTCCCAAGCACGCCGACCACAAGAGAGTCCTTGAGAGGAAGATGAAGAAGGAGGAGAAGAGGAGAAACAAGTTTCTCCTTCACCCAAACAACCGGCCAAGCTCCCTCTTCTTGTGCCGCAACCCTTGCGCTGCCTTCTCACCTTGCGCCGGCCGCCGGCTCCCTTTCCTCCCTCACCGAGCACCATAAAAGGGAGGAAAGAAGCCTCCCTTTATCTAGTGATGACCGGCCACCGAGAGCTTGAGGAAAGGAGAAGAAAACAAAGAGGAAGAAGGAGCTTTCTTTTTGCCGCCGTGACCTAGGAGAGAGGAGGGAGAGAGAGAGAGAGAGAAACCTAGGTTGGATGATTAATTGGATGATTAAGCCTTGGTTTTTTGATCCCATGGGGTATATATATAGGGCTAAGGTAGGGACCAAGAGGAGGAGTTAGATCTTCACCTGCTAATGGATCAAACCCGATCCATTAATGAAGATCCATTCCACTAAAGGATCCTCATTGAATTACCCCACCAACCCCCATATTTTCATATGAGCTCCACCTATTATGAGTCATCCATCCCTCGTATTTAAGATATCGAATGCCCGTCGATTAATTTAAATTACTGACAATTTTAATTAATCGACTTTTGACTCCTTGACTAGTACCACTCAACTTTATCATCATGTTGGATCAAATCCACCTGCAGGGTTTAACATGATGAACCTTATGAGCTCATCAAGGGGGCATCATCATCCCGACTCACCAGGACACGGATTCCGTCAATAATCAATGACACACCATATAATTAATATTATTTCCCAACTTACCGGGCCTATCGATTTAGCAGAATAAATCTTGCCTATTGGTAAATCAAAAAAATAACTATTAACTATACGTGTCCGTTATTATATCAGAATTTAGGGATTGTACTCTATAATAATCCGAGGTCTAATCCAATTATTAAGTCAGTACAAATTGGATGACCTCTTGTTTTGGTCCTGCTCAATGCACACAATGCACACTAGTGTAATTCTATGGTCAAGACAAATCACACCTAATTACACTACAACTATCCCGATGGTTTGTCCAATTCCATCTCGGCTGTGGGCCTCTGCTTATACTATACAAGGAACTGATAACATGATCTTCCGTATGTCACCACATACTATGTTATCTACAATGCAAAGTAAAGAACTTTTATGCATATACTAATATAAATACGCATCTGTGTTGTTGTGATTCTCTTTTCTAAATATATATGTCAATATAGAAAAGATAAGACTTTTAGTATAAATCTTTATATATATATATATATATATATATATATATATATATATATATATATATATATATATATATATTCCAAGGGCTGCATCGTCGTTGATGTTATATATATATATATATATATATATATATTCCAAGGGCTGCATCGTCGTTGATGTTGAAGCAATGGTGGATGAGTAAAAGTATGATTTAAAAAATAAATATTGCCTCTAATGATAACATATTTTATCTAATCTATATTTTGTTTGTCCGATAAAAATTTATAAACTATACGCTACCTGACGCGATAGTTTTTCAAGATTTATGTCCATGTAAATAAAAAAATATTAAGTTGTTGAAAATTGTTTTTTATATATTGAATAACGGTACGCTAAATTATTGTATTAATTTCTTTTAAGTAAAAAAATAATATTAAAAACTATTTTAAGGGCATGAAAAATCATAAAATTCATTAATTTTGTGGTAAATGGCGATTATTTTTACCTCAATGTTTTTTATAATATGTCCCAAGTTATTTGAAGAATAAATCATGTATCTTAGATGTCTCTCATAATTTATTTTTAAATTACGTATAATTTATTCTTAAATTACGTGGAGAGAAGTAAATCATGGATTAATTTATGATTGTCTATCAAGTAATTAAGAATGAGAAGAATTTTTTTCTTGAGAATTTGAGAATATAACTCCGTCAAAAATTTATCTTATTCTATTATAATAAATTTGTCAAATTAATCTAATTCTATTATAATATATTTATCACTTTTTAATCAATGAGACATCCCATGAAAATATACAATTCATCAATTTTATTTTAAACTGATGTAAAATATAACGAGTGATCGGAGAATCTCCCAATATTAAATTAAATGAGATTAAGAACTAAAGGATTTTTAAAAAATAAAAATAAATGATGTTAAAATGAAGTTGAAATATTTTAACTCAAACCATCCTCCGCTGCTCTGTGTTCAGGATTTTGATTAGTATGTGAGTATTATCATCTTGAAATTTAGAAATCAAAATTTAATAAAATTAGTGTATTTATTTTGCCCAAGTGTTATATAGTATTCAAGTTAATAATTTTAACGATTTATTTTTTTCGTATTAATCTGGTCATGGATGAGAAAGTGCTGCAGCAAAAAAAAAATATTTTGCCACCTCCACTGCACTGTGCCCGGGACAGTGCCATGTGAAGTATTACTTTAGCCATACTTCCTGTGGAACTCGGGACTCCATTTTCTAAAGCTTAAACAAAGTACAAGATTCCTTCGGATATACCACCACCTCCACTACTCATGCTGTTCTTTCTTCGTCATGAATATCCTTAAACTAAAATTTTTCTGGTTGTAGATGCCACTACTCAATTTACTATGTCATCCAACTAATTAAAAAAACTCGACAAATGTTATCTTTACCAATCAATTAATGATCTACCCATGCATATAAAAAGACAATCCACACAAAATGATGGGGAAACACTGCTCCCCAAAAAAACTAGAATGATAAACTCATAGGATAACTTGGAATATAATGGATAAGGGAGGCAGCTAATAAACTAAGTCAACAGAGCTAGCGTCTTGAAACGTGGATTATAAACTTCAATAGCCAATAGGAGTAGTATACATGCTGTTAATGGCTTTGGTGGATCAAACGCATATATGCATGGCTCAGTGCTTCGTCCAAAGTCCTTATCAGATGAGGAATAATATTTCAAAGGTCGAGACTATTAGCAAGCATGACAATTGATATATGATATTTTTTGTAGAAGTTGAAATTAAGTGTGAAAATGCGTGATACGTGCACATGGAAGATTATGATCATAATTCTGTCCTTGTGAAGCCTTGCCTTTGCAGACACTTAAGTCTAAGCGTGGCTAGCTATTTAAGTCCACATTTACTGCAACGTACGACCATTCCACTGGATGGTGGAAGCCAATCAGAAGTGTTGCTCTCACTTTTTTACTTCAGTTGAATTAATTGTCCTCAATTCTTTGCTAATTATATCTACCCACTTAACCATGTCTAGCTAATGTTAGTGGAGCAAAACCCTTCACTTTCTTGTGAGAGAATTGTGCTCTTACTAGTGTTCTCTGTTCTAAGAGTGGTGTAAGGTTTTTCAAAGATGTGCACCTGCTGCGTTGGACTTTTGTGACCATTGACACAATGTGTGTGCTCTAGGATTCAACCTAGCTAGCTAGGCCAAGGCTCAGATGATTATTCAATCGAAATATTTAGTTGATTTACTTCTTAAATTGCTTATATATATTCTGCAGTGAACAAAGTTTCCACTAGATAACACTCTCTCTCCAAGAAACTTGTTTGTTTTTTTTTTTTCTTTTAACAATTGTACACACAGATACCATCGAAAAATTTGCATTGTCCATTATCCATATATAGATTAGAAAATCTTCAAGGAGTTGCCTTGTCACTTTGGTTCAAGTTGTCCAGAGAATGAGTAGCCACCACTGTATTCGAAGGTATCCTCACTCACCTCCTTTTTTGGGCCAGAAATGTAAGGATGACAGCGAATGCCTTTTGAATTCCCCATTTCTGTGGCAGATGAAGATGCTGACTGAGAGATTGTGCTTAGACCATCATCATGCAACATCATCTCTATTTCCTTCACTATGTCACTCATGGTCGGACGACCTACAGCTAGTTCTTCTAGGCACCTCAGTGCCAACTCTACGAACTTCCTGAATGCTATGAGATTACTTGCTGCAATTTGAATTACAGGATCCATCAACTCCTTCAGGCCATAAAATTCTTCATCATTAGCATCTATTGCCATCTTCACCTCACGAACAATGTATTTCCCTTTCTCAATTGGTTGCTTAGCAGTTACCATCTCCAGCATCACCACTCCGAAGCTGTAAACGTCACTTTTGTCTGTCAATTGTTGTGTCATGTAGTATTCAGGATCAAGGTAGCCCTGTAAAGCAGTACTAAACTGTTGAGTTTATATACTACTAGAATTAATAGGTCGTACATAATCTCCATTTAAGCTGCAGTTTTTTCATGATCAATGCTGCTATCGTAATGGTAATTAGAATGACAACTACTAACTAACCAGAGTTCCTTTGACTTGAGTAGAGACATGGCCCTTTTCAGTGTCCGACATCAACTTTGAAAGGCCAAAATCTGCAACCTTGGCGTTTAAGTGTTCATCCAACAGGATGTTACTTGACTTAACATCCCTGTGTATGATTGGAGGATCAGCTAGTTCATGAAGATATGCCAATCCTCTTGCTGAACCAAGTGCAATTCGTAGCCGCCGCCTCCAATCAAGCAGGATCCCACTTTTTCCTGAAATGAAAAAGTTAGAAAAAAAGCTTATTTTTGAGAATGAATTTTAAGGGGCAGAGTTAATCTTACCAGAGAGGCTCTCTCTTAGTGTTCCATTTGGAATGAATTCATATACCAACATTTGCTCCCCTTGATCAAAGCAGAAACCCACTAGTGACACTAAGTTTTTGTGGTGAACTCTTGACAGCAACTCAATCTCAGTCTTGAATTCAACTGCACCTTGTGTCGATCCTTGTTGTGCCCTCTTGATTGCAACTATCTGTCCACCCGGAAGCATTCCTCTATAGACCTGAAAGGAGTCGGGTAAAAGAATGTCATTTTCTGGTCTTTTGTTCAAAAAAGTTTGACATAGAGCCAACAATTACCTTTCCATAGCCTCCAGAACCAACCTCATTGGATACCGAAAAGTTATTAGTGCATCTTTTCAGTTCATCATAAGAGAACCATCTTGCTCCCTTCAATTGTGGTGCCTCACTACTTTCATCTCCGCTGTGTGTCCATGATGCTGAAAATTTCCAAATGTAAACTCCATTGTAAGTATTTGTATGGTGCCTTGTGGAAAGTTTCATTTTGACAAGATATAGAAGGAACACACACTTACGACTTACCGAAAGGTTTGCTTCGTTCAATTGCCCTTTCAGCACGTCTTCTTTGTCTCAAGGCATAGATTGTCACAACGAGAAGTCCAATGACCAGCAGTGCACAACCGACTGCTATTCCAACTTTCAGTCCAACACTCATTGTGGATCTTCCTTCAATGGCTAATGATGAATTCACTGAGTCAGTATAGGAAAGGGTAGTAAACATGCTACAAAAGATAGAGAGACCACCTGGAAAAGGATATGGGGATGCAATGAAATAGTAAGGTCCAAACATTGGTGGAGGTTTGAATGATTGATTGCTCAAATCGAACCCAATCTGTCGAACCTCGGACCTATTGAAGTACATTCCATTGGATGGGAAAAGTTTAAGCTGTAACTGCATATAAGAGTCACTGTCGAAAAATGGATTTTGCAGGAACACTGATCCAGGTGTTAGACCAAGTTTTGTCCACAATTCACGTTCTAGTTGTTGGAACAGCATTCTGTTCCCCACATCTCGGAAACGAGGTGCTCTGAAGTACATCACTCCCTGGAATGGATAGGCACAAATGCAACTCTGAGGATTAGGACTCTGATTCGAGGGGCACAAGTTCGTCACGCAATTGCCGAGACTGGTCGAGTAAGGAACCGCCGGCTGCTGGCGAAGAGTGCAAAAGTTTGTAGTTGGATATTGATCGCAAACTGGATTCCCTACGAGTCTGGAATGAGTGATGAATTACTGAAAGTTAACTATGGTTGAATAAATTGCAGTGAAACTAAATCAATAAATCTTCATGTCAGAGTTCTCACATCAGGGATCTAGTGTAATTGGGTGTCAATTCGACTCCTGTGAGATTATTATTTTTGAAGCTCACGAGTTGCAGTTGTTGGCTGACAGACATGCCCAGTTCAAGAATGCCACTAAAATCATTGAAATCTAGTATCCTGTGAAGAATATGGATTTCACTTTTAGTTGTCAGAATATGTATCATCTTTTTCCAGTCAATCATTGGGCATGACACTTACACTTGCTGCAACTGAGGAAAGCTGAACAGGGTTTCTGGTACCTTTCCATAAAGCCGTCCTGATTGTATCACTCTGGAGCAATCAGAATCGAAGCATCAGTCATGGTTATCAACTAAATTGCTTGAGTCATATTAATAGTGGCAGTTGTTGAACTAACAATGCGGTGAGCGATTGGAGCTCCGAGAACCAAATTGGACTTTCTGAGAGATCAAAGGTGTTGTTGCTCAAATCCCTGAAAATCATGCAGTCAGTTGCGATGAAAGATAGTTCTACTACTTGAGGGAATTCTGTAAAGTCTTACACATAGTTGAGGCTGTCCATTCCACTTAGATTCGGTATTGACCCCGTCAACTTGTTATTTGCTAGGTTTCTGAAAAAGATGCACGCAGGAAGTGAGCTCTTCTATTGCATTGATCAACTGCATGTGATGTTACATGCTAAACCACGTATCAAATCATAAATATTCTTATGTTATTCTCCTTAGAATACATGTCTTACAGTTCGTTGATGTTTGTAAGATTGTTGATATTCGATGGGACTGGGCCACTTAGGGAATTTCTGTCCAATCGTCTGTCATGGAAAGAAACCAGTTACTATTGAAGAACAGTCAAAGTTTATGTCAGATATAAGGATACTTACAGAACCTGAATGGTCTTGACTAGACCTAGGGAATCTGGGATTCCTCCAGTTAATCTGTTTCCATCAAAAAGTCTGCGAAATGTAGAATAATCAGGAATCAGAATCTATTACAAGCTTTCTCATGTTTTAGACGGAATGTGAATCTACAAGCTTACACATGCAACACTGTCATGTTTGAGCTGAAGAGCTTTTCTGGGATGGATCCAGATAATTGATTTTTGTTGAAATGACTGTTAAGCAAGCAGAGAGGAAGGATCATTCATAAGAAGCAGGTTCAATGGTTTCTACTCTTCAGTAATAACTTACAAATGTTTTGTGTGGTGAAGCAGGTCCAATCCTGGTTCTCTTTCGTTGGAGACTGGTAGAGGTCCACTGATCTGGTTATCTGCGATATCGAACCAGTAAAGATTGGAGAGCATGCCCATGGAAGCCGGTATTTTGCCAGTGAACTGATTCGAGTTTAGAGCCCTGGGGAAATCATAGATCAAAGTGACTACGCATCGAAGGCTCGGCATTCCAAACCAGAGTAATTTTGCTTACAGATATGAGAGGGTTTGTAGAGATCCTAGTTCATCCGGGATGTTTCCAGTAAAGCTGCAACCAGCTAAAATCCTGCAAAATAGCAGAGCATTTAAGAAGGTCCAGCTGAAGATGATCTGAAACGATTGAGTTCTTGTTATTAAGTGATTTCTGCCTTACAGGGTGGTCAGCTTCATCAAGTTTCCAATATTTTGAGTTAGTGGACCGCCGAGCTCACTGTTGAATGATAGATCCCTGCAGGTTTTCTCCTTTGTAAGATAAGATCTCTTATGTTTCATAGACACCAAGCTGACATCTGACACGAGGAAAGCTGGCAAGTGAACTTACAAAGTCTTCAATTCGCTGAGCGTACCAATGTCTGCACTCAGTGTACCCTTGATGCCCATGGCTGACAGTTTCCTGAAATTTGCGAACATCAGGATAAACCTTGTGACAGCGGAAGAAGAAATTAAACTAGTTATTCAGTTTCAGATAAGATGCTCACAGAATAGTGACTCTAGACTTGCTGCATGATACACCTTCCCAAGGCGTTCCACAAGGATCGTCGGTCGTTCCCCAGCTTGGAGGTACGTTCTCCCACTCACTCATTAGAGATCGCAGAGCAGCAGCTGCAGAGGGAAAGACGAGAGACGTTTACAAAGCATACACAAGAAACTCTAGATGAAGCAAAGGAATACCATCCTCGGTGTTTGTGATTCCCAAACTGGTCCGGAGACTTGCAATGAATGCACACAGGATGAGGATGAGGATGAGAGTGGTCATTGCTGTGCTGAACACGTCCAGTGAGCACTCACCCCCACTTTTAGAAGCTCAGCCGTTGCTCTGTTACTCCGAGCAAGAGCTAACAACTGACCTACCAGACATGATTCACCTCATCATTTCCACTGCGGCACACCGGTGGAAGAATAATCACTTGTAACCAGAAAAAGAAGAAGAAGAAGATGAAGAAGAAACTTTCAACTGAATGCGCTGCTGCCTTTGCCTTGACTTCAAAGTTAATCAACTTCGCGGCGCAGGATGACATTTATGGTTTGCCTTTGAGGCATGTCCACTGCACTCGGTCGTGCACATTCGTCAATAGGAACTCACTCACTCTCAGGGGCAGTACTGAGTTGGTTCGGCGACCAAAGGTATTTAATGCGTTCAAGTTGGCTCCGCAGTTGGACCACAAGAGTTAGATCTATGGAACACTCTCATCTTTTATCCACAATGGACTTGTGGGATACGATCGAATAGTATTTTGGAAATCTAATCAAAGTAAATAGGTGTACGTACCGACAAAAGATCAACTCAAATCTATGTTAGAAAATTAGTTTGGAACCCATTAAGTGTGGGAATGAGAAATCACGACGGATGGGTGACATGATTTAATTTGGATTGTTAGATTAAGATGGACGACTGAGATGCATCCAAATGAAAATGCACAAGTGTCCCTTCCATGATTCAATCTGATCCATTGATTTCAAAAAGGAAGACAACCAATAAAGAGATATTATGTCTCTTGGGAAGGGATGCAATTTAGATCATCCAATTCAAATTGGATGAATAAGATCTAATTAATCCAAGAGATTCTTTTGCCCCCTCCATTTAGTATAAATAAGATTCTTCATATTCTTATACATTCATTTCATTTTTAAATTAAAGTAAATATTGTATTTTATACTTACATTAGGAGAATTCGAGAAGGTTCTTCGGTTCAGAGCAATGGCGGATCCAGGAATTTTTGACTGTTCAGGCTAAAAACTTCTAACACCAAATAACCAAAAAATATCGCCAGACCTTCCTACACCAATAACAAATTCTACACAGTAAATAATTATATATATCAAAAAATTTCAATAACATTTCAATGGGCCCCGCCTAAAGCCCATGAGTACCAATGTATGTGGCTCCGCCCTTAATTCGGAGGTCTTAGATTTACAGTGTTGCTTTCGCAAAATAAAATTATTTTATTTTGAAAAATGATTATCATGTTCCATGAACACTGTGTATGAGGTAAATTCGTCTTAAAGAGATAGAGTTCAACTCTAATCTTGACTCCACTAAAACAATCTTATACCGTCATTCTTCCCGCGCTCAAATTGCACCAATCACCAAACCAACAAGCTAGACCACTAGTTTGAGGGCAAACTACAATCAAATGAAACGAGTGAACAGTAAAAAGCTATAAATTAGTGGGGGATTTGTTGAAATGCACTCAAAGTTCAAAGCACCACCCAGCCGGTCTCTAACTTGCAAGAGAGGCAAGAAAGGAGGTGAGGCTTGTCTTCTACGCCTGATCGATAGCAAATGGCGGTAACCTGGAGTTGAGACGAAGTTAAAAGAGGAAGTGGCGTTTGGTGGCAGGTGAATGTATGTAAAGACAGCCATCCATGGCGGTGGGCACTACTCACTGAAGATTTTGTCTTTGATTTGCCTGGATGATTGGCTACATCGACACGCATGGATCTTCTTTTGTTTTTCTACGCTGTGCCATGCATGTGGCTTAATATTTTTGCTTAACAAAAATATTATTCCAATTGAAAACTCATTAAAAGAAATTAATTATACAAAATAATTAGATGCTAATTATTTTGTAGTTGATGATTTAATTAATTAGAATATAATACATGAGAAAGTAAAATTACAATATTAAAAATATATATAAATTGAAAGGGAAAAAAATATTAAAGAGATGTTTTGGGGTTAAGAACCTAATGACTTTATATAATTGTTTTTAAATTATAATAGATCAAAATAAACCAAATGATTTGTATAATATATCAACTTTAATCAAAATTACTATATGAACTTATATTGATTGAGATATTTATCAAATCATTATATTGTGTTCCCTAAATCATAAGTTGTAAGATGCATTTATTTTATACACCTGATTAGATTTGTATTATATAACACTCCAAGATATTTACATAATACAAAAACGTACAGTCGTTTTAATTAAATTAGCAATTTTATATAGAAACTATCAAACAGATGGTTAAAATTGTTACATGGTTACTATGGGACATTTTATACATAACAATAATAAACATAAATAAATAAATACGTGGAACAGTAACATTGGCGGCCTCTAACTGCCCATTACTATGGAGAGGGAGGTAAAGTGAGAAAGCCTAAGTGACAAATGTGAATGTTCCAGAAGGAAACGGTACGGATAGCGAGTCACCAAAGCGCAACCGACGACAACGGTGACGGGGAGAAGATGCTCACGCCCTACGAAATTAACACGAACATTAATGGGAACACACGGAAAAATTTTCTGGTGGAGTCCATTCCAACGCTTAAGTTAGGAATCTTATCTTTTTTCGGAGGACAACGAGGAATCAAAGTTTTCTCTAAGTTCGAAAAACTTACCCCCTTTACCTGGATGCTGAGACATCTTATATACCTAAGGTTTCAATCACACGTGTTCTCACGTTCTCCTCCACGTTACTTAATCATCGATTACTTGATAGATATCCTATCTTTTGGTAATGGTCGCTGCGATCGTTAAGACCTTAATTACCGTGCATTGTGGGCAATAATTATCCGATGATTTTCCTTTTCTGGAAAGAGGAACGACTATTTGAAGTCGGACTTTCTGACTCCTATATTGATCTTTGGGCTCCACTCTCCCGAGTCAATCTCGAAGTCTCGTCTTCCGAGCTGACCTCAAGGCCTTCATTTATCTTATCGAGATGGTCTCGAGAGCCCGATACCCGGTCTGACCTCGGGAGCTTTCATCTGTTCTCTCGAAGTAGTCTCGGGAGCTCGATTGCCGGTCTAATCTCGGGGCTTTACTCCATTCTCCCGAGATAGTCTCGGTTTGACCTCGGAGATCTGGTTTGGTGGTCCCTGCTATGTAGCTTCCCCGTACAATGTGTCCATCCCGGGATGCTCATCCCTATCACAAGTCCCCCCTTCAAGTCTAATCGAAGGAAATGTGGCTGACTGATTAGGCTGACGGTACAACGAGAGGAAGCTGTGCATCTGCGGGGTCCATATTGTCATTCCTTCTCTCTTGGCAACCTATCGGGTGCGAGAATTCGAAACATTCGTCTCTTGGCCCGAGGCGGTCCTTTGAATTAGTTCAAAAGTCCCTGTGAGTTCCGAGACTCGATAATGATACTGTCTATCACCCATTAAAAGTGCATGGGATATCTTAATGGCGAGGAAAGCGAGTATGACATTGCCACGTGACCAGATCTTTTCTTCGTGATCTCCTTCTGATACGCGCCGCAGGGTCATACCAAACGACGACCATAATGAGGGGCAATGCCTCGAGATGGGCAGTCATTACCGTCCACGTGTCGTGCCCCTATTGTCTACACGAGGGTGACTTCTTCTCTATAAAAAGGGGAGTCGAAAGCGTCCTTCCGTCTTCTTGCATCGTCGATTATCAGAGCTTGTGCACCCCGTTCCCGCCTACTAGAATTTTCTTTCACTAGGGCTTCTTTTTCATGCATAAGTTTCCTTCATCTTCCATCTTTTTCTTCCTCTTTCATTCGAAGTCATGGGCAAGGAAGGAAAAGGGAAAAGAGACCAAGGTAGGAAGGAGAAGCCGGAAGAGGAAGAGGTTTACTGTCCGGAGTGGTACGAAGCCACTTCGTCTAAGGTTAAGTTCGCCACCCTCAGAGCCGCCTGTGAAGCGTATGACATTTCGGCAGAGTTGGATGTGGAGGTCCCTCGGCTAGACCAATCTCTCGTAGAACCTCCCTTAGGGGTCTTCACCTTTTCTTAGGCAGGTAGGGTTTGCCTCCGTTTTCCTCTTCCCCCTATTTCATGGTCATATCCGATTATTTTGACATCCCATTGCACCAGATGACTCCCAACGCCTTCGCTCAGATGGGCGGGACGTTCATCCTCTTCAAGCTCTTCAACATACCTTTGACCCCTCGCTTCTTTTATTTTTTCTTCCTCCCAAACTTAGCATCCAGAGGGGCGTTCAGTTTTACTGCTCGCCATGACCATAAGTTCATAGGAAGCCTCCCTTCCTCCCACAAGGGCTGGAAGGAACGTTTTTTCTTCATTAGGCTTCCCGAGTGCCCCTTCTACCCAACTCGCTGGAGAGAAAACCTACCCCCTCTTCCGGAGATAGGCGACTTCCAACAAGATTCGGGGTACCAGCGGGCCAGAAGCGTCCTAGCCGGCATGGAGTTCCACGCCCCAGCCTGATGCAGTGCGAAGAACTCCTATATCGGCTTGGCTCAGCTCCAAAGCCATTAACCTTAACCATAGTCTCAGTAAGTTCATCCTTTTATTAAATACTTGTTGATTCTAACTGATGTCTTATTGTTTTTGTATTGCAAGAACATCATGCTTCCCGGGCGATGAGCAAGCTCCTTAAATGGGAGCTAGCCAACGAACAAGTCCTCGCCCCTCCTCCAGCTCCCACCGCCTCGGTGGTTACCCGGCTAAAGATTTAGCAGAAGCAGAGCTGCCCAATGCCCAGGAGATGATCCTTCCCCCTCCCCATTGGGACGGGAGGCAGCGATGAAGAACCTGCACCTCGGGTTCTTCCGTCGGAGGAAGAGCCAGCTGGGAAGGGGGAATGCAGGTGGCTTGTCTTGCCCCGGGACGAAGTCAAGGAGAGGCAGGCAACCCCTCCTGCCCCTCTGAGGAAGAGATCCCGTGCACCCTCAGCATCCCCCATAGTCACCAAGGAGGAGAACACAGTTCCCCTCTCAAAACGCTACCAACGGGCGCCTTTTCCTGCCGCGGAGTCTCGTGCTGCCATCGCGACCCCTGCCTAACCTCGTGAAGACCCAAAAGGCAAGCGTGTGGAATCAACGAAGCCCCGCCTAACGAGCGCTCATATGTGCCAGAAGGTCCGGGCGGCAGAGAAGGTAGCCTCTCTAGGACTTCGAGCAGTGAAGCTAAAGGAGACCTCGACCGAGGGTCATATTTCTGAGGAAGCATCTTCACGGAGGAGGATGTCCCGAGCCCCTTCGAAGTGCCCCTCGAAGCACCTAGCGCTCTGCCCCTCTGCCGCTCCGAAGATAAGTCTTCCCGGAGGAGCCGGGAAGTCACGAGAGGGAGGATCTCAGGCGCTTCGGCTGGGTTACTCACCAGTCTGCACGAGCTACTCCTCAAGGTAAAGATTTCGTGTTTTCCTATTAACAATGTTTTCTCTCCTAACTCTTGCTTGTTGTGACAGGCCGCATCTGACTGCCTTATCATGGGCAGGCGCCTATCCTTCGAGAAAGAGACTGACGTCTTGCGTCAACAGGTGACCAAATTAGAGGCAGAGGTCTACCGAGCTCGTGAGGAAGGTCTAATGTAGGCAGAGGTCAGCAGGGGTCTTCGGCTTAAGGTGGAGCACTACATGGACTCCTTGCTGGCCTCTAAGTCCTCTCTACACAGCTCTCGCCACCCGGAGTACCTCCTATCAGAGCTGGCGAAGACCCTCACTAACGAGGTGAGCCACTTAGCTCATGAGAAGGGGTGCTTCGAGGAGCGGGAGGAAAAGTTGTCAGAGGACCTTCGCCTGAAGACTCGGAGTGAGCCAAGTTGCAACTCCTGGCGACCACAGAGCAGCTCAAGAAGGCCCAGGCTACTGAGGACCAACTATCCTCGGAGGCAATCGAGCTAAAGATTTCCCGGGACCAGGCCTCAGAAACATTGAAGACATATAAGGCCGATGAAGAGTCCCGGTAGGTGGAGGCGGAGGTGGCGTTCAAGGCTAAGTTCCTTCAATTTGATGAGTTTGGGGACCTCCTGGCCGGCCACGTGCCGAGACAGTTGAAGTAGGCTTCAACGGGGCAGTCCAGCAATTTCGGCGAGCGGGAGTGTTAAAATCGGACGCCGACCTTAGCTTCCTCAGCGTCAGTTAGGCTTGGGAGAAGCAGCCACTAGAGGAGAAGGAATTGTAGCCAGCTCATTTTATTTTCTTCTCCTTTATCTTGCCTTTTCTTTTTCGTTTCCTAATTTTCTTCAGATGTAATCTACAATTTTTGAATGAAATAATTTTATACTATTTTCTTCTATACTCCAAGTTTGAATGTATTTGTCTTCTGACCCTTTTCTTGAATATATTTGTCTTCTGTCTCACTCTCTTTTAATTTTCTGTACTTTGTGAGATGTACTCTGAATTGAATGAAGTGTATTTGTCTTTTGTGTCTTTTTCTTCAAATGTAATTCCAGCTTATGTTTGTCTTCTGTTCTTAATTGAAGGTACTCCAAATGTAACCTTCACCAATAAATGAAATACATTCATCTTTCATATCTCGTTGCCCATCTTCTGTGTATCCTTCCTCGCCTCTTCTCCCATATAAACTCCATTACACACGCGAGGTCTAACTGTTGGATCGAGGTGGATCGATAAGAGGAGGGTGAATTGATAGATTTGAACTTTTAAGAAGGGTCACTTGATTTTACTTGGTTGCAACTGGAAGGTTGCTTCCAAGACAGTAAAGCTCAACTAAAACACTCCTTATGGCGGAGAAGCCTTTACAAATGACAGACTTAAAGAGATTACAAAAGAATTGTTCTTTTATTTTCTTTAGCTTCTAGACCTATTTATAGCCAAAGACAGTTAATCTTGACCGTTGATCATAGATAGGCTTGAATCTTGAGCATCAATTTAAAGGATAAATTTTATCCTTTATCTTAAATAAAAGATATATATTTAAAAGATAAATTTAAAGGGTAAATTTTATCCTTTATCTTGAGCTGTGACACGACCATCTATTTCCTTATCATTTAAATCAATGGAGAATAAATCTCCTTATCATTTAAATCAAAGGAGGATAAATCCTTATCCTTTAAATATGATAAATATTATCCTTATGCTTCACTTATTTTTCCAAACGCTTCAAGCCACATTAAAGTCTTCAAGCCGGTCTTCCTTTGCTTCAGTCAAGTTCAAGTCCAAGTCTGATCAAGTCTTCTTTAATGGTCCAAGTCAAAGTCAAGTCAAACTTTGACTTGGTCAAAGTCAACCAAGTTGACTTTTTATAGAAATTATATTCGGGTGATTTCCGGCCAACCGGAGTTAGGCTCACCTGAACCGAATTCCGGTCTTTCGCCCCTCAAGCGTACTTCCTCCCGGCTTCTCGTCCCTTGGACGCTCACGTCCTTCTCGCTCCACCGACTTACTCTTCCGCAGTCTTCGCGTCCCTTGGATTCAACGAGCTCGTCGGCTCACTCCCTCGTGTCATCCTTCTTGGCTAGGCTTGCTTATCTCGGGTATCCTCGACACCGTGAGATGGTAGGAGTTTATGCTCCTCCTAGTTGGGGTATCCTTGGCACCATGATCAAGCTTACTCATCTCAGGCATCGTCGGCATCACGAGATAGCAGGTTCTTCAACTCCTCCTGGCTGGGCATCCTCGGCACCTCGACTAGGCCTACTCATCTCGAGCATCCTTGGCACTGCGATATGGTAGGATTTTATGCTCCTCCTGGTCGGGCATCCTCGACACCATGACTAGGCCTACTCATCTTGGGCATCCTTGGCACCACGAGATGGTAGGATCTTCAACTCCTCCTGGCCGGGCATCCTCGACACCTCGGCTAGGCCTACTTATCTTGGGCATCCTCGACACCATGAGATGGTAGGAGTTTATGCTCCTCCTGGTCGGGCATCCTCGGCATCATGACCAGGCCTACTCATCTCGGGCATCCTCGGCACCACGAGATGGTAGGATCTTTAAGCTATTGCATCGGGTCTTGATAAGATATTTCGTTTGTTTCTTTCATTACTGAAACTACAAAGTAGTACAAAGATGCATACACATACATATATATTTCTCACATAGCTCACCGAGTACGATATGGCTGGAGGTGATTCTCATGCCATAGTCTATCCAGCTTTTTTCCTTCATCGTCTTGTAGATAATAACTACCTCCGGTGAGCTTTTTGATGACAATGTAAGGTTCGCTCCATTGGGGCTCGAGCTTTCCGTGGTCGCCGACCGGCTTGATTCTTTTCCAGACCTGATTTCCAACTTGGAAAGTTCGGGTCACCACTCGATGATTGTACGCTTGTTGGATACGTTGCTGATATGCAACTAGTCGGGTGGTCGCCTTGTCTCGCACTTCTGCGATCAGGTCTAGGTTGATCAACCATTCCTGATCATTGTCTTCTTTTTTGTAGTGTTGCTGTCGCATGGACTCATCGCCTATCTCCACCGGAATTACTACTTGAGTTCCATATACCAAATTGAAAGGACTCTGACATATTCCTGCTTTGGGAGTGTTGTGGTATGACTAGAATGCTTGGGAGCTCTTCGACCCAGCTGCCTTTGACGTGGTCCAGCTTTATCTTGAGCCCCCTAATAATTTCCCAGTTGACGACTTTTGCTTGACCATTACCTTGTGGATATACGACCGAAGTGAAGGCTTGGTGAATACCCAGTCCTTCACACCACTCTCTTTGTTTGCGCCCTGCGAATTGTCTGCCATTATCCAACACCAACCTATAAGGAATGTTGTACCTGCAGACTATATTCTTCCACAGGATTTTCATCACGGCAGCCTCCGTGATGTGCGTGAGTGGTTCAGCTTCAACCCATTTTGAGAAGTAGTCGTCTAGCACTAACAGAAACTTCTTCTACTGAGGTCTAATCAGAAAAGGACACACAATGTCCATTCTCCACTGGTCGAAGCGGCAGGAAATAGTGGAGGCTCGAAGTAGTTCTGTTGAGCGATGCGTGATATGATGATACTTTTGACAGACCTCGCATCTAACTACAAATTTGACGGCATCTGCTTGCAGCGTGGGCCAAAAGTATCCAACTAGGATAATCTTTATAGCCATGGATCTTCCCCCAATATGGCTTCCACATATGCTTTCATGAATCTCTCGCATGATGTAGTCAACTTCCTCTAGACCAATACACTTGAGCAAAGGTCGGGCAAAAGCTCTTTTATATAGCTGCTCCCCATCCAGCTTAAACCTGGCAGCCCTGCGACGGAAAAGCCATACTTCCTTATCACCCGTCGACATAGTCCCACTACGTAAGAACTTCACATAGGGCTCTCCAGTCGGGTAATGCAGTATCAACGACCTCTTCTTCGATCTGGGTCATTGTTCCTTCTGGAGCGCTAGGCTCGTCCAACATCCATGATGTAATGGAGCTGACCAATTTGACTAATTCATCTGCCTTGACATTGTCAGCTCAGGATATCTTTTGCAAAACAACCTCAGTGAAAGAAGACCTTAGCTGCTCATAGATGGACACATACCTTTGTAGGCACTCATTCTTAATTTCGAACTCACCTTTTATTTGTTGAGCCATGAGCTGAGAGTCTGAGTACAAGATAACGCGAGCAACTCCCACTTGCTTGGCCGCTTGTAGTCCTACTAGGATCGCCTCATATTCGGCTTCGTTATTGGTGACCCGAAAGTGGAGTCGGATAGATAATTGCAATACATCTCTCCTGGGAAAAATCATCAGAACTCTGCCCCCGCTATTCTTGTTGTTGGAGGAACCATCAATGTAGATTTTCCATACTTCATCGACTTCAGGTCCTGGGACAACTTTGAGCATAAAATCAGCTAGAGCTTATGTCTTGATGGCTGTACAAGACAGGGAAGGGGAAAGACATGATAGTTGACCTAGAGGAAACATTTACCACCTTAAGGGCCAATAAGTTGAAACTGACCCTGCTAAGTGTTTGTTCGGGGTGAAGAGTGGTCGGTTCCTCAGGTACATGGTGACGGAAAGGGGGATTGAGGCTAACTTAGAGAAAGTGCAAGTCATCCTCAACATGTCATCCCCTCGCAATTTTAAGGGCGTTCAGTGATTGAATGATAGAATTGCAACTCTGTCCCGATTCTTCTCCAAATCTGCTGACAGAATCTTGCCATTCTTCAAAATTCTGAGGAAGATTGTTAAGATTGATTGGGATGATCAGTGCGAGAAAGCTTACATGGATTTAAAAGCATACATCGCCGAGCTCCCCATCCTCTATAAGCCATTGGAGGGAGAAACGTTGTTCGTCTACCTGTCCGCGGCTAAACAAGTCGTGGGTTCTGCGCTCATACGGGAAGAAGGTACTACTCAGTATCCAATCTACATCTTTAGGCATCTCCTAAAGGACGCAGAAATTCGGTATACTACCTTGGAGAAGCTGGCCTACACTTTGGTATTGATGGCCCGAAGATTGAGGCCATATTTCTTGGTGCATCCCGTGGTGGTACTCACCAATAGCCCACTTGGGTGCATCCTCACCAACCCAGAGGCTTCAGGATGGCTGATCAAGTGGACAACAGAGTTGAGCGAGTATGAGATTGAGTACCACCCTTGTAGTACCTTCTTCCCGTATAAGCGCAGAACCCACGACTTGTTTAGCCGCGGACAGGTAGACGAACAACGTTTCTCCCTGAAGATTGGATATTGAGTATTACCTTCTTCCCGTATGAGCGCAGAACCCACGACTTGTTTAGCCGCGGACAGGTAGACGAACAACGTTTCTCCCTCCAATGGCTTATAGAGGATGGGGAGCTCGGCGATGTATGCTTTTAAATCCATGTAAGCTTTCTCGCACTGATCATCCCAATCAATCTTAACAATCTTCCTCAGAATTTTGAAGAATGGCAGGATTCTGTCAGCAGATTTGGAGAAGAACCGGGACAGAGTTGCAATTCTATCATTCAATCACTGAACGCCCTTAAAATTGCGAGGGGATGACATGTTGAGGATGACTTGCACTTTCTCTAAGTTAACCTCAATCCCCCTTTCCGTCACCATGTACCCGAGGAACCGACCACTCTTCACCCCGAACAAACACTTAGCAGGGTTCAGTTTCAACTTGTTGGCCCTTAAGGTGGTAAATGTTTCCTCTAGGTCAGCTATCATGTCTTTCCCCTTCCCTGTCTTGACAGGATATCATCCACATATACTTCAATGTTCCTCCTGATCTGGTGGCGAAAGACTTTATCCATCATTCGCTGATAGGTTGCCCCTGCATTGCGCAGCCCAAACGACATGACATTGTAGCAGTAGGTACCATTTGCTGTCATGAAACTGACCTTCTCTTGGTCTTCCCGAGTGAGGGGAACCTGGTGATACCCCTGATAAGCATCCAACATCGAAATGAAATCGCAGCCAGAGGTAGAATCCACCAGTCAATCAATGCGAGGCAAGGGGTAATAGTCTTTAGGGTAGGCTTTATTTAAATCTTGGAAATCAATATAGACCCGTCATTTACCCCCGGGCTGAGGGACAAATACAACATTCATCAGTTAGGTCAGGAATTGAACTTCTCTTATATGTCCGACCTTCAGCAACTTGGCGACTTCATCCCTGATGATCTTGTCCTGCTAGGGCGCAAAGTGTCTTCACCTCTATTTCACCAGCCGGTCTCCCAAGTTTATATGCAACCGATGCATGGCCAAGGCAGGGGGACTCCTTTGATCTCTTCAGTAGCTCATGCAAACACGTCTCGATGGTCCCTTAAGCAGCTGATCAGATGACTTCTCAGTTCTGGTGTAAGATCAGTCACAATCCTCGTGGTTTCTCCCGCTTGTTGAGAATGAATCTGAACCTCTTCGCTTTTGATCTCCCTGCATTCTTCTTTTGGCCCTTCTTCTTCTCGAGGATTGGCCAGGTCTATTTGTAACGCTTCATGTGTCTTCGGGTTCTTGTGGGCTTCTGTCTTGACCTCCCCACTGTAGCACCGCCGGGAAGCTAACTAGTCCCTTTTGACTTCGGCCACCTGCTCACCCACCGGGAACTTGACCTTCTAATGGTAGACTGAGACCACCGCCTGGAATAGACTGAGCGCCGGATGCCCCAGGATGGCATTGTAGGATGATGGGACTGTTAGGACCAAAAGAAATTTAGATATCTCCACAATGGTATGATATTGTCTACTTTCGGCCTAAGCCCTCATGGTTTTGCTCTTAGGCTCTCCCAAAAGGCCTCATACCAATGGAGATATCATTATTCCTTATAAGCCTATGATCTTTCCCATGTGTTTTAGATGTGGGACTATGTTTGCAACCTTGCAACTGTTGGTGCAGGAAGCACCATATCGAACCTTGTTTTGATATTGGCAAAGGATTCAAAGTTAAGTACCATTTGTGATCTAACGTTGTTCACTGAGTGTGCAGAAAAAGTCCTAGCGAAGGGCTGCTAGGCACCTGGCGAAGGACAGCCAGGGTAAAAAGTCCTAGCGAAGGACTGCTAGGCACTGGCGAAGGAATGCCAGAGCAAAAAGCCCTAGTGAAGGAATACTAGGCACTGGCGGAGGAATGCCAGGGTAAAAGCCCTAGCGAAGGACTGCTAGGCACTGGCGAAGGAATGCCAGGGAATAAAGCCCTAGCGAAGGACTGCTAGGCAACGGGCGAAGGACAGCTCGGTATCCAAGACCTGGTAAAGGACCGCCAGGCAAAAGTCCAACCAGAGGAACGGTTGGCATTAGGTACATTCTCCCGAGAGGAGTAGGTGAGGATGCGTTCCCCGTCGAGGGAACAGTAGGCGTCGGTTCGACCTAGGGTTCCATTTAGGAGACCCAAAGTCAGAACCAAGACAGCTAAGGCTGTATAAAATATTAATATTTCTACTTTTTGGACTAACCCTGGATGTAGGACCGAAGGATTGAGTGTCTGCAGCTCAGAGAGCCTTAAAGGAGTGAGGCAGAAGCTGAGCAGGGCGCCCCGGATGTTCCGGGCGCCCCCAAGGTGAACACAAATTAGCAGGAGCAAAAACACGCTTCGACAGTTATCTGTCGGGGCGTTCCGGGCGCCCCCACTGCTCCGGGCGCCCGGCATGTTGCGGGCGCCCCCAGCGCCAACTGCCGAAGCAGCTCCCCTTGAAGCCAGCAGATGAAACTTTGACCCGGTCAATCCGGGCGCCCCGGTCAAAACTGATCCCGAGGGTAAAGGGATCAGAAGCTGACCGAGAAGTTGCCGGATCAACCGACACGTGGGGGGCGCCCCCGACGTTCCGGGCGCCCCCAGGCCCTATATAAAGGGCCCTCGACCCCAGGCTTCAAAGCATCACTTGATTCAATGCTTCAACGCTCTTCTGCTCTCGCGCCTTGCTCCGGAAACCTCCCAACTCGAGCCGACGACGTCCTGCTGCTCTGGAAAAAGTCAATCTACTCCGGACGTCGGTAAAGAAGAGTGATTTTTAATTTACTGCACTTATTCCTGTAATCAATCTTTGTAAACTGCTTTTACGCCTCATATAGAATTGCCCAAAGTAAACGATCAACGATCGTGGGCCTTGGAGTAGGAGTCTACCTAGGCTCCGAACCAAGTAAAAATCACTGTGTCTGCGTGTTTTATTTTTTATCTTCCGTTGTGCAAATTCTCTATCTTAAATCCGAACGTTTTTCGATATTCACCCCCCTCTATCGGTTCTCTCGATCCAACAGCAACCCCAATAATCCCCCCTCAAACAAAGGACCACATGCCCCCCACAAGCGGAAACCCTTTCCGTTTTGATGTCTGATCCTCAACCTATCAGGACTTGTTGTCCTTCGGTCCACTCGACCTACTAGGACTTCACTGCCTAGCCGTAACTAGGACTTCTCTGCCTGATGTTTGGTCCTCTTGATCAAGACACGAGAGCCCACACATCCTTTATTTAAGGCTTAACCCACATGGTTAGATCTGGATCATGAAGAGCGACCTGGCTCTGCTACCAATTGTTAGGACCAAAAGAAATTTAGATATCTCCACAATGGTATGATATTGTCCACATTGGGCCTAAGCCCTCATAGTTTTTCTCTTGGGCTCTCCCAAAAGGCCTCATACCAATGGAGATATCATTATTCCTTATAAGCCTATGATCTTTCCCATGTGTTTTAGATGTGGGACTATGTTTGCAACCTTGCTACCCCAACAAGGACATCCATGATCATAAAGGGCATCCTTCTCGTCCTCTCCAACATGTCATCCCCTAATGACAGAGACAGGGGGATCTACCCTATCGACTGCACTCTGTGTTCGGTGAAGCCGAAGAGAGGGGTGGAGACCGGATACATCTCATCCTCTTCGATTTGCATCTGGTCTAGAGCCGCCTTGTACAGGATATTGACGGAGCTACCTGTATCCACAAAGATGCACTTAACCTCGTAATTAGCTATCCATATGAGGATTAATAGTGCATCTTCATGGGGAGCTTCCACGTCCTCTAGATCGTCAGGGCCGAATGAAATATCAGGGCCCTAGCGCTTGTCGCTGCTTGTCCCAATGGCCTAGTTCTCCAGCCGACGTGTGTGGGCTTTCCTTATTCGATGAGGGTCTCCTCCAGTAGGCCCTCCGGAGATGACTCCCACATGGACCGATAGAGGCCCGCGCACCGGAGCTTTGCTCTTCTTATGATCTCTTTCGGGGGAGATAGATTGGCGGTGCACTATCTCCCGACTCCTTCCCGTCGAACATGACCGGGATCGACACTTGGATTTATCTTCCCCTGATTGTCATCGATGAGGGGAAGGGCTTCGCCGAGGGGATCGCCATTGATACCCTGCTTTATTCCACCGTTTGCGAGGCTTGGCGTCCGCATCCTTAGGTCTCCTCTTCTTCAAGGTGTATCACTCCTCTATAGAGTGCGTCGTAATGCTGTGGAAGTCACAGTACTTCTTCGGTGGTTCGAGTTTCGCGATGTCGACCGTCTCCACCAACCTCTTCTTACCGGGCCAGTGATCCTTCCTGGAG
Organism: Boesenbergia rotunda; assembly: GCA_024364735.1. Taxonomy (NCBI): domain Eukaryota; kingdom Viridiplantae; phylum Streptophyta; class Magnoliopsida; order Zingiberales; family Zingiberaceae; genus Boesenbergia; species Boesenbergia rotunda. The sequence continues at coordinate 478,016 of JAGFNQ010007332.1, read as the reverse complement.
CGAGGATCTTTTGCCCGGGCTGGTGCGGGTAGTTATCTTCTCTCGGATCATACCGAGATCTGGATAGGGACTCTCACCGGATCTATGCGGTGGGTGTGTTGCACCTCTTCGACATTGACGTGCTTGACGGAGCGCCCCAATATATCATCGAAGCTGATTAGTGGTTTCTTCACTAGCGACTGAAAGAAATTGCCTTCAGAGAGTCCTTGCATGAAGGCACTGATGAGGATCTCCAAAGTAGCGATTGGATCATCTTGACCCACCCGATTGAACCGCTGGATATAGTCCTTCAGCGGTTCTTTAACCTTCTGTTTGAGGGCAAACAGGTTCAACGCCGTCTTCTGGTATCATCGGCTGCTGGCGAAGTGGTGTAAGAAGATGGTTCTAAACTCCATGAAAGAGTTTATCGAACCTTGGGACAACCTCTGGAACCATCTCTGGGCGGCCCCTGACAAGGTGTTCAAGAACACCCAGCACTTTACACCATCTGTGTATTGGTGTAAGAGAGTCGCGTTCTCGAATTTGCAGATGTGGTCCTTCGGATCCGTCTTCCCATCGTAGTCATCAATTCCTAGACCACGAAATTGCTTATGCATCCGCTATAGGGTCTATCATGTATGTCATGCTTTGTACTCGTCTAGATGTCTTGTATACTTTGAGTATGACCAGCAGATACCAGTCAAATCCAGATGAAAGTCACTAGACAACTGTCAAGAATATTCTTAAGTACTTACGAAGGGTGAAAGAATATTTCTTGATATTTGGAGGCAATGAGGAGCTAGTTGTAAAGGGTTACAGTGACGCAAGCTTCCAAATCGACAAGGATGATTTCAGATCACAGTCAGAATATGTATTTTGCTTGAATGGTGGCGCTGTGAGCTGGAAGAGTTCGAAGTAGGACACAGTCATTGATTCTACAACAGAGGCCGAGTATATTGCTTTGTCTGATGCAACAATAGAGGTTGTTTGGATCTGAAAGTTCATTATAGAGCTTGGTGTGGTTCCTAGTATAGCAGACCCAATAGACCTTTATTGTGACAACAATGAGGCAATTGTACAAGTTAAGGAACCTCGCTCTCATCAATGGACCAAACACATACTATGGCGCTTCCATCTCATTCGAGAGATCATCGATAGAGGAGCTGTGAGGATATGCAGAGTACCCACTGATGTTAACATCACGAATCCTTTGACCAAGGTTTTGGCATAAAAGAAGCATGATGGTCACACTAGTTCACTGGGTATTAGATATTACAATGATTGACACTAGTGCTAGTGGAAGATTGTTAGTAGGAGCTCTAGAGCCAATTATGTGATGATTGACTAGGGACTTTTTGTATCATATTCTATCATTAATAAAGACATGTTTGGTTATTATACTTTATATTTGTGCCAAATAACTAAGTATAATAATGTCCTTGGGTAGTAGGTTCTTATCTATATTATATCGATTGGTTGAATCGATAGTGAGATGATGTAGAGAACACTATACTAAACCATTCCTAGTCAAGCATTAATATTCAAGGACAATATTAATGCATGGAGACTAGCATATAGATCAATTGATGACTTGAGCTCACAAGTCATGGATATATGATATCAAGTTGATACATGAGTATACATTAGAGAATGTGTACTGAATTGACTTGCCATGGGAAAGTTTCATAGATTGCCATATGAGTGTCACAAAGTTTTCTCATGTGACTATTAGTATAAATAGTCCTTAGACCTGAAGTCACTATGGTCCCCTACATAAGGAGTTATGTAACAGGGTGTACTATAAAGGCGATTACTAGGTATGTAATAAATTATGCGGAGAGATATGAGTGATGTAGATGAGATCTATCCCTCCCATATGATAGGAGTGATATCTGTGGGCCCCTTGATCGAGTAGGACTACTAAAATGCATGATCATACTCAAATGAGTCAATATGAGATATTGAGCTCATTTGTTTGAGTGAGTCTACTCGAGGATCAAGAAACACAAAGATTGATCGAGGATGCCACAGTCTATGCCTCATTGGTCAATCTAGATATCGAGAATGGAAGGACAAGGTCAAATATTATCATAGTCACGGAGGTTAAGTCGGATCTCGATTTTCTCGTCACTTGGGTAGCAATGATGCATTGCTAGATGTCGCTCAATGCTTATGTGTCTAAAGCGGTTTAGACATATTGCCAACGTTACGTGAACCTATTGTTGGATCGAAGAAAACGATAGAGGGGGGGGGTGAATATCGTTAATAAATTTTCGGACAGTTAAAGAATATACGCAGCGGAAAAAGATAAAATGCACAAGAACACAAGTCAATTTTTTACTTGGTTCGGAGTCGCGGTCGGCTCCTACTCCAAGGCCTACGGTCCTTGACCGTTTACTTTGGGCAATTCTATATTTGGAAAGATCTTTACAGATTGATAGTACAGATATATAATTTGAAAACTAAATCACAACACTTTCGTAAAATGAAACTTTTACCGACGCCTGAGATGGATCGAATTCCGGAGCAGAGGGTCATCGTCGGCGTTGAAATCTCGAAATGGAACTTTGCCGGAGCGCAGCGCGTGAGCGAAAGTGTTTGGAGCGTTAGAAAGAATGGATGTTGAAGCCTTGGGGGTGAGCCCCCTTTTATAGTGCTCATACGGGCGCCTGTGACGTTGGGGGCGCCTAACACGTGCCCTTCCCTGCGCGAATCCTTATCCGCTAGCTCGGTCAGCGCTTATCCACCTCCACTTGGGCGCCTGAGCAGATGGGGCGCCCGTGACCTCACGAGCGCCTGATCTGGCTTGGTCCAGAGGCTTCGCAGCTATGTTTTGGGTTTTGCCTTCACTCTTGGGCGCCCGTATCCATACGTGCGTCTATCTCCATTCGGGCGCCTAGGCCCAGTGAAGTACCTCACTTGCAGACGACTAGTCCTTCGACCCTGCAACTAAGGTTAGTACAAAAAACACAACAAGTATTAATTACAGCTGTAGCTGTCTTGGTTCTGACTTCGGGTCTCCCAAATGGAACCCTAGGTCGAACCGACGCCTACTGTTCCCTCGATGGAGAACGCGTCCTCACCTACTCCTCTCAGGAGAGTTTACCTTTTGCCAACCGGCTCCTCCGGTTGAACTTTTGCCCGATCCACCTGACCAGGTCTTTGTGCCCAACTTTCGGTCAGGTCTTCTTGCCCAGTCCTCGACCATGACTTCGTGCCCAACTTTCGGTCAGGTCTTCGGTGCCCAGCCCTTTGCCAGGACTTAGTGCCTAGGTTAACTAGGACTTTTCTTCCACTTTGGTTACTCCTCTCTTGACTCTCCTTCCTTTGTTTAATATATCACTGCCTTAAGTATATTGTCAAACATTAAAACACTTAGAGGAGGACATCACTGATGTAACTTGCACCAACACCTATTAGGTCACACACTAAGAACACGATGCTTCAGAGATTAATTGATCTTAGTTTGAATATGATTTGGTCCAAATTGGATTAATTGAGTTAGTCTCAAGTGAATCCAATTGGATTATGGGATTGAAATCTAATTTGAGTTTGACTCATTTAGATTAGACTCAAACATATTTGAATGAGATATTAATTTATTAAAATATTTAATAAATTAATAACAGAGGAAGATGAAAAGTTTCTCTTTATTGAATGAAGAGAAGTTAAAGAGTCACATGAGAAAATGTGCTCTAAGTGGATTTTTATTAGCATTAATGGAGGGAAGCTAAAGGGACAAAAACTCTTCATATTCATGGGATGAGTATAAAAGAGTTTTTCTTGTCATTTGGATGATGAACTTGTCATTCTTCCTTCTCTTCCTTCTCTTGGCCAAAATCTCTCTTCTCCCTCTCCTTTTTGCTTAGTGAATCTCCTTTTATGGCTAGCACCACAATGGTGATTCTTCTCCGAAGCTTGAGAGATCGTGTTCATGTGGATACACATAGAGGCACGAACACTTGAACGTGCAAGAGATCCAGCATACCTTGGATAAACGGGATAAGCGAAGGGCACGCGCCAAAGGTATACATATACGATAGGAATTTGTAAATTAACTTTGTATGAGTTTTCTTTCACATGGATCGCTCGTGGGATCTCTAATTTCCGCTGCGATTTTTGAATATTTTTGCCTATAGATCCCTATAAGGCCCTCCTTTGGGCCACGTAAGAATGATCTATGGGGGTCCAACCGTCGGAAACTCGAACCGGGCAAGGAAAGCTCATACCCGACGGCTGAAGAATTACTTCATCGGGATGAGCAGTAGCCAGCACCGAGGCCTTGTCATCTCATTTGGTCCAGATGATGTGGAGGACGTGGAGACGCCTTGGTAATTCTCACACGCATAGCTAATTATGAAGTTAAGCGTGTCTTCGTGGATACAGGTAGTTCTATAAACATCCTGTATAAGGCGACCCTGGATCAGATGCAAATTGATGAGGATGAGCTGCTACCGGTATCCACTCCACTCTTCGGCTTCACAGGGTATCGGGTGTAGCCGATAGGCCAGATTTCCCTATCTCTATCGTTAGGAGATGACCGCTGGAGCGGACGAGGAGGATTCCCTTCCTAATCGTGGATGCACCCTCATCCTACAACGCTATCCTCGGACGTCGCGCGCTCAATGTGTTCCAGGCGGTGGTCTCAGTCTACCACTAAAAGATCAAGTTCCCGATGGGCGATCAAGTGGCCAAGGTCAAGAGAGACCAGCTAGCTTCCCGACGATGTTTCAGTGGGGAGGTTAGGTCGGAAGCCCGCAAGAATTTGAAGGCTGAAGAAGCTCTGCAAGTTGATCTCGCCAACCCTCGAGAGGAGGAGGGATCCAGAGAAGAACGGAGGGAGGTCGAGAGTGAAGAAGTCCAAATACACCCTCACCAGACCGGGGGGGGGGGGGGTTACAAAGATTGTTGCTGCCTCCCACCAGAGTTGAGAAGTCGGTTGATCGATTGCTTCCAAAGTCATCTGGATGTGTTCGCCTGGGCTACTGAGGAGATCCAAGGAGTCCTCCCAGCCTTGGCCATGCATCACTTGCATGTGACCCTTGGGGCTCAACTAGTAAAGCAAAGATGAAGGCATTTTGCACCCGAGTAAGACAAGGCTATCAGAGAGGAAGTCGCCAAGTTGCTGAAAGCTGGCCACATCAGAGAAGTTCAATTCTCGACTTGGTTAGCTAATGTAGTTCTTGTCCCTAAGCTCGGGGGTAAATGTAGGGTGTGTATTGACTTTCGATATCTCAATAAAGCCTGCCCTAAAGACTGCTACCCTCTGTCTCGTATAGATAGACTAGTAGATTCTACCTCTGGTTGTAAGTTCATTTCCATGCTGGATGCCTACCAGGGGTACCACCAGGTTCCCCTCGCGCCTGAAGACCAAGAAAAAGTCAGTTTTGTGATGGCAACCGGCACATATTGCTATAACATCATGCCTTTCGGATTGTGCAACGTTGGGGCAACGTACCAGCACATGATGGACAAGGTCTTTAGGAATCAGATCGGAAGGAACATTGAAGTCTATGTAGATGACATCCTGGTCAAGACCGACAAGGGTAAAGATATAGTAGCTGACCTAGAAGAGACCTTCGCCACCCAGAGGGTCAACCTGCTGAAGTTGAACCCAACCAAGTGTCTGTTCGGGGTAAAGAGCGGTCAGTTCCTAGGCTACATGGTGACAGAGAGGGGGATTGAGGACAATGCCGATAAGGTGAAGGCCATCCTTCAAGGAGGTACAGACGCTGAAAAGCAGGATTACAACTCTATCTAGGTTCATCTCCAAGTTTGCCGATAGGACCCTGCCCTTCTTCAAGATTCTGAGGAAGGTAGTCAAGTTCGATTGGGACGACCAGTGTGAGAAGGCATTTGCAGATTTGAAAGCTTATTTGTCGGAGCTCCCTGTCCTTTATAAGCCAGTGGAAGGATGACCTTGTTCGTGTACCTGTCCGTGGCTGAGCAAGCAGTGGGCTCTGCACTCATTCGAGAAGAAGGCACGGTGCAGTATCCAGTCTACTTCTTTGGACACCTCTTGAAGGATGCAGAGACACGCTATACCATGATGGAAAAATTAGCCTACGCTCTGGTTTTAATAGCCCGAAGGCTTAGGCCATATTTCCTAGCACACCCAATTGTGGTTCTCACTAACAACCCGCTAGGAAGAGTTCTCACCAATCAGAAAGCCTCGGGTCGACTAATCAAGTGGACTGCGGAGTTGAGCGAGTACGGGATTGAGTACCAGTCTCGTACTGCCATCAAAGCACATGCCCTTTCAGATTTCATGATCAAATCTATCCCTGAGCCTGAAGCCGAGGGAATCTAGAAGATCTATGTCATCGGGTCTTCCAACAGCAAGCACAGCGGAGTCAGAGTGCTAATGGTCTCCTCCCGAGGGGATACATTACATTTATCTATTTAATTTTACTTCAGAGCCATTAACAATGAAGCCGAATACGAGGCGATCCTAGCAGGCCTGCAAGTAGCCAAGCAGGTGGGAGCTGCTCGGATCATTGTACATTCAGACTCTTAGCTTGTGGCACAACAAATAAAGGGCGACTTCGAAATAAAGTGTGAACGCCTGCAGAGGCTATTCTGCAGAAAATCTCCCAGGCAGACAATGTCAAGGCAGATGAGTTAGCCAAGTTGGCTATCCCAATCTCGGTCTGCTAGCTAGACGAGCCTAGTGCCCCTGAAGAGACTGTAGCTCAGATTGGAGATGAGGCGGAAGGCAATACCGTAGCCGATTGGAGGGATCCATATGTGGAGTTCCTACGCAGTAGGAACGCTCTAAGCATGGATCAAGGAATTCGATTATTTCGCCTCTGGGCTGCCAGCTTCACATTAGTCAGAGATCAACTATACCAAAGAGCCTTCGCCTGACTACTCCTCAAATGTATCGGGCCAGAGGAAGCCGACAATGTGATGCGAGAAATACATGAATACATTTGCGGGAGCCACATTCGGGGAAGGTCTTTGTCTAGGATGATTATCCTGGCAGGGTACTTTTGGCCCGCTTTGCAGCCACATTCAGCGAAGAAGCCGAAGCAACCGAACCAGAAGGCTCAAGGCAAAAAGTTCAATGGCACGTGCTACAATTATGGAAAGGCTCTTTGGTTACCACCTCAAATTAACATACAAGAGGTCTCCAGTTCGAGTCCTCTTGACGTCAATTATTTTATAATAATTGCACCAATATCATTTTATGATGTTGGAAAATTTATTCCTTCAATAATTCCGAATATATCTCCTTGGTATTTGACTTAGTCGATTCACGACCGTCGGAACTTCCGGGAGGTTGCTTTCGGAGGAAGCAAACTGATTGGTCTTTCACGTCGAGGCTAGTGTTGGACACTATCTCCGTAAAACGATATTGCTCCGCTACTGGTGTTTACGGATAGCAGCAATTCGTTTCCAAGATACAACGACGTCGTCTCGGAATAGTAGCACTTCAAATTCCGAGACCGGCGAACCTTCCGTAGGCTTCTCGGACTCTCGATGCAGAAGAGGGAGGAGTGCAAATGCTTATAGATTGTAATGCTTGAATGAATGAAATGATCTAGTGGAGGGATCTATTTATATTGAGTGAAGAGGTAAGTACTCTTTGGTTCGGACAGATCTGGACCGTTCATAACGAAAGGGTATAACCCTTTAAAGGTCATTTAATCTCGTCCCTTGATCTGAAGAATTATAACTCTTCAGATCCATCTTGATCTCGACCGTCAGATTAGAACATTTAATCCGACGCCTCAGATCCATTCTCCCTCCTCACATTCAGATCTTTGATCCGACGCTCCAGATCGCACCTTCTTGCGATCTGTCCAGATCTTTGATTCGACGGCCACCATTGAGCGTATCTTGAACAATTAATTTCTCATTCACCCTTATTCGGTTTTGAGCAAATAAATAGTCCAAATTTATCTACGCGAAACGTAGATTTCGATTTTGAAGTCAAACTTGACTTTCAACGATTGATGGCATCAAAATCGTATCCAACAATCCTCCACATGAATGGAAATTAATGCATGTATTGCATGTATGCATGCTGACACTTTACAAGAGTCCAATCGATAAGTCAATGCATCGGGAAAGGTAACTTGTGGCTTTGAACCTTCCACAGTGGAATGTTATCGAGCATACTAGGCTGTGCAGTGAACGTGATGTTATGAACTGCTCAGCTGTTGGTGTATACTAAGACAATAACACCCACACAGAGACTTATCTCACCCACTTTTAGTTCTCATAGTTGGTTCCGTTTCGGCCATTGACACCATCTTGGATTCATGAGTGTTTCATTGAAGCGACCTGTCTTCACACTCACATAGGTGACACTTCTATCAAGAGTATCCTACTATACTCCACCTTAAAGGTATAGAAATCATTAAAAGCATAAGCTTATCCTCACTACATGTGGTAGGACAACACCAAATCATCCTAGGATTGGGATAGTAGAGATAATTATTTCTCTTGTGTTGTTACCACACTTTTGTAATNGCTGATAAACCACAAGGTCAGCATCAGCTAATTTAAAAAGCTAGGAGAATAATATTCTAAAAATAAAATGGTAGATGAAACTATTAGGGAATCATCACTACGTATTCCCTCTATTGGATTCATCTCATGCGAGTTGTCTTTTCTTGGCACCCAATCCGCATTGTTTCAGTATCAAGAAATCATGTCTGATATGAAGTTATTGGGAGCCTTTTCTAGCTGTGTTAGGGCGACACTGAAATGATCACTCATGTGGGTTGCTTCTACGCTATTGATATTGAAGATTTACTTAGATGTTTGGGATATTCAAAATTATTTTGATAGACAAAGGTGTTTATACTGAGGTGAATTTGGGCATGGGCATGGGCATGCCAAAGATACTTAGTTCGATTCATCCAGTTCCACTGTTTTAATTCATACAAAAGAGTACTCTCGGCTCTTCAATTCCAACTGGCTAGTGCATAGTCTCGACTTGTCAGCTTGTTCCAACCTCACTAATAACTCTCAAAATTCCAAGTTACCAAACACAAAGTATTATCATTTCATTATTTTTGGCATGCACACAACACAAGTATTAAATTTAAAAATGGTTACAATCAAAGTGATAAATTTGGAAGTTTTTGAGTTTCTATTTAAAAAAAAAAACACTCCAACATTATTATGTTAAATGATTGGCTGCACAAAGCACTAGTTTAAAAAAAAACGTAATTATAATAGGTGAAAGATCAGCATGAGTTAACTTGCATGGTTGTCTTTTGCCTCTTCTTCTCCATAGGAAGAACACAGAGAGTAGAATGAGTACTACAACTAATAACTCACTAATAACTCTCAAAATTCCAAGTTACCAAACACAAAGTATTATCATTTCATTATTTTTAGCATGCATACAATACAAGTATTAAATTTAAAAATGGTTACAATCAAAGTGATATATTTGGAAGCTTTTGAGTTTCTATTTTTTAGAAAAAAAACACTCCAACATTATTATGTTAAATGATGGGCTCTACAAAGCACTAGTTTAAAAAAAAACATAATTATAATTTGTGAAAGATCACTAGATCAGCATGAGTTAACTTACATGGTTGTCTTTTGCCTCTTCTTCTCCATAGGAAGAACACAGAGAGTAGAATGAGTACTACAACCACAGCAACAGCCATGGAAATCACAAGAACCTGAGTTCTATTTGTATGTTTGCTACAGTAACAGGTGCCTCCTGAGCTACATGGGTTGCCCTCTAGTCTGATGTGGCAATTGTTGAATTATAAGAGCAGTTACTAGATTATATGTTCATAAATTAGTTGAAAAAATTGTAGGAAGATGGATTGTACCTCAGCAACAGTAAGCCCTTTGCTTGTTTATGGCACAAGTCAACTGGCATAGGGCCATCAAGTTTGTTGGATGATAAATCTCTGCATACGAAAAGATAACAACATGGTTATCAGATATTTTAGTCAAAACTAGGTACTTGAGTTTCCCAAAGAGAAGGTATGTTTACTTACAGACTTTGGAGTGAACTCAAGTTTGCAAGAAAATAAGGAATAGTTCCAGTTAAGTCATTGTTTGATAGGTCCCTGTCACAAAGAAGAAAAGCAATTTTCTTGTACATAGATAATTAATTTAAGGCACTTGAGTTTCCCAAAGAGAAGGTATAAGCACTTACAGGCTTTGAAGTGAACTCAAGCTTGCAAGAAAATCAGGAATGGTTCCAGTAAAGTAATTGTTTGATAGGTCCCTGCGAAAAGAAGGAAAGCAATTTTCTTGTATATAGATAATTAGTTTACAAGAAAACAAAGGACTAGGACCAGAGAAGGCATTTTTTGATAAGCCCGTGAGCAATAAAGTTAAGGCATGTGCTTCATTGAAATTCAGCTCCTCCCTTGAACTATACATGGGCACGAAACTCCAAACCTTCAGCCATGTATAGTGACTTGTACAATCATCTTAAAATATTGCATACAAAAAATGCATGCTCAAATGGATGTGCAGCAGATGACAGTTGGAAACTAATGTTTATGGAGATGAAAAGGATCAAGCAAGGACACAGGGGCTTATATACATCAGATACTAGAAAGTTTTCAGTACTTACAAAAATTTGAGGGCTGTTAGATTTGCAATGGCAGTTGATATAGGACCTCCTAGTACTTTATAAGAAAGGTTTCTGCAAAATTTATTTCACAGTATAAAGATCCAATATTATTCCTTCTTCATGTGATATTGACCAAAGAATCTTTTCTAGTTTCTGAGATGCGTACAATAATGTAACCCTTGAGGGTGCTGAGCTAAAAAAACTGCAATTAACTATGCTCCAAGTCAATTGTGCAGGAGAACAAGGGCTACCTTGCAAATTTTGCATGTGATACTGCCTCTTTATGGCCATCAAAGCATCAACTGTTGTTTCATGAGTTTAGACGTTAATAAAGCACAAATACACTGACTTTGTTTTCAATCCAAGAATTTGTCACCGTTAAGTGGAAAACAACAAATGTATCTTACCTGTAAACTAGAATTTGTTAGAATCCTAGGGTAGCACATTTTAAATAAATCAATGCATTAAACCAAGGAGCAAAGTTTGTCCAGCACACATGCCAGTTTCGCTTGATCCTAATGTACCTGTTTATGGTACTGGTATACCCTGTAAGCACCAGCCAGCGTAGCTCATACAAATTAAGAACATGCACTATAAATTTGTGCGACAATAATACAAGCAGAATGCGAGGTACCATCCTTTGCCATATTGTTCAGATTTTTAATTTAGCGGTATATATGTATGCTTTGATTCAATGGAAGATAAAATATTATCTTATAAAAGTTGTAAATGTTGGGATGGGTCATAAATAGACCGAATGACTAGAGGGGAATAAATAATGATTGAGTTGATAAAAAATTTCTCTCTTGGAAGACCAAATATAAAAGTGAAGTGCAAAGAAATATTAAGAAAATTAGATCCTACATCTACGAACTCTTAAGGTGACACACCTCTTGAGTTTTATTTCTTTCCTTACCATGGTAGAGAAACCTCATGCACAACTATTTTTTCAATAAAAAAACAAATGCAAAAAGCAACAACTGTATATAAAAATATTAAGGTCTTAACGGTATAAACTTTAAGCCCTCAACAACATTAGACTATCAAAATAAAAGTAAAATTGTGGAGTTGTGAAATGGCTTGAGAATAATGGTATTGTTGTTGTTTTTGGAGCCCTATTGCCCCTCTATCCATGCTTGGACATGCTTGGATAAGCTTCATTGAGCTGTTCGGTTTAATGTCAATTGACCCAATTCCTTTGCTAGTCGATTGAAACATAAATCACGAGATCATTATCTATCAACTACTGTCTCCTTGACTTGTCAGCGATTCACACTCAACTGCCCAATCGACTCAACTTCAAATAGAAATATTCTATTTGCAACCAACTGACTCTTTAGTCGACTAGGATCAACCTCCAGTGGACTATATAGTCAACTACAACTCCGAAAGACCATGTTTCTTGGTCGAATCTACACTTACTACATGAACCTCAAAGTCCATGTCATTCTACTGTTACAAGTCACTAAAGAGTTTACCTTTATAAATGCACTTCACCTACTAAGAAATTTCTAGTCAGGTCGAAGTCCCTTAGATGCACTAAGCCCTCAGCTTGTTTGATGTGTTATCCTTCACTCTTTTGTCTTCTCTAATTAGCCTCAAAGCAACTACTTCAACGCTTCTTATCATGTGGTCCCTTGGATGCTCCATACTATCCTTCTCTAATCTCCATCCAATCTTCAAGCCAACATCAACTTAGTCACGCCAAGTCAAGCTCTGTAAGCCTTGTGTACTTCCAACTAAGTCCTTGCAAACTTTATACACACGTCATATACCAAACTTAAATCCTTTGCCAAACATATCTTAACAATTTGGTCAAATACGCCCACTTAAAACACAATTGCATTAATAGTAGGTTCTCAATAAGTTGTCCTCTTTCAATTATCTAATCCTAACACACAGCAGGTTGCAAGAGATGCACCTCCCTAGAATTGGAAACCTTGCATATGGGAATTAAGGTCTACCAGTTGAATAAACTAAGAAGTTTCAAGCACTAGATATTTGTTGGAATTTTAACAACCACTTGTATCTCCTCGGTATTTGACTTAGTCGATTTACGATCGTCGGATCTTCCGGGAGGTTACTTTCGGAAAAAGCAAACTGATTGGTTTACGTCGAGGCTAGTGTTTGACACTATCTCCGTAAAACGATATTACTCCGCTACTGGTGCTCACGGATAGCAACAATTCGTTTCCAAGATACAACGACGTCGTCTCGGAATAGTAGCACTTCAAATTCCGAGACCAGCGAACCTTTTCGCAGGCTTTTTGGGCTCTCGATGCAGAAGATGGATGAGTGCAAATGCTTTAGATTGCAATGCTTGAATGAATGAAATGATCTAGTGAAGGGATCTATTTATATTGAGTGAAGAGGTAAGTACCCTTTGGTTCGGACAGATCTGGACCGTTGATAACAAAAGGGTATAACCCTTTAAAGGTCTTTTAATCTCGTACCTTGATATGAAGAGTTATAACTCTTCCGATCCATCTTGATCTCGGTCGTCATATTAGAACAGTTAATACAACGCCTCAGATCCATCCTCCCTCTTCATAGTCAGATCTGAATCCGACGCTCCAGATCGCACCTGTCTGCGATCTGTCCAGATCTTTGATCCGACGCTCCAGATCGCACCTGCGATCTGTCCAGATCGCATCTTCCTGCGATCTGTCCAGATCTTTGATCCGATGGCCACCATCTGTTTGCCCAATCCAGTCATCGTTCTCTACACAGTCACGCGCCACATAGGCACTGCCTCGTCACCGACATGCCACGTGGCGCCACCTGATCATGACACGTCACACCAACATGCCACGTGGCATCACCTGATCACGACACGTCATCGCAACGTGGAGTATAAATTAAAGCTCCTCGCGACGATGCGTACGTGCGAAGTGCAAAGTGCGCCAACAAAGCGCCCATTGCGTGCGTGCGCGGGTGGTGGGCTCGCAGGTGCGAGCACCTGCTCGCCCAAGGGTAGAGACCTCTTGTGCTTTTGTATTAACAACATTAGTATAAAAACACATATAAGGAAACACTGGCTTTCGCCGGTTAGCAATGTGGGACTAAAAGCCTCATCTTTTTCCTTAATGTTCATTTGAGCATATCTTTGAACAATTAATTTCTCATTCACCCTTAATCGGTTTTGAGCAAATAAATAGTCCAGATTTATCTACGCAAAACGTAGATTTCAATTTTGAAGTCAAACTTGACTTTCAACGATCGATGGCATCAAAATTTTGCTTTGCAAAATCATATCCAACAATCTCCCACATGAATGGAAATTAATGCATGTATTGCATGTATACATGCTGACACTTTATAAGAGTCCAATCGATAAGTCAATGCATCGGGAGAGGTAGCTTGTGGCTTTGAACCTTCCGTAGTGGAATGCTATCGAGCATACTAGGCCGCGCAGTGAGCGTGATGTCTTGAACTGCTCAGTTGTTGGTGTATACTAAGACAATAACACCCACACAGAGACTTATCTCACCCACTTTTAGTTCTCATGGTTGATTCTGTTTCGGCCATGGACACCATCTTGGATTCATGAGTGTTTCATTGAAGCGGCCTGTCTTCACACTCACATAGGTGACACTTCTATCAAGAGTATCCTACCATACTCCACCTTAAAGGTATATAAGTCATTAAAAGCATAAGCTTATCCTCACTATATATGGTAGGACAACACCAAATCATCCTAGGATTGGGATAGTAGAGATAATTATTTCTCTTGTGCTGTTACACAACTTCTGTAACTTCGTTATCCCATTGAACCAAGATCTTGGGATCTCCAGTCAACAAGGTTGGGTTACCGCTACAGTCGTTTTTAGTTATAGATTTTCAATCCCATTCCTCTTGATGAGAAGTATACTTGCTCTCGATTTAACCCCTTCGTTAGGGGATCTGCCAAATTATCCTTAGATTTAACATAATCGATTGCAATCACTTCGTTCGAGATCAACTGTCTAATGGTATTATGTCGACGACGTATATGTCGTGACTTACCATTATACATACTATTATGTACCCTTCCAATTGCCGATTGACTATCACAGTGGATAAGTACGGCGGGCACAGGTTTTGTTCAGCTCGGAATATCTTCCAAGAAATTCCGCAGCCATTCAGCTTCTTCAGCTGCTTTATCAAGTGCTATAAACTCAGATTCCATTGTTGACCGAGCTATGCATGTTTGCTTAGTGGATTTCCAAGATACTACTCCTCCACCGATCGTGAATACATATCCACTAGTGGATTTGGAGTCTTTTGTATCGGAGATCCAATTAGCATCACAATATCCCTCCAAGACTGCGGGATACTTTCCGTAATGTAATCCGTATTTCATAGTATATTTTAAATATCTAAGAACTCGCATCAGTGCTTTCCAATGGGTGTCGTTTGGATTGCTCGTAAAACGACTCAATTTGTTGACCACACTGGCAATATCCGGACTAGTACAGTTTGTGAGATACATCAAACTGCCAATTATCCGGGAATATTCCAATTGCGATATGGGTTCACCATGGTTTTTCGCTAAGTGTTGACTTAGATCCATAGGTGTTTTTACAGTAGAGAGATCGTATGCATTGAATCTTTTCAATACTGACTCTACATAATGGGATTGTGTTAAAACTATCCCATCGGACGCCCTGAGAATTTTAATTCCCAATATGACATCTGCTAGACTCATATATTTCATGTCGAAACTATTGGTCAACATTTTCTTAGTACTCATGATGATAGCATGATTACTTCCCATTATGAGCATGTCGTCTACGTATAGACAGACGATTACATAACTCTCAGGTGTGCTTTTGACATAAATGCATTTGTCACATTCATTTATTTTGAATTCGTTTGACAGCATTATTTTGTCAAATTTTTCGTGTCATTGCTTTGGTGCTTGTTTAAGTCCGTACAACGACTTAACAAGTCGACACACCTTTCCCTCAGTTCCAGGAGCTGTGAACCCCTCGGGTTGCTCCATGTAGATTTCTTCTTCCAACTCACTATTTAAGAACGCAGTCTTAACATCTATTTGGTGTATTTCAAGGTCATGCAATGCTGCAATGACTATCAACACTCGTATGGACATAATCCTTATCACCGGTGAGTAGGTATCGAAGTAATCAAGGCCTTCCTGTTGCTTGTACCCTTTAGCTACAAGTCTGGCCTTATACTTGTCAATCGATCCATCATCTTTATACTTGCGTTTTAGTATCCACTTACAACCTAATGGTTTAGTACCAGAAGGAAGGTCTACTAATTCCCAAGTATAGTTATTCATGATGGACTCGATTTCACTATTGACAGCTTCTTTCCACAATGGGCCGTCGGGACCAGAGAGAGCTTCGCTTAGTGTTCTTGGGTCCATTTCTGACATGAATGTCATGAAATCCGGCCCGAACGATTTCTCAACTCTAGCCCGTTTGCTCCGACGTGGCTCTTCGCTTTGATTGCCAATAGCCCTTTTATGACAACTAAGTTCTGGAACATTATTTTTGTTAGAACTTCCGTTGTCATTATTTTGAACGTTTCCCTCATATTTGGGAACACGTCTTCAAAAAATATTGCATTCCGAGATTCAATGGTTGTATCCACATGAATATCAGGAATGTCTGACTTATGAACGATATGCATTACTATTTTGGGCATATCCGACAAATATTGCATCGAACGTTTTAGGTCCGATCTTAACTTGCTTTGGCTTAGGTACTTTGACCTTTGCTAAGCATCTCCACACTTTCAAATATCTGTACGATGGCTCGCGACCTTTGAGAATGTGGTTTGCTGATAATATGGCTTCCCCCCACAAATTCTAGGGTAAACTCGAATAGCTCAGTTGGTTAGAGCGTGTGGCTATTAACCACAAGGTCGGAGGTTCATGCCCTCCTTCTGCTTGTGCTATTTTAGGTAATTTTTAGAAATCCTTCCATGAAGGAGGAAGTTTCTCGATTACCGCAGCAATTTTGAATGACTCGATCAGCGTCATTCCTTCGGCGTCCAGATCATGCATTATCAGTTGCATGTCTTGGACCTGAGACGTGACGCTTTTGGAATCCACCATTTTGAAATCCAGAAACCGGCCGACGATGAATTTCTTCAGTCCGGCGTTTTTCGGCTTTGTATTTCTTCTTTAGTGATTCCCACAGTGACTTGGTCGTCTCCATTATGCAATATACGTTATATAGCGCATTGTCCAGCGCATTTAAGAACGTAATTGCGGCACAGGAAGTCTCCGTGTGACCACGCATCGCGAGCAGCCTGGCTCCCGGAATTATGTTCCGTAGGGGCTGGCGGGTTTTCACGCAGGAACCGTACAAGGTTCAGTGTGGTTAGATAGAACATCTTCTGCTGCCATCTTTTGAAGTCGGCTCCGTTGAATTTCTCCGGCTTCTCGGTGTGAGGGACGGCAGTTGGTATATCGTTGATTTTGAAGTCGGCTCCGTTCGGCTTCTCGCCGTGAGGGACGATGGCGGTTGGTACATCGTTGACTCCGACCATATCAGTTTGCCGAATATCGTTTTACGATTGTTGGAATTTTAACAACCACTTGTATCTCCTCGGTATTTGACTTAGTCGATTTGCGACCGTCGGATCTTCCGAGAGGTTGCTTTCGGAGGAAGCAAACTGATTGGTTTACGTCGAGGCTAGTGTTTGACACTATCTCCGTAAAACGATATTGCTCCGCTACTGGTGCTCACGGATAGCAGCAATTCGTTTCCAAGATATAACGACGTCGTCTCAGAATAGTAGCACTTCAAATTCCGAGACCGACAAACCTTTTCGCAGGCTTTTTGGACTCTCGATGCAGAAGATGGATGAGTGCAAATGCTTTAGATTGCAATGCTTGAATGAATGAAATGATCTAGTGAAGGGATCTATTTATATTGAGTGAAGAGGTAAGTACCCTTTGGTTCAGACAGATCTGGACCGTTCATAACGAAAGGGTATAACCCTTTAAAGGTCTTTTAATCTCGTCCGTTGATCTCCATCTTGATCTCGGTCGTCAGATTAGAACAGTTAATCCGACGCCTCAGATCCATCCTCCCTCTTCACAGTCAGATCTGAATCCGACGCTCCAGATCGCACCTGCCTGCGATCTGTCCAGATCTTTGATCCGACGCTCCAGATCGCATCTTCCTGCGATCTGTCCAGATCTTTGATCCGATGGTCACCATCTGTTCGCCCAATCCAGTCATCGTTCTCTACACAGTCACGCGCCACATAGGCACTGCCTCATCACCGACATGTCACGTGGCGCCACCTGATCATGACACGTCACACTGACATGCCACGTGGCATCACCTGATCACGACATGTCATCGCCACGTGGAGCATAAATTAAAGCTCCTCAATGCTCCTCGCGAAGTGCAAAGTGCAAAGTGCAAAGTGCGCCAACAAAGCGCCCATTGCGCACGTGCGCGCGTGGGGTGACGAGCTCGCAGGTGTGAGCACTTGCTCGCCCAAGGGTAGAGACCTCTTGTGCTTTTGTATTAACAACATTAGCATAAGAACACATATAAGGAAACACTTGCTTTCGCCGGTTAGCAATGGCAGACTAAAAGCCCCATCTTTTTCCTTAATGTTCATTTGAGCATATCTTTGAACAATTAATTTCTCATTCACCCTTAATCGGTTTTGAGCAAATAAATAGTCCAGATTTATCTACGCGAAACGTAGATTTCGATTTTGAAGTCAAACTTGACTTTCAACGATCGATGGCATCAAAATTTTGCTTTGCAAAATCGTATCCAACAATATTTAGTTAGTTAATGAAAATAAATTCACATTTAAAGGAAACAACAGTATGTTAGCAGCTTTAGTTAAACTGCAGAAGTTATGAGATAATGCTTGAAAAAACTAAAAGTCTGCATATATATGGTTAACTTATCATTTTATATCTTTCCTTTCTACCTCATATTGTTCTTTTATTAATCCAAAAGATTCAACGGTATTACAGCCTAGATATTTATGTAGAATTGTCACATGGCTAGAGGCAATCCAAAAGGAAATTTGGCTTTCAAAGTTCAGTGAGCATTGAAGTACTATGTGTTTGCAGCATGACAAGGTCATTCATGCTGCAGGTTTAGCATAATCAAACATTTTAAATTTTCCAAAATACATCTGCAAATCAAATAAAAGTTGAGAAATTTCATGAACTTGAATTAGAACCTTTTTAAGTCTCTAATTAAAATAATTTAGTTAGATTTCATTTGTATGCATAGTTATATCAAATGAGGAACTTCAATTGAAATGAATGTTTGATCAAGTCAGGAAAAAGTGTTCACACCATCTCCTCCATCAGTTGCAATACTCGGAAGGTTTATTTTGGAATAAACTTCCATGGCATTGATCATAGGAGGAAGCGTAGATTCCGGCATCTTTGTCAGATTTAAATAATAGGTGCTGAGGTCTGTATTAGCCTGATAGACCATACGAACGTGCCTTTCAACCAAGTAGTCCGAGGCCATGTAGTAAGGAATGGGTTTGACACCAGGTATTTCAACTTGAAATACTCTGTTGCCTCTGGCATTCAGCTCAGAAAAGTGCAAGTAGATATAGAACAAGGGAGGGGGTGAACCAGTGTTTCCATCATCAAAATCAAGTTTCATAGTGATGGCATCTGGCGGCGTCCTTGCTGTCTGCATTACTACTGATGGCACTTCATAAGGATCATTTGGATCAACCCGGACTAACTCTCTAGTAACTACTACATTTGAGTTTGGTTCAAAGTCACGTTTGCAACTATAAGTATTTATACAATCAATAGGGGGCGGTGGCATCCATTTGCGGTCATATATGTCACCTGGATATCTGTTCAAATATTCAAACATAAATAGTTAATGGCTAGTGCCAAAAGATTGTTTCTAAACTATACGGTTCAATTTTGAAAATAGTGGATATTATAGCCTCGAGTAAAAAATGCATATGGTTTCTTTATTGTCTTAATATTTTAACACAACACATGCTATGTGATGCAAAAACTTCCTCTCTAGCACACAAAAGAACAAAAATTATAGAAGAGTAAAAATCACATGGTAATATTTTCGGCATAGTAAATTGCATAAATAGAGAAAAAAATCAAGAAGACCTCTTAGAATTCTACTCAAGTAGAGGTGAGAACATATTTTGGATCTAAAATTGAGATGTCATGAATACCAAATGACATGAGCTTGCAAATTGTACCTGTGCCGATAAATCAAAATAACACTAGATTTAGACAGATAGCATTGATTGGCTTGTTCTATGATCTTTGACACTAAATTAACAAAGTAAAGCTTTGCAAGTTTATATTAGACAAAATCAAGTTCAAAATCTTGAGTCATCTATATTTTGATTTTTTATTGGAATGATACTAATTGGAACAACACAGTTCAGTACGTGTCAATGTTTTAGAGGTTGAACAAGAAAGGAAATGAAGAAAAAGAAAAGGAGAAAACTAATATATAGGTAAGTTCAAACTATAGTTTCCATTTAGACTGATATGATTTTGGCATTATTTTATATGCCGACAAACAACAATAAAAAAATAGCATTATCTCAATTCATTTTGATTCATGTTTTAACATGCCAAGGGGTGCCGAATGTTGGCATGAAATAATATTCATTGACATGATTGATGCAACGACACAATAGACATTGTCTGTGTTGAATAGTATTGAGTTTCGGCAATTTATCAAAATGATACATTTCTATTATTTCATGCGGCATGATACAAGATATCAAATCATGGACAAAATTGCCATTGTTATTTCACGACTTAGTATTCTATTCCGCAAAAGCAATACATATCTCATCAAACATATATTGATCCGGTCGGGTAGTTTTATGGGTAGGTCGAGTGGTTCTCTGAGCGGGTCGAGAACCCAGCCAGATCGAACCCGGTCGACGGGAATTAAGTGGGGAGAATTCGGGTCAGACATGGGTCGGTAAAAGAAAACGAAGGCGGAGGCAAGTGAATGTCTGGCTTAACCCTGACCGTCTAAGTACATACACCCGAGGTCAGACACTCGAGGTCGGACACCCGAGGGCGGGCACTAGGGGTGGAATACCTGAGGTCGGGCACTCCGGATCGGACACCCGAGGTCAGGCACTCGAGGTCGGACACCCGAGGCCGGGCACTAGGGGTGGAATACCCGAGGACGGGCATTCGGGGTCGAACACCCGAGGTCAGGCACTCGAGGTCGGACATCCAAGGCCGGGCACTGGGGGTAGAGTACCTGAGGTCGGGCACTCGGGGTCGTACACCCGAGGTCAGGCACTCAAGGTCGGACACCCGAGGCCGGGCACTCGGGGTCGGACACCCGAGGTCAGCCACTCGAAGTCGAACACTCGAGGCCGGGCACTCAGGGTAGAACACCCGAGGTCGAGCACTCGGGGTCTCATAGGTCGGGCACTCGGGGTCGGGCGTCCGAGGTGCCCGGACACCTCAAGCCGGCTACTCTAAAGCCACCCCAAGAACAGAAGTGGCTGAGAAGCCCAATTGGTCCGACCCATCCCAGTTGTAAGTTGATATGGCCTAACCTGATAGGCCCGAATAATAGAAGAACTACATCCGCAGTAAGGATCTGTTAAATCTCCTCATTAGGAAGAAAAGACCTCTGACATAATCATTACCTGACAGAGCCGCCAAGCATTAATTAGGATCAGAAGGGACAACTTCTGCAAATTGTCAGGTGGCTGTGACAGTCTCACCCCGCAGCTAAGGTTGCCAGTAGCTCAGTCTGACCACCGATCTGCTCTTAATGAGATATGACAGCTCTGACATGACGGGGGACCTTCTCCTCCCCTATATAAACCCCCCTTGGGGCTTCTATGAGGGGATCGCTGCCATTTTGCAACCACACCACCACTTTGTTAGCTTTGTTTTGGTCCGAACCGAGTGACTTGAGCCGGAGTCCTATCTGAGCTCGAGTCCGACCCCCGAGTTATAGCAGACCGGGTCATCTTGGATAGACCGAGTCAGCCGGGCGAGAACCGATCTTCACTTGTCGACAGGATCAAATTTGGCACCATCTGTGTGAATCTGCCTGATCGAAAGACGAAGATGAGTGACTCCAACCGGGTGACCGTAACACTTTCGCAAGAAGACCTTGAGTTGCTGATAACCGCCAGAGCTCAGAAGCTGGCCGCAGAGCAGAGAATGGCCGCCCACCCCACTTAGGAATGTCCGGCCGAGCCTACAGCCCGAGTGGGCACTGAAGGAGGAGTTCGCCAAGGAGAAAGCCCTCATTTTCATAGAGCACTGTTTGGCCCGGCGGAGGGGGCAGGATAGTCAGATCCTCATGAAGCTTCTTCTAGTCAAGCTAGAGCCAACAAGGGGAAAGCTCCCCTCAATCAGGACCCGGTTGAGCGTACCGGGTTCCCCTTTTCCAACCAAGTCTTGCAAGAACCAGTCCCCAAGCACTTCCAACTCTTATCCATCCCCGAGTATGGAGGGGCTACAGACCCAGAAGGGCATCTGATAAAGTTTGAGAATGCTGCACTGCTGCATCAATACTCGGATGGTATTAAGTGCCGAGCCTTCTTGACCACCCTGGCAGGGCCGGCCCAACGGTGGTTTGACAGACTCCCAGAGGGATCTGTAAGGAACTTTGCTGACTTCAAAAGATTGTTCCTCCAACACTTCGCAAGTAGCAAGAGACATCATAAGACCAGTTTAAACCTTTTCACCCTGAAGCAAGGCTCCAAGGAGCCCTTGAAGGCCTACATCAAAAAATTCAATCAGGTCGCGTTGGACGTACCTACCGCCACGTCCGAGGTGCTGATCAGTGCCTTTGCCCAAGGTCTGCAGGAGGATGAATTCTTCAGGTTACTGATCCGAAAACCTCCCAAGGACTTTGAAAGCCTCTTGGGCAAAGCCACCAAGTATGTGGATGTGGAAAAAGCGCAAGCTGCCAGACGGCTGGAAGCCAGACCTACACCCGAGACTCCTTAGCATCATTAGAGAATTATGCCTCCTGGAGGGCCTCTCAGAAGTCCTCGAGCTATGGGACACAGGCAGGGAGCCGAGCGAGGTATAGTCCAACAGGTGGCTCAGGGATGTCTCCCTGCCAGATGGCAACCTTATTGTTCTTTCCACAACAGCCACACCCACGACCTCCAGTATTGCTGGCAGGCTGGCCGGGGTCGAGGCCATACCGGCCGAGGAAGCCCGAGAGGAGCCCATCAGAGGGGTGGCCGCGGCCGAGGAAGAGCACTGCCAAACCAGCCGGAGCCCAATGCCCGACCGACTGCCCCTGTGGCCAGACAGTTATTCCCGACCCCCGACTCTCGCGGGCAAGGGAACGCGAGTGAAGAACAGGCTAATCAGCAGAATGACGTTTATGGGTCCATTAACGTGATTTCTGGTGGTCCCACTTACGGAGACTCTAACCGAGCTCGGAAGTCTCAGGTCCGACGTTTGGATATTTATCAGGTGGGCAGCAGTTCCGGCCAGGCGCAAGGGCCACAGATCAATTTTGGCCTCTCAGACCTACAAGGAGTGGAAGTACCTCACGATGATGCCTTGGTCATCACAGCAGTGATAGCAAATTATCAGGTCCACGGGACCATTGTAGACACAGGGAGTTCAGTAAATATTTTGTACTTGAAAGCATTTGAGCAGCTGCAGAATGAGACGACTGAGCTGCAGCCTGTAGCAACACCTTTGTTTGGGTTCACAGGGAATGAAGTCCAGCCGCTTGGCCAAATCAAACTGGCCATCTCACTCGCAGAGGAGCCCCTGAGAAGGACCAGGTGGTCTACCTTCCTCGTGATGGATGCACCTTCGGCTTACAATGCTATCCTGGGCAGACAAGCACTTAACGAATTCCGAGCCGTGGCGTCAACCTTTATCTGAAGGTCAAATTTCCAGTAGGAGATCAAGTCAGCGAAGCCAGAGGGGATCAGAAGGTAGCGCGCCGGTGTTATGTTGACGACGTCCGAGTGGAGGTGAGAAAAACCTTCCGAGCTCCTCCGGCCAGTTGTAACATGGTGCAGTCCTCGCCCTGGGCTGAATTGATAGAGGAGAAGGAAGAAGTCCAGCTTCTACCCGACCAAGAAGAAACTAAGGTCAGAGTCGCTCCTGAGCTGCAACCCGACCTCAAGCAGCAGTTGATAGAGTGTCTGACCGAGAATCAAGACGTATTCGTCTGGTCCTAGCAAGATTTGAAAGGAGTCAGACCCGAAGTTATGGAACACAAGCTGCATGTTTACCCAGACGCCCGACCAGTGAAGCAAAGGAAGAGAGACTTTAGCCCCGAGCAGAACAAAATCATCCAGGCTAAAATGGAAAGGCTGCTAGAGGCAGGACATATCCGGGAGGTGTAATTCCCTGCTTGGCTAGCCAATGTAGTGTTGGTTTCCAAGCCAGGAGGCAAGTGGAGAGTCTGCATAGACTTTAGAGACCTTAATAAGGCTTGCCCTAAGGATTGCTATCCGCTTCCCCGAATTGATCAGATGGTAGATTCCACCGCAGGGAGTGAGCTCATTTGCATGCTAGATGCTTACCAAGGGTACCATCAGGTGCCATTGTCCCCGGGTGATCAAGAAAAGGTCAGTTTTGTCACAACTGCGGGCACCTACTGTTACACAGTCATGCCCTTCGGGATCAAAAATGCGGGGGCAACGTACCAAAGGCTGATGAACAAGGTGTTTAAATAGCAGCTCGGGAGAAACGTGGAAGTGTATGTGGATGATATTCTTTTCAAATCCCTACGGGCTGCCGATCTGATAGCGGACGTCAGAGAAACTTGCTTCACTCTCAGAAGGTATGGCCTGAAACTCAATCCAGCTAAATGCTTATTTGGAGCCAAAAGTGGGAAATTCCTCGGCTACATCGTGACTGAACGAGGGATAGAAGCTAATCCGGGCAAAGTAAAAGCTCTGCTAGACATGCCTACTCCCAGGAACTTGAGGGAAGTCCAGCGCTTGACGAGAAGAATCACTGCTCTCTCCCGATTCATCTCCCGGTCGGCTGATAGGAGTCTGCCCTTCTTCAAAATTTTGCGCAAGGCCACCAAGTTCCAGTGGGATGCCGAGTGTGACCAAGCTTTTGAAGAACTGAAGACTTACTTGGTCAGTCTGCCAGTGCTAGCTAAGCCTGAAGAGGGAGAGCCCTTGTATGTCTATCTGTCAGCTACTGAGAGAGTTGTGAGTGCTGTACTTGTAACCCAAAAGGAGATTGAGCAACAACCAATCTACTTCTTCGGGCATTTACTCAAGGAAGCCGTGTGTAGGTATACTACACTCGAGAAATTGGCTTATGTACTCGTACTGATGGCTCGGCGATTGCGCCCCTATTTTTTGGCTCACCCCATTCGAGTGCTGACTAACAGCACACTAGGGAAGGTGCTAATTAATCCCGAAGTCTCTGGCCGGATAGTTAAGTAGACAACAGAACTGAATGAGTATGATATCCAATATCAGCCCAGGACGACAATCAAAGCTCAGGCATTGGCCGACTTTCTCAACGAACTTCACATTGAAAAGGAAGAGGAGACTTGGAAGGTGTATGTGGACGGCTCGGTCACTCGGGCAGGGAGTGGCATCGGAGTCTTGTTAGTGTCTCCTAAAGGAGATCAGCTTCATCTGGCTGTGCGCCTGGAGTATCGGGCCACCAATAATCAGGCAGAGTATGAAGCCCTCCTGGCTGGCTTACAGGCCGCTAAGCATGTGGGAGCCACTCGGGTCATTGTATACTCAGATTCTCAGTTGGTGACTCGGCAAGTGTCGGGGCAGTTCGAAGTAAATGATGAGAAACTACAAGCTTACGTGGAAGCCTACAAGCAGTTGCAGGCGGAGTTTCAAGGAGTTCAGATCTTGCAGATCCCCCGGGGAGATAATTTCAAAGCGGACGAGTTGGCTAGGCTGGCCAGTGTTGTCCATCCATGGGTCTTCACCCGGCCTTCACCTCAAGTCATGTTGGTGGCCCGGATTGCGAGGGAAACAGAAATAGAAGTACAAGGGGACTGGAGGGCTCCATTCATAGCCTACCTACAAGAGGGAACTCTCCCGGGCAGTCCTGAGCAGGTAAGGATATTGAAAATAAGAGCGGCCCGGTTCACTCTGATAGGAGATGCATGTTGGGACCGGGTGCATGTCGACAAGGATACGAGTTCGTAAAATTCAAAATTTTTTACGTGCAGCGGAAGAGTTTGCATAAAATAATTTCCTAAATTATTTTAACTTCGTATCTAGCATGCAACCTTATAGTGTATCGACATAATCATAAAATAAAAGTTTGCGAAAAGTAAACTAATTTACCAAGTACCTCGCGTAACTCGAAGTAAGGGACGAGATCCAACCGTAGCGTCCCTTGGAAGCTTCGCCTCTATTCGCGTCCACGCCGAGTTCTCTTCGGGATGACTTCGCAAAGTCACGAGTTTTGTGCCGACGAGAACTACTAGATTCTCTATAGGCACAACTTGAAAGATCAAGAGAGGAGTTAGAAACTAACCAACAAGAAGCAACGGAATCGAATTCCGAGAGGAGAGGAGTCGTTATCCGCTTCTTCTTCTTCTTGTTCGGGTTCTTCTTCTTCTAGTGGCTCACGGAAACACCTCCTTGGTGTTGTGATTGGGCGCCGGCCCTAGAGGAACTAGGGTGTGCCGGCCCTAGAGAGCTAGGGTGCGCCGGCCCTAAGGAAAGAAGAAGAGAAGGAGGAGAGAAGAGAAGAGAGAGAGGGAGAGCTCCAATAATAATCACTTGATCGGAATTAAGGGCTAGCCTTTGGTTCCTATATATAGTAGCAACTCCTTTGCTAAGTCTCCCTCTAATCCGAATTAACGGAATTAACGGAATTAGTTATAAGAAATTTTATCTTATAAATTTTCTTATTGCTTATTCCTTTTAATCCTAGTTTTATTATAACCATTTATAATAAAACAAATTAGTTATCATAAGAATTTTATCCTATAAATTTTCTTATGAATTTTATTATAACTAACTTTATAATAAAACTAATTATTTATCATAAGAATTTTATCCTATAAATTTTCTTATGAATTTTATTATAACTAACTTTATAATAAAACTAATTATTTATCATAAGAAATTTATCCTATAAATTCTTATGAATTAATTCCGTTTAAACCAAGTCTTTATTATAAACTAATTTATAATAAAAACTAATTCTTCTTCTCTTTAAATTATGGAATAAATTTTATAAGAAATTTATAAACTTTCTTATTATGGATAAATCAATTCATAATTGATTTTATAAAATTAAAATGAACCAACTCATGGATTATTTTAATCTTCCATAAAAGAATAAATTTCTATAAATTTTATTTATATAAATTTCTTTATACAAATTTATTTATTCATAATTTATAAAATAAATCGCGCTAGATTTATTTTATTAATTAAACCAATTAAATTGGTTTTCTCCTTTTATTTGGCCGGCCACCAAAGAGGGGTTAACACCCTCTTTGGTCGGCCAAACCCAACCCGGACCGTCGCGAATTAAACTCATTTAATTCGCCCAAAAAGCCTTCAAAAGACTTAGCCATTTTTTAGCTTCTAATGCGCCTCTGACTAACTCAGATTCGTCTTATTTCTCTTGATCGGAAAATCCAATTTTCAACTCGTTTTAAATCCCTCGGATTACTCGTAGTGCGTGTGACTAAATAGGTTTTCGATTTATGTTGGCCGTCTATAATTAACTAATTATAGAACGATCATGAGTGGCACCTAGTAGTACATCATGATCCCCAATTAATCGAAAGATCAACGGTTTGACCTCAGAAGAAATTATTCTGAAACCCTTCAGCAGCTCTAATGAATCGTGCCTCATTCCCTTCACCACCTTATACCCACTTGGTTCAGGACACGGTCAATGGTGTCAGTCCCCACTAGGCTGACTACGTCACGCCTAGCCCAAGTAATGTCTTACTCGTCCTTTGGATTTCTAATTACTCTCATGTATTTTAGAGACTCTCACTCTAAACATGATATGCTCTGGCCAAAGGCTTTGAGTAACAATCCGACGATAGGCCTGGGTATACATCTCCTCGCAAGGAGTGGTGAATCCTTTGTAGGCTGTTCAAACATCTTCAGGCACTTCGGCTTATACCCGATCATCCTGGGTCCACACCTCCTTGGAGATGCTTGCTTAAGATGTCAAAGTATAAGTCTTCATGACCAAGATAACTTGAACTCCGCAAGTCAAAGGAACATCGCACTTAAGCCGCAGTAAGATCTTCATTGACATATCTACATGTAGATTCCCATATGAAGTCTTACAGCTAGTCACTCCAATGAACTAGTTCCCTTAACTAGCATCCATGTTTATCTCCGGACATCCCAATGCCACCAGCAAGTGAGAATCAGCTGATTAGAGAATAACCCATGCTAGTCTCAACAGAATTGATAGTGTCCGTTTTTATCAATTCATCGACTAGGGATATTTTCAATACTTCACATTTGCGCATTTAGAGATAATCACTAGTTGTGATCTCATCACAAATTCTCTTATGCTGTGAGTTGTATTGCGGACATTCAGTAGATGAGTTTAAGATCCCAATCAAATACACAAGCATGTATACTCAAATAGTGAATTATCATTTATTAATATAAATGTTTTACAATCATAAGGCGATTGCCTTAGGACACTTCTCTCATATCACTAACAATGCACTCTACAAGCGAGCATTTTCCCGACCATTACTCAGATGCTTGGGGGAGGAAGAAGCAGATTATGTATTAAGGGAGGTACATTTGGGGTCCTGCGGAAATCACTCAGGAGGTCAGTCTATGGCCAGGAAGGTCTTACTTGCTGGTTATTTTTGGCCTACACTCCAGAAGGACGCAGAGAAGCTGGCTCTCTCTTGCCTTTCTTGTCAGAAGCATCAGAATTTATCCCACCGACCGGTCGAGATGATGAGAACTTCCACTGTGTCTTGCCCCTTCGATCAGTGGGGTATGGATATAGTGGGACCATTCCCCCGGGCAGCTGCTCAAAAGAAGTTCCTGCTAGTGGCGGTTGATTATTTTTCCAAGTGGATTGAGGCAGAGGCTCTGACCCGGATTACCGAACAGGCAGTAAAGAAATTCTTATGGAAAAACATTTTCTGTCAGTATGGCATACCGCACAAGTTGGTGTCGGACAATAGTCGACAGTTCCAGGGTAGGATCATCAGAGAATGGTGTGAAGGATTTGGGATCAAACAGGCATTCACCTCAGTGGCATATCCCTAAAGTAATGGTCAGGCAGAAGTAGCTAATAGAGAGATTTTGAAGGGGCTCAGAACCAAGTTAGACTAGGTAGGTGGGTCTTGGGTGGAAGAGCTGCCCGGTATCCTATCGGCTCTCCGGACCACCCCCAAAGAGGGGTCGGGTTCCACTCCATTCCAGTTAGTGTATGGTAGTGAGGCAGTGGTTCCCATGGAGGTCGGCTGTCAGTCGGATAGAAGACGCTTGTACGGGGATGACAACGTTGAGAAAAGACGGTTGGAGCTAGACTTGATAGAGGAGGTTCGGGCTAAGGCTGCAGTCCGCATGGCCGCCTACCAACAAAGGATGCAGCGCCGATATAACCAAGGAGTCATACCCCGAAGCTTTCAGGCGGGCGACAAGGTATGGAAGAGGATCAAGCCGGTGGGGGAAGTAGGCAAGCTGGAGCCTCAATGGAGCAGGCCTTTCTTGGTGATCAAGACATTGGGATCAGGAGCGTACTATCTGCAGGATGCTCAAGGGAAAAAGCTGGGAAGACCTTGGAGTGCAGTACACTTGAAGCTGTACCATGAGGAGAGTTGAGTGAAATAATCCATGTAACTGTACTCATAAAATGTGAAGTAAGGCTCAAAACATCCAAAAGACAGTTCCTGTAAGTTATAAGTGGGCATGCTCCCACGCACCCACCGGACTCGACGCTGATCGAGCGTGGCGTTCCACGTTCGGTCAGGGTAGGGTAAGTCGGACGGTGTCCAGACTCTTGCTAAGGCAAGTTATAAGTGGGCATGCTGCCACGCACCCACCGGACTCGACGTCGATCGGGCATGGCGTTCCAACTTCCACGTTCGGTCGTGCCCGGTCGGGCGGGGCATTCCACGCTCGGTCAGGGTAAGCTAGACGGTGTCCAGACTCTTACTCAAGTGAAGTATGAAGCAACACATTTCCACAATATCTACTGTCTGGGCGTGACTGCCCACGTTCAAACAGACAAATTAAGCAATTGGTCAACCTGGTAAGGCTGAAGCAATCAAACATAAACGAACAAGTTGATTCAGTTTCTCCGTGGATATCAGCCAACTACGAGCATATAGGAACGCCGAGTCCGGGTACTGGCCCGACCGAATAACATGTCCGAATACGGGTGCTGACTCAACCGAGCAACATGTTCGAGTCCCGAGGCCGGCCTAATCGAGCAGCTAATAGCTCAAGTATCCTGGGTAGCTAACACTAACCGAAAATTTCTTGGCCAAACAAAGAAAATGGCCTTAGGTTAATGGCTCGATTGGTCCGAGCGATTTACACGTGGCGAAGATTTGCTGAGTGGCCTAAAGAGTCGACCTTCAATGAATGAGTCGGGTATGCTGAATGAACAATACTTGTTAAAGATCTCACGTATCACAAATAACTAAACAAAGCTATACGATAAGAAAAGGAGAGAAATAATAAGTCAACAAAAATCAAATTTGGCCGGGGCCGTCACAAAATTGGGCCTCAAGGGCCAAGTAGGATAGTCAGGTGCCATTACAAAATTTTAAGGTCTTAAAAGCCGAGTAGGAACAGACTGAATAACAGCTCAGGCGAAAGGGCCGAGTAACAGGTTAAGTAAATTTAGGAAAGGTGTCTTCGGGGATCATGGCCTTGATCCAAGTGGGCTTTACCACGTTGGGAGGCAGGTCGGTAGGGATGTGGCCGGCTTCCATGAGTTGCTGCAGCGTACCCTTCACCCCGTACATGATCATGCCCACAGTTCGCTGAGTCACCTGACGAAGGAAAGGTTGAGATTGAATATAGGCCAATCTAGATTGTTCGATCCGATCCGACTCGCCAGATTTGTAATCAGCCAGCTCCTTCTTCAGTCGGGCGACCTCAGCATCTCGTTCTTTAAGTTGGGCGTCCCTAGCCGCCAGTCCTGTTTCCGTATTTACTAATTGGGCCTCCAGAGCCTGGAAAGCTTCTCTCTGGGCCACGAGCTCTGCTTCTTTGTTCTTCAGGGCCACGAGCTCTGTTTCTTTGCTCTTTAGGGCCAGTTGAGTCTGCTCGTGAGTGGCGACTAACAAATGTAGCCGTTGCTGAAAGCCTAGGGCCTCATTGGTTTTCCTGTCTAAGTCCGAGCAGGTCCTAGCTTCGAGAGTGATCGCAGTTTTCTTCAAGGCCTCGGCGGCTTCTAGCCGAGAGGCGAGCTGATCTATTTCACGGGCAGAAGCTGCCAACACCTCATGCGTTCGTTCCAACTGAATGTCACTCTCCTCCAACTGTGTCCATAGGGAAGTTATCTCGTCACGAAGTTGGGTCTGACCCTCGTCGCCAGTTGGGAGGACACACTGAGCTAGTTGGTGTTCTAAATTTTGTATCTTAAACTCAGCTGCCTGGCGTTCTCTAACATTCACGACCAAGGCCTTAGTAACTGCTCGGCTCGTGACCCAAAGTTGTATAAGGACAAGCAATATGAGAGGAGAATGAAGATAATAAAAGAAAGAGAAAAGCCTACCTTAGTCATGTCCATAGCAAAGTTATCGGCCAAGCTGAAAGGACTTCGTCCTTCGACCAACTCTAGGCCCTGGTCCCAGGCTGCGACCAGATGACCATGCAG
Organism: Boesenbergia rotunda; assembly: GCA_024364735.1. Taxonomy (NCBI): domain Eukaryota; kingdom Viridiplantae; phylum Streptophyta; class Magnoliopsida; order Zingiberales; family Zingiberaceae; genus Boesenbergia; species Boesenbergia rotunda. The sequence continues at coordinate 446,730 of JAGFNQ010007332.1, read as the reverse complement.
GTTAAGCGGCTGAGGCTTGACCCTTCAAGTTAATAAGGTTTCAGAGGGAAGTTGCACCTCTACCGGGACTCGGGGGAGGTCGTGCATGGACAGAAGGGCGGCCGCGACCTCTTCCCCAGCAGGATCCACAAGGGCCGCCGAGCGGGAGGGTGCCGAGCTGGAGGCCAAATCTCCTGGACGAGGTAAGCCCGAGCCAGAAGGAGAGGCTCTTGGGCGAAGGGTAACTGAGGCTGGGATGGAGGTCCCCGGGCGAGGGGAGGCCGAGCTGGAGGTCAAGACTCGAAGTGGCACGCGACCGGGTGGACGAGTTGGTAGATTAGGTGCTTCTTCAAGTCGAGCCCGAGCCGCAGGCGCACTGGAGGAAGCAGCCGCCTGAGGACGCTTCCTCTTGGACGCCTTGGAAGACGGCTGGTCCGTAGCTGCCGACGGCGCCCCTGCTTCCACGTTGACCTCCTGGAGGTCTGCCTCGATGCTCTCGGCCAATAGTTCGAGCTCCGAATCACTCCCTTCATATATTTCTTGGGAGCAACAGGATGATCCGATAATTCTTCCAGCCAGTCAGTTGGCCAGGACGCAGGCGGAGCAGTGTTTATGTAAAAGAAGTGGGATTTCCATCCCTTGTTAGAAGGGAACCTTATCTAGAAAGGTCGTTTTAACCCTAGCCTGAAAAAAGAAACAACCCGGCTCTTGCATTTTGGGTAGAAGAAGAGGTGGAAGATTCGAGGGGTGAGAGGAACGCGGAAGGATTCGAAGATGACCACCGTACCACACAGGATCCGGATCGAGTTCGGGGCTAACTGAGAGAGGGACACTTGGAAGTATCGGCAGATCTCTACAATAAAAGGATGCAAAGGAAATCGCAGGCCGGCTAGAAGGTGGTCCTTAAAGACAGTAAAATAGCTCATTGGGGCTCGATTGGGGTCGGTCAGCACGAGAGGGAAGAGCCAAAAGGTGATTCTCCGAAATCTGATAATCTAAAGGGTCTCTAAGGAACCCAGAGTCAAGGTTGAGCGGGTAGTGGTATATACCACGGCCCCGGGTGCGGAAGACGATCCCCGCCATCTAGTCGGACTCGGAAGTTAAAAGAGAGACTCAGATGATACCTAGGGGTTGGGTTCGACGGAAGATGTCGGTCGCCGGAACTCGCAGGATCAGGGGGAGAGGTCGGATGAAGAGAGCAGTAGAAAGTGAGGATCGAGAACGAGGAGGGGGTGAAAATGAGCGAGGGGAGCCTATTTATACCCNTACCTAGAGGTCAGGTTCAACGGAAAACGCTGATCGTCGGAACTCGCAGGATCAGGCGGCGGAGGTCGGACGAGAAAGCGGTGAAAAGTGAAGGTCGAGAAGGTGAGAAGCGAAAATAAGGGAAGGGAGCCTATTTATACCCCGGGAGGAGCAGGGAAGGTCGTCCGATGCAGATTGGGAAAAAGCGGGAGTGGATCTCAACCGTCGTTTTCCCGCTCCTTCCCGAGGTCGCAAATCTTACTGCTGACGCCTTGGCGCCAGAGGACTCCCAGTCAGAGGTGGACGCGTGTAGCAGCAATAAAAGCTGATTTGATAGGTGATACGGCGTTTATAGCTCGCAGTCTCGGGACGCAGGGGGAAACCAAGAGTCGAAAGTTTGGTTTGCCCGACCGGGTGGATGGCCTAGTCAGTCAGACTCGCGCCTCCTTCGACTAGACTTGAAGGGAAGGCTTATGATCCGGTCGGGGTGTTTCATGATCCGGTCGGGTATTTTTATGAGTCGGTCGGGTGGGTTTTTGAGTGAGTCAGGAACCCGACCAGATTGAGCCCGGCCGAGGGCAGTTCGATGGGAAGAACCCGGGCCAGACATGGGTCGGGTAGAAAAGAATAAAAGCAGGGAGACAAGCGAATGCCTAACTTACCACGGCCGTCCTAGCACATTCACCCGAGGTCTGGCGCTCGGGGCAAGATGCCCGAGGTCGGGCACTCGGGACGGGATACCCAAGGTCTGGCGCTCGGGGCAAGATGCCCGAGGTCAGGCCCTCGGGAGGGGATACCCGAGGTCTGGCGCTCGGGGTAAGACGACCGAGGTCAGGCACTCGAGACAGGCTACCCGGGGTTGGGCGCTCGGGGTAAGATGCCCGAGGTCAGGCACCTCGAGACAGGCTAACCCAGGGTCGGGCGCTCGGGTAAGATTCCCGAGGTCAGGCACTCTGGACAGGCTACCCGAGGTCTGGCGCTCGGGGTAAGACGCCCGAGGTCAGGCATTCGGGACAGGCTACCCTGAGGTCTGGCGCTCGAGGTGAGACGCCCGAGGTCAGGCATTCGAGACAGGATACCCGAGGTTTGGCACTCGGGGTAAGACGACCGAGGTCAGGCATTCGGGTCAGGCTACTCGAGGTTAGGCATTCGGGACAGGATACCCGAGGTCTGGCACTCGGGGTAAGACGACCGAGGTCAGGCATTCGGGTCAGGCTACTTGAGGTTAGGCATTCGGGACAGGATACCCGAGGTCTGGCACTCGGGGTAAGATGCCCAAGGTCAGACACTCGAGACAGGCTACCCGAGGTCTGGTGCTCAGGGTAAGATGCCCGAGGTCGAACACTCAAAGCAGGCCGCCCTGAGTCGGGCAAGGACTGTAATCATGAGGAGGCCACATCAATGCCAGAGCCTGTCAAATCTCCTCCTTATAAGAGAGAAGTCTCTGACATAAGCAGAACTTTGCATAATCACTCGCATTAATGAGGCTCAAAAGGGACAGAGGGGACAGATTGTCAGGCGGCTGTAGCAGTCTCACAGGACAGCTAAAATTATCATTAGTCCAGTCTGCCAACTGATCCGGCCTTAATGAGATAAGACATCCCTGACAAGTCAGAGAGCTTCCTCCCCCCTATATAAACCCCCCTTGGGCTCTAAAGAGGGGCTTGCTGCCACTTTGCAACCATACCACTACTTTGTGAGCTCCATTTCGGTCCGAGTCGAGTGACTTGAGCTTGACCACTATTTGAGCCCGACCCCAATCCCCGAGTTACAGCAGATCGGGTCGTCTTGGTCAGACCGAGTTAGCCGAGCGAGAACCGATCTTCGCTTGTCGACAGGATCAAACTCAAAGATCAAATAAAGAAAGTATCAATAGATGATATCAAAGACAAAGATAAGATAAAGCAGTCTTACTCAGAAACAAAACAGAACATGCATTCAAGTTCAATAAACTATATGATAGAAAGGAGAAGTACCTGCCTTCAATGTAGGTGCCCGTAACGCATAGATAATCCCCAATCCAGAAGTCCAAAGCAAATCAATGTCCTCTAACCAAGGACATAACGTTTTAGCTACAATGACATATGATACCTAGCTAATCAAACTATCCCAATTAATTATGATCATCCTAGTTATTATATTCATTTAATTAATCGTAATCAAATGATTAACTCTCAATTAAGTCGAGTTATCAAGATTAGGTTTATTTTAGATTTGGACTAAGTCTAACCCAAGAGATCACTTAAATGTCAACCCGATACCCAATCAAACTCATAGCAAAACAAAATGGCACAAATCATCGCCAATCCAACTCAGAACCCGAATAAGTATAGAATTCCAAAACCAACCACAACGATCTCATTCAAACAGAACCCAAAACTACATGGTCAATGGAAACAACCTTACAAAACAAATCCACAATTCCATCTCCCTTACAAAATTTCCTCACAAGTACAGAACCATCCGACTCTCAACTCCTGACATTTGTTTTAACTACAGTGGAAAAACTGAGGCTTTTATACTCTGTTCACCTCAGATAAAAATGAAAAGGAATATTTTATTTTATTTTTTTATTTTATTTTTTTTTAGGGAAGAAAAAACTTTTATTCCTTTGGAAAAAAATCCATATTAGAAGGGGACCAAACCTGACCTCTAATATAGAATTACAATATCTCGAAACAGTTTACAAGTAATAACCACCAAAAACAAATGTTTATCTCTACTCATCAATTCTTCGCATCTTGAAGCAAACAATGAAAAACCACTCATTCGCAGCCTCCTTTTCTTCGTTTCCTAGCCTCTATACACAGCCTCCCTCCCTAGCTCTGCATCAAGTGTTGTTGGCATCGCCAGCTCCTCTCCTCCAAAATCTAGGTTGTAATTCTTTTGTCATGTAATAGTATCATCTACGTACAATCCATGATCAGCACCACCAACTATAGAGAACCATTTTTAGCATCCATTTACACACACCCGATGTTTACTTTGGGCCAGTGATCAGCCATAAACGGATTTGATTTGTCTTTACCGTAGCCGTTACTATGGACTAGATAGATCTCAGGTGGATCTATACACCTTAATAGACTTTTTGGCAAAACCTCAACCTTCAACGGATTTAGCATGCCTTTACCGTAGCCGTTTGCTACAGACTAGATGAATCACATACGGTGGATTCATTCACCATCCCTATCTATTCATTCCACTTCCACTCATCGGCTTCCACTTTCCAACTACTAGAGCAATTCCTTATCAATTACCATTTCGTCTCAAACTAGCACACTTTTAATGTTTGAAACTCAAACAGCACCTCCATTCTAAAACTCTGCAATCTGAATTAATGATCCATCTCCATCTGAATATAAGGATTAGAAGCCCCAGACCTTTGCAATATTTCAGAGATCAATCAGAATGAATTCAGAGACATAGTTTAGGATTTCTCCTTCATGAATCTATCCAAACCAATAATTTCGACTGAGCAGATAATTACTCAAGTTGCAACTAGGCAGATTTACTAAATCACAAAAGATTGTAATCTTCTCAGTCTTTTGCAGCTTTACAGAAATCAAATAGAATGAATTCTAAACGAAAATATTTCAGCACCTTTTCAGAATCCACAGAAAATTTAACCATAAACAGAAATCCAATTTAAAGCCCACAGATTCTTCTTTCTAACAAAGACCAGTAATTTCAACTGGTACACAACTTACTCAACTTGCCAATAAACAGATCAATCTTTGCAACATTCCAGAGATCAATCAGTATAGAAAACCAAGAAAACCAATATTTTGACATGAATCAAATCCAGAAATTAAAGCATTTGTTAACATTATTTAACACGGTAAAACAGATTCCCAAATTGTAACAAAGCAAAACAGGAAATAGATTTTTCAGCACCTATTATAATTCTGAAACAGGGGATCCTCAATCTTTGCAATCTTCCAGAGATCAACTATAAAAGAAACTGATGACATATTTTCACTTCCACAAAGGAGATATATCTGAACAGATATCAAAATCAGAAATTGACGCAGTTATTAGCAAATCAGCCAGAAATCAGCCACAAACAGCCAAACTCAGAAATATCAGTATCCAGAAACAGAGATCAAATACAGAGATCAAATCCAGAAATCAAAGCATATTCTCTCATAATTAAACAACAGCAGAATCTAGCCGAGTTCAGATGCTTTCAGATTTACACAATTTTCCCAAGCAGATTACTAGAGAACTTATTAAAATTATACAGCCAGAATTACTCAAAAACCTTGCAGCTTTCCAAATCATTATATTTGATACAAAAGGTAGCAATGATAATTGGCACATTTGCAGTTTTCAAAGAGAAAAATCATTTGGCAGAATTCCCAGCTTCTACTGCCCTGTTAAAACAATTGGATCTTACCAGTGCTGCCACTTGTATGAGAATTTTCAATCAGAGCATGTGACTAGCCTCAAACTGCTATCCATTAATTATTTTCCGATCCATTCGCAAATAAGGAATACCCATCTTGTCCACCCTACAGATACCATACAAGGTTTTATCTATTTCCTGCTTGCTTAACTCCTTTTCTCCTTGAAAATTAAAAGCCTGATTTGCCAAATAATCCGCTGCCACATTAGCCTCTCGATACACATGTGTGAAACTCACTTGATGCTTCCGTATCAACATTCTGATTTTTATGACCATTTTCCTGAATTCCCAGCAAATCGTAGCAGATTTTATTATCTTCAAAGCAACTATTGAGTCTGATTCCAGCCACACTGGTAAATATCTGTGAGCTACACATAATTCCAAACCAGTTAATATAGCCGACAGTTCTGCTATTATATTAGAGCATACTCCCAGAGTGCCATGTTTCGCTATGAGAAATTGCCCTGTATAATCTCTGATAATCACTCCATATGATGCTTCTCCTGGATTTCCTCTCGAACATCCATCTGTATTTAATTTGAAAAACCCATTTTCCGGCTTCCTCCAATAAACCACAGTAACTGTATTCCTAATGTTTGCTTTGATTGTTGACCCCCATGCTCTAGCAACTGAAATGAAACCTTTCCAATGCTTGCCTTTAATGTCTCCCGCTGCCTCTCCTAATAAAAGGTATCGAATTACATTATCCTTTACCTTCTGCTCCTCTTGCTTTAATTGTCGGTGCTTTGCATCATTCCTTGCCATCCATAAGAACCATAAAATAAGAAAAGGCATTACCTCACGAATATGCCCTCCTTTAGACCATTCAGCTCCAACCCTCCAAGCCTTTAACTCTGTGATTCTGTGAACACTAAACAAACCTGCAAAATAAGACCAAACTCCCTTGGCCACTGGTCCTTCAAAAAATAAATGATCCCAAGTTTCCATAGACTCGCAGCATAAACATTTTGAGGCTAAATGAATTCCTCTGCGTTGCAATATTGCATCTACCGGAAGCCTTTGCCTTATAAAGCGCCAAGCAAAAATTGCTATACTTGGAGTAAGCAGACCATTCCAAATAGCTGCATTTATTGGCATCACTGATTGAAAATGTCTGACACAGTTCCAAGCTGATTTTACAGAAAATTTACCATCCATTGTAAGCTTCCATAGAATCTGATCCGACTCCTCAATATATGCAGTGATTTCGGCCACCTCCTCTACTACACTGCTTGGGAGCAATTCTCTGATTTTATCCCTCTTCCAATTTAAACCATCCAAAAATTCTGCAACCATGACACTAGTATTCCCTGTCGGAGTAAAAAACTGATCAAGCGGCCCCCTGTCAAGCCATGTATCAAACCAGAAATTTACCTTACCTTTTCCTAGTAACCAGCCTATATTCTGTTCTGCCAGATTTCGTGTTCTGATCAATCTGCGCCAAACAGGTGAGGCATTTCCCCTCAATGTGACCCTACTCAGGTGTGTAGAACCACAATACAGGCTTGTGAGAAATTTTGCCCAGGGAGTCGATTGTTCTCTGAATCTGTACCATATTTTCATCGACATTGCCAAACTATAATCAGCTAATTTCCTCAGTCCTAGACCCCCTTCTGATTTCTGTTTGCTTATTTCTGACCATGAAATCCAGTAAGGATTTCTTTTGGTGTCAGTAGATCCCCAGAAGAAATTGGCAAAAATCATTTCCAATTTATGCAAAATTAATAATGGAGGAAGGAGCACTTGTAACAAATAGAAAGGCATTGAGATCAGTACAATCTGGAAGAGAAGTCGACCGCCATATGTGAGACGTGAAGTGTTCCACCCAAGAAGCTTCTTTCTTATTTTTTCTAGCAAAGGCAAAAAATAGGCCGATTTCCTACGTCCTGGGAAAATTGGGATGCCTAAGTAAGTTATAGGCCATGACCCCTCCAAAAAACCTGTAGCAGCTAAAATTTTGTCTTTCCTGGCTGTCGAAATTTTCCTTGAAAGATATACTTGACTCTTCCCTGCATTAACCAATTGTCCTGAATGCAGCTCATATGTATTAAAATAATCCTTTACCTTTTTAACACAATCAATTGATCCATTCAAGAAAACCATAATATCATCCGCATAAGCCAAATGAGATATCTTCATTTCACAACCATTCTTAAAGTTTAACTTGGGATTTTTTGCATAAAGATCTTCCAGGCCCCTAGAAAGAAGTTCGGATGCAATAATAAATAGGAAAGGAGATAATGGATCGCCTTGTCTTAATCCTCTCTTAGCCTGAAAAAAATCCGCAAGTTGACCATTAATACGAATAGAGAACCAACAGAAAGCAATACATCTCCTGATCATATCAATGAAATTATTTGAAAAACCAAAAGCAGCCATAATTCTGAATAACAAATTCCACTGTACTCTATCAAAAGTTTTTGCCATGTCTAACTTCATGATTATATTTCCTCCTCGGACATGATAATTCAATTTGTGTGTTAGCTCTTGGGCTAATAAAATGTTATCCGAGATCAGTCTTCTCTCCACAAAACCACTCTGAGCTGGAGATATTATTTTATGCAGAACCTTCCTCAGTCTATTTGCCAACAACTTAGATATAATTTTGTATGAGACATTACATAAACTAATGGGTCTAAACTCTTGCCATTTCTGTGCACTCTCTTTTTTTGGTATCAACACAATAGTTGTAGCTGCCATTCCTTTTGGTAAAGTTCCTCCTGCAAGAAAATCTAGCACAGCTTGCAACACATCCTCTTGAACGATATCTCAACAGGAGAAATAAAAAATTGCAGAAAACCCATCTGGACCAGCTGCGCTGTCTTGATCCATTTCCCATATTATTTGTTTTACTTCTTCCATAGAAGGCCTAACTGTCAAAAGTGAAATTTCTTCTGCTGATATAATCTCTGGTATATGCTGAAGATTGGCTGCCATGTCATTAAAAGTTTCTCCAGTAAGCAATTGTTTAAAATATTTGACTCCCGAAGCTCTTATAAGTTCAGATTTCTCCAAACATTCCCCTTCATCCCATATTCTGAAAATCCTGTAAGTTATCTTCTTTGTTTGAACCATATCATGAAAAAACTTTGTATTTTTTTCACCTTCACCCCTTCATTTAACCGCTGCCCGTTGCCTCCAAAATTCTTCCTCCATTTGAAGAGTTTTAAATAGGTGAGCTTGGGTCTTATTTTTATTAATCAAGTTCTCTTCTGTAGGCTCCAAGTCAAACTGTTTTTCCGCAAGAGAATACTGCTCTTCTACTATCTTCCTCTTATCGTGGATGTTTCCAAACACTTCCTTATTCCACCATTTTAAATGAGCCCTTAATCTTTTCAATTTGATCTGTAACTTTAACAAGCCATAACCTGAGCAAGGTAAGTTCCAATTTAGTCTTACCGTTTGCATAAACCCAAGATGTCGAAGCCACATCCTCTGAAATCTGAAAGAAGCCACTACTTATTCAAATTTTGGAAAAGCAATCAATAAAGGGCAGTGGTCAAGTCGTTTCCATATCCTGTTATTTGTCCAAGTAAATTGATCACCCACATAGCCTGCATCAAGCAATCCAGTATTCATCATAAAATTATTGAAATCTTCTATTGCTCCTACTCTTGTTACACAACCTGCAGAATGCTCAGATAGATTCGCAATGACATTAAAATCACCACCAACCATCCAGAATTCCTCATTGTTTGGTTTAAGCTGAACCAATTTTTCCCATAACTCATATCTACCTTCCCTTGAACATTTCGCATATACAATAGTTACAAGCATTTCCATAGGAAACATTCCTGATTTCAAGCTTAGATGAAGAAATTGATCATGATTTTCCAACACAACACAATCTATATTAACATCATGCATAAACCATATTTTTCCTGAACAGTTTGAAACAGCCGAAAAGAAGCCTAATTTTCTTGAAATTAGCAGGCCATCAAATGATATCATTGGTTCCAAAATACCTATGAAATTCAAGTGAAATTGATTTTTCAAAAAGAGGACTCTTCTAAGTGAAGCAGAGTTACCTATACCCCTGATATTCCAAATCATTCCTGCCATTAAAATATTTGAGAGTAAGAGACCCTTTGTGTTTGAGACTTACTTCTAGTGACCCGTTGGGATGTACCAGGAGGAACCTTTTTATTAGTTTCCTTTCTTGGGGAACCCTGTTGAAAGCATTTGGATAGAGAAGTAGTCCTCTGAAGCCGGTCCTTTTCCTCTTCATCCGTTTCAAACTCTTCCAAAAAAGATTTAGATTTCTCAAAATCTTTTTGATTATCTGGAAATAAAGGAGTGCCATGATCATACGGATCCACTTGTGTTTGATTATTATTACAATCTTCCTTTTGTTCATTCACTATTTCTCCAGATGCTGAACTTTTTTGAAAGCCCTGTAACAATTTTTGTTCAGTTGTCATCTCTTCTGTTAAAACTACTGCCTCTGAAGAGCCCTCAATTACCATTGCTTTTCCTTTGTCATTTCTTCTGTTAATGTCTTCCAAAACAGGAGGAAAGTTTTGTTCCCCTTTTCCCTGTGCCTCTCTTCCTTTGGAATTAAAAGTATCCTCTGCAATAAGTATCTGATCAGCTCTGAATTCTTTTCTGCTTTCTTTCTCATTTCTATTTCTGGTTTCATCCCTTTTATCCATACCATCAGCTACTTCTATCAAAATTTCAGCATTTGGCTCAATAATTTCTTCTTGTTCCTCATCCACTAAAGTTTCCAGCATATGAAATTGATTCCCAAGAGCACTTTCCACCCTATTTGCATTGAATTGATGTCCTACATCTTTTTGTTTCTGATTCCAAATTTGTTGTCCTGTTCTATTCAATTCTCCAGCTTTTGCATCAATAACGGAACTTCCATTTTCTTTACCAATTCCTTTTGTATATTTTTGATTCAGTTTTTCTCACAAATCACCAGCTGGTATTTTATCAGTTCTGTTTTTGCTCCATTCAGGCTTCGGGCGATTCCCTTTGACATAGCAATCTTCTGCTGAGTGTCCCAAATGTAAGCAATGAATACAATATTTCGGATATTTCTCATATATTACCCTTTGTAAACGTTTTTCCTCACCAATACCAATCCAAAATTCTTCTATCATTGGTTCTAACAGATTTATTTCCACACATACACGCACCATGTATAACCTAGATCCATCAGCCGTAGCTTCATCAATTTTGATTGGCTTTCCCACTATCCTTGTTGCTGAAAACAAACTATTTTTATTGAACATATGGATCGGGAAATCTGGAAACTGTATCCACACTGGAACAACTGATGATTCTGATTCATAGGAGAAATGTGGAGACCATTTGAAGATGCATAAGGGCACCCCTCCAATATACCAGATGCCTCTCGCCCAAACTCTTGCCATGTCTTCATTAGAGGTTAAATGCAAGAATATGTGTCCCGCGCACAGAAATCTTATATTGTAAAAACTGGATAACCCTAGATTTTTGAAAGCTTGCATCGTAATAGCGAGACTAGGTCGTTTACCTGAGAATTTTCCAATGAGGGAAAATCTATAAGGATCAGCCATTACCGAGACCTCCTCCTCTGTGTAGAAGATGTCGGGTTTGCTATTATAGATTGTTGCCTCCTTGAAGACATCTCCAATCTCAGCGAATTCCTTCTTTGAGGCACGGGGCGAGCTTGGCCTCAAAATCGCAGCGTATGAGGTTGGACGATCCCGCGGCGTCGTTTGTTGAGGCTGAATACTCTCCGTAGGCTGAGAACCCTCCGTAGGTTTAAGAGGAATAGAAGGAAGAGGAGGGAAATGGGAAAGATCTGGCGCCGGCGCTTTGTTGCCGCCGCCGGCCATTGCCGCGGTAGATGAAACGTTCGAGCCCAAATCGCCTTCAAATCGCCTAATTTTCTCTCTCCGCAAATCCTTACAAATGTAATAATATTTTATCTACCAAAGAAGAAAATTAATACTCCATTATGATCAATTTGTTCGTCATCTTCGGGAAGAAGATCCCAGCGCTGATCTTGGAGGGAGGGATGATCTTTTCTGAAAATAGTTAAGAAACAAAGGCAAGAGCGAACGGCTTGAGTATTCTTTAGGGGCTGCTCGAGCTTCCTCATATGGGGAAGAGAAGAATTCGCGAAGGGGCTGTGGTTTTTGGCGATGGCTGAGGGAGGAAGATCGCCGGTCCTGGGCCGGCTTCGCTCGCGGAGAAGGGTTGCCGTTCGAGATAAGAGGGGTCGGCGTGCGTCGGTTTGCATAGAGGAGCAGAAGAAAGTTCGTGCGACGAGGGGAAAAAAAGGCGTGTGTGCGATGAGGGAAGGAAAGAAAAGGGTTTTTTGTATATTATATCCAACTTTGCAAAAAGCCTCTCCAGTTTAATTATTTCTAGCCACGCCCTTAATTTTCAAGGATTTATGCATTCAAGCCTCTTTTTTCAGTATTTAACATCTCCCCTACTAACAAAAATTTGGTTCCCAAATTTAACTAGTAAACCACAACCGGTACCAACTGCTCATATACAATATAAATACTGAACGAAAACCAAACTGTACGCACCTCAGGTAAATAGATGAGGGTAACGAGCTCTGATCGTATCCTCGAGCTCCCAAGTAGTCTCTTCATCAGAATGGTGCTGCCAACTGACTATGACCAACCAAATTATCTTATTTCGCAACCGATGCTCCTTGTGCTCTAATATCTGCATAGGTATCTCCTCGTAGGTCGCATTTGGCTGGAGTGTGATCGGCACCTCTGACAAGACATGCGCAGGATCTGGTACATATTTCCTCAACATGAAAATATGAAACACATCGTATACTCCAATGAGAGATGGCAGTTGTGCCAGACGATAAGTTACTGCTCCAATTCACTCTAGAATCTAGAAAGGTCCAATATAGCATGGAGTTTTCCTTTGAGACCAAACCTCTTCATCCCTTTCGTGGGTGATACCTGTACGAACACGTGATCGCTCATGGAGAACTCCAAGGGTCTGCATCTCCGATCCGCATAACTCTTCTAACTATCTTAAGCCTTTGACATCCTACATTTAATAGTACGGACAAGCTCTGCGTCATGTTGAATACTCTGAGACCCTAGCAACTAAGATTCCCCAACCTCCCCCCAGAGGATGGGTGTCCTACAAGTCCTACCATACATCGCCTCAAAGAGTGCCATCTAGATAGTTGAATGATAGTTATTATTGTAGGCAAACTCGACTAAGTCCAGGTGATCCTCCCAGCTGCCTCCAAAATCCATAACACATGACCTCAGCAAATCCTCTAGCGTTTGAATGGTACGCTTTGATTGTCCGTTTGTCTGCGGAAGAAAGGTTGTACTGAACCGAAGCTCTATACCCATGGCTTGCTGCAGGCTTTGCCAGAATCGCGAGATGAAACGTGGATCTCTATCAGAAATGATACTCATCGGAATACCATGTAATTTGATGATCTCGAGGCAGTATAACTCTGCCAGCCTATCTAGTAAATATGTCTTTCAAATCTCCAAGAAATGCGCAAATTTGGTTAATCGATCAACGATCACCCAAATCACGTCATATCCTCTCTAAGCCCTCGATAATCTCACGATAAAGTCCGTGGTGATATGCTCCCATTTCTACTTAGGAATAGAAATCTTCTGGAGTAATCCAGCAAGTCTTTGATACTCCACCTTCACCTGCTGGCACACTAGACATCTAGCTACAAAGTCCCAATGTCTTTCTTCATACCATTTCATCAGTAAGAACGTCTCAAATCTCAATACATACGGGTCCCCCAAGGATGCATCACAAACCGAGATCGATGAGTCTCTTGAAGCAACTCCTCCAAGATCGGATGTGACTCAGGTACGCACAATCTCTCTCGAAAATATAGAATACCCTCATCTTCTCGTGTAAACTTAGTCGGCTGCTCTGAGACTACCCGGCTACCTAGAAACTGTAGATGATGATCACTGGCCTGAGCCTCTCTAATCCTCATCCTGATCGAAGATTGAGCCACCATAGTCACCAATAACCCTTTCTCTGTTTGACCCTACTCCTCTAGCCCTATCTCTGAGAAGCTTTGAACTAAGTCTGTGACCATAACCCGGTGACAAGCGAAAACACTCCGGAATTTCCTACTCATTGCATCTACAACCACATTAGCTTTCCCTGGATGATAACGAATGTTACAGTCATAATCCTTCAAAAAACTCCATCCATCTCCTCTAATGAAGATTCAACTCCTGAGTGAAAAGATACTTAAGGCTCTTGTGATCCGTGAAAATCTCAAATGAGATGTCATACAAATGGTGCCTCCATACCTTCAAGGCAAACATGATGGCGGCAAGCTCTAAGTCATGGACTAGATAATTCTTCTCATGCTCCTTCAACTTATGAGAAGCATAAGAGACTACCCATCCGTGCTGCATCAACACTGCGCCCAAACCCTGATGTGATGCGTCAGTGTACAATACGAAACCATCCTCTCCGAAGGTAGCACCAAAACAGGCGCAGACACCAATCGTCGCTTCAGCTCCTGAAAACTAGTCTCGCAAACCTCTATCCAAAGAACTTCATGCCCTTTCTGGTTATACATGTTAACGATGTAGCAATGCTGGAAAATCCCTTAACAAATCGTCGATAATAACCAACCAATCCCAAAAAACTACGTACCTCCTGAACTGACTTCAACTGCTCCAATTGGTGATAGCCTCGATTTTCTGGGGATCTACGGAGATACCTCTACTGGAAACTACATGTCCGAGAAAATTCACAGAAGACAACCAGAAAGCACATATGTTGAACTTCGTATACAACTGCTCCCGTCAGAGCATCTCTAGGACAATGCGAAGATGACGTGCATGTTCCTCCTCAAAACGGGAGTACACCAGAATGTCGTCAATGAAAACTATGACGAACTGATCTAGATACTCCAAAAATATCTAGTTTATCAGATCCATAAACACTACTAGAGTATTGGTAAGCCCAAATGGCATCACCAAAAACTCATAGTGTCCATATTGGGTGCAAAACGTTGTCTTCTAAATATCTGAGTCTCTGACCCTCAGCTAATGATATCCAGAACGCAAATCAATCTTGGAATACACTGATGTATCCTTCAACTAATCAAATAAATCTTCAATCCACAACAGAGAATACTTGTTCTTGATAGTTACTGCATTCAGCTATCTGTAGTCGATACATAATCTCAAAGAACCATCTTTCTTCTTCACAAACAATACTGGAGATCCCCATGGTGTAACACTAGGACGAATGAATTCTCTGTCAAACAACTCTTGAAGCTGGACCTTTAACTCGTCCAACTCCTTAGGCGTCATACGATACAGAGCCTTTGATGCCAGTGTTGTCCCCGGAATCAACTCGATCATGATCTCAACTTGCCTTCTAGGATGCAAACCAGGAAGCTCCTCTTAAAATATGTTCAGAAATTCTCGGACTATTGGAACATCCGAGAGCTAGGAGTTACTGCTGTCATCAGTGTTGATCAGTGACAATAGAAAACTCTGGCATCCGTGTGACATAAGCTTCTGGGCCTGAAACGCAGAGATTATTGAAATCCCATCATTCTGGTGTCAATGAATTCCCACGAGGGTTGATCTGGAGGTCGAAATGTGACCACCTTCGTTTGGAAATCGACTGTGGCATGATAGGCCGCCAACGAGTCCATGCCCAAAATAATATCAAACTCTACCATCTCGAGAACCAACAAATCCACGGTGAGAGTATAATCGCTGAAATTCAATGGGCATCCTTAGACCTCCCGTGTGATATCCAAAACCTCACCGGATGGTAGAGACACTGACAGACGTTGTGATCTAAGGGTAGAAAACCTACTAATCTTTCCCATGAACAACCGAAATATGAAAGAATTGGAACTACTGGTATCAACAAGCAATTCAGTAGGAAATGCATAAACTAAAATCATACCATGGAAGACCGATCCATTGGCTCGCTGTGCCTCCTCTCTGGTGACTATATATACTCGACCTGTCTCTAGAGCTGGAGGTGGCAATGCCAAAATCTACTGAGGCTGAGATGCTGAAGGTCCGACAGTCTGTCGGGGCTGATATAATGAAGGTCCAACATACTGCTGAGGCTGATAAAATGAAGCTCCAACCGACTGCTGAGGCTGATATGTTGAGTATGGTTGCTGATAGCGAGACCCCATCATAGAATATTGAGATGTCACTGGTGTGGGTGCGTGCTCATGCCCAGGCATACAGTAGATCTGAACTGGTGAAGGTACTACCTACCCAGGCATACAGTATGTCTATCTTGACAGGCTGATCCATTTCCCTAATTTTGTTGTTGTAGTTTATTCTTTGTGCCATGTGAAACCTTATATCTTGATCAGAACATTTAGGTATATCAAGGGGGATTAAGTAATAGCTTAATTGTGTTGTGTTTGGGTGTGTCGTGAGCTTTGATGGTGGTCGTGAGTTTGATGTTGGATGACTTGTGGAGTTAGCTTAATCTAAAGTAATTTGGGTGTAGCCCTGATTCAATTTTCTTTTGGATCTTAGGAGTAGTTGATCATGGTTTGGTTAGGGTTAGCTCGTGTGATATCTGTTGCTAAGATTGTAGATCTTGGAGTTGGTCATGTTTGGATTAGGTGATGAGTTTCCTTTGGATTTATCCCTTTTTGGATACACACTGCATTACGAGGTGGATACTTCTTTGTACTCGGTAGTTATTGTACTAAATGCATGGTTATTTATTATCTAAATAGGTTGATTACCTTAAATTTATTCTTTTTATTTTTTCTCTTGATACTTATTCTTGTTTGACCTTTGAGTAATAATCCAAAATATTCAGTTATACAGTCTCAACTTTTGGTTTCTGATCTAAAGAGTACCGCTTGTATGCATATACTGTAGAATCATCATTTGACCTATCTAGGGTTTGGTTGACATTAGATATACCCTACCAGTAGATTAGTTGCATGTTTATTTATTATGATATTGATTAAGCACTCGTATTGATTGCATGGTTTTGGTCTGATTGATATTGTCCATATTAATGACATGCTCCATAGCATTGTTTGCATGCTAACGGCCTCTGGCTCACTTGTGATTAAGATGGATCGTCGGTCATATTTTCTGTTGTGTCACGCTCAGTTAGAGTTGTGTGTAAACAGTTGATACTCCAAGGTACTATGGGTCCCCACAGGTATTTTTGGGGTTTTATAGCGTCAGGTATTATGACTTTTCATGCATAGCCACGGATATTATGACTTTTCTACATAACCATAGGTTTTTGGCACTTATATCTTGTCCATCCGACCTACCCAGTGTAGCGGTAATTGGAGTGTGTACAGATCAGGTCATTGCATCATATGCATATTATGCATTGTGTATTTTGCTTGTGTTTGCTGTATTTATTTGAGCAATAATTACTGCATTTGATTAACATGCATATTCGGTTATGATTTGCATTTATTATATGATTTGGATCTGCTCGACAGTACGAGCAGTTTATTGAGGTATTATGGGGATTTCTGATCATGCCCCTACATGTTACATTGATTTTTAGGTGTGTTTATGCATTTGATTTATATTTTTTTATTCCAGAGATTGTATATCATTGTTTCTATATGCTTGTTTTATTCTTTTTATATACATGCATTTATCTATTCTTATACCTACAGAGTTCGCCCGGACTCACTGCCTTTGTCTTCATTTTTTTCAGGTAGTTGATAGCTGCGTCTCGTGCCACCAGGAGAGGATCCACCTGCCAATCCCCCGCTTGAGTATTTTTATTTAGAGTTGTTTCATACTTTCTTAGTAGAGATATTGTTATTTCTGTAAGTACCCCAGGTTGGTTTTGATGTGGTCAACCGAGTCATGTTAGGTCCTGGTATTTTTAATCCCTATGTCTAAGTGTACAGGAACTTAGGAGCGTAGGAAGTCGAGCGAAAGACGCAGCGGTCGAGAAGGATGGCACGGAAAGGGAGCTGACGGGCTCGGTGCATCCGAGGGATGCGAGCTATGCGGAAGAGTACGTCGGTGGAGCGAGAAGGACGCGCACGGCGTCTGAGGGACGAGAAGCCGAGAGGAAGGACGCTCGAGGGGCGAAAATCCGGAGTCGGGTTCGGGTGAGTCTAACTCCGGTTAGCCAGAAATCACCCATGAAGACCGGAAGTCACGCTGGAGAGTGGTCAGCGGTTGCTAACCAAATCCACTCTCGAGCACCCTTAAGCATACGGGCACATGGGCTCTCGGGCGCTTGAGCACTAGGCGCCCGAGCACTCGGGCACCCCTATGCATACAGGCGCCCGAGAGACTGTTTTTAAGCCGTTTGTGAACGTTGCTCTTTAGATAACTATCAAGCCACGTGTCAGGCGCCCAGAGCACTCGGGTACCCTATATGTGCCACGTCAGCAAACGGATAAGTCTGACTGGGCTATAAATAGACCCCTAGAGCTCAGTTTCAATTCATTCATTCAATTCAAGCATTAGCAAACAATTCTGTGTAGTATTTCTTTCTTTTTCTGAGTTTTCCACGTGTAAGAGCTTCTCCACCCGAAGGAGTTTTATTCAGGAGAATCGAGTCACATTCCGCCTTGGATTAGCAACCTCCCCGGTTACAAACCAAGTAAAATTTGGTTGTCTCTTTCTTTACAGTTTGCTCAATTTTCTATGTTATTTATTTTTGTTTAATCTAACTAACATCTTTGTTTAAAGATAAACAAAAGATTTTAGTTTTCATTTTCAGGGGCAATTCACCCTCCTCTTGTCGACCTTCGATCACCGTCAATTGGTATCAGAGTTAGGACGCTCCAGAAGGACTAACTGTCATCTGAAGCAACAATAAAATGTCAAACCGGTCATCTACCCGCCAAAGTTCGAGGGGAAGTTCGCGTTTTGGAAACGTAAAATGGAAGTATTTTTCAAAATAGAATTTAGTATTTTACTAACAATGAAATTTGATTTTGAAGTACCTAGAGATAAGAACGGAAATGAACTCGAAGAACATCTCTGGGCCGAAAAGCAACGCAATGAATTTACGACAAACGGTATGGCCGAGTTCCATCTTCTAAGTGTACTACCAGCCGAGAAAATCGAATGAATCAGAATATACAATTCCGCTAAAGACCTCTGGCATAAAATATTGGAACTCCATGAAGAATCGAAGGAAGTACAATCTGACTCCTCAATAGACACCAACACATCTTCAAAAGAGTCTGACACCGTGGAGGTTAACGGACTGACACTAATGGCTAAGTACCTATCAGAAGACAGTGAAAGTTCATCCGAGATGAGCCTCGATGAAGGGGAAGAGACTTCAGAAAGAAGCATCGATGAAGGGGGAGCTTCCGACTTCAAAAGGGATATGGTAAGCGTGGTATGTCTTCTACCTTTTGATCAGTTATATTTTCGAATTAAGAAAATGACGAAATCCCTGTGCAAATTAAAAACAAAAAATACACATTTGAAGAAGAAATTAGCTTCTACTTTAGAAATGTATGATAAAATAAGCTTTGAAAATGAAATTTTGAAGATTCAAATTTAAACTTTGAAAAATAACCATTCACATTCAAGATGTTCACAAAATTCAAAAATTAAATATTATAGAAAACTCAACTAGTATTTTAGATTTCATAGGGGTCAAATTGTAAAAGTTCCCAATTCATATATCGCATCTAAGTTTCTGATAATTCCTATTGGTAAAAATTTATATTGGATCCCTAAATGTATCTTAAACTATTGATTTTCTTTTGATTAAATTAATTTTGGTAATTAATGCTTTATCTTGTTAATTTTTTTGGTTAACTGTTTGTAGGAAATTAGTTTAAGGTTTTTTTATAAAAGTTTGCAATGTTTTATCTACAGAAATATTTTTGAAATTTTTTACAAATAATCGAATTTATCTTATGTTTCTGGATCTGTTGATTATCTTCTAAACCTTGAGAAAAATTTTCAAATGTATTTAATGTCAAAATAAATTTTATAATTATTTTTCTAAATTATCAACATAAAATTCAAAATTGATTTTTAAAAATGTTAGAAAATTATTTTAACTTTGACAATTTTTCTAAATATAATTCTTTGAAAATTTTAACTTTTATAAAAATTTGATAAATTTTTGAATAAAAATAAATTTTCAAATAAAAATAAATTTTCAAAAATTATTTTCAAAATTAGACTTAACATTTTAAACTTTTTTTAAGCAAATTTTGAAAACTTAGATTTTCTGGACACTATTTATTATGTTAAAATTTTAATATTTTTCCCTTAACTTTTTTTAAGTTTTTTTTATGTGATCAAAAGGGAAGAATATTAAGTTAAGGGGTAAGCACTAATTTTTTAAAAAAATTTAAGTGCTTACATTGTTTTATATTAATTCATATTTTGTTTATGTTTGTTTACCCTAACTTAACTCAGGTTGATGCACATCAACAAGGGGGAGATTGTAAGTACCCCAGGTTGGTTTGATGTGATCAACCGAGTTAAGTTAGGTCATGGTGTTTTTAATCCCTGTGTCTAAAGTGCACAGGAACTTAGGAGCGTAGGAAGTTGAGCGGAAGACGCAGTGGTCAAGAAGGATGACATGGAAAGGGAGCCAACGGGCTCGATGCATCTGTGGGACGCGGAGCTCTACGGAAGAGTACGCCGGAGGAGCGAGAAGGACACGCGCGGCGTATAAGGGACAAGAAGCCAGGAGGAAGGACGCTCGAGGGGTGAAAGGTCGGAGTCGGGTTCGGGTGAGCCTAACTCCGGTTAGCCAGAAATCACTCAAGAAGACCGGAAGTCATGCTGGAGAGTGGTCAGCGGTTGCTGACCAAACCCACTCTCGGGCGCCCGTAAGCATACGGGCGCTTGGGCTCTTGAGCGCCTAACTCCGGTTAGCCAAAAATCACTCAAGAAGACCGGAAGTCATTCTGGAGAGTGGTCAGCGGCTGCTGACCAAACCCACTCTCGGGCACCCGTAAGCATACGGGCGCTTGGGCTCTTGAGCGCTTGAGCACTTGGGGCCCAAGCAGTCGGGAGCCCCTGTGCATACAGGCGCCCGAGAGGTTGTTTTTAAGCCGTTTACGAACATTTCTCTTTGGATAACTATCAGGCCATGTGTCAAGCGCCCAAGAGCACTCAGGCGCCATATAAGTGTCACGTCAGCAAATGGATAAGTCTAACTGGGGCTATAAATAGACCCCTAGAGCTCAGTTTCAATTCATTCATTCAATTCAAGCATCAGCAAACGAATTCTGTGTAGTGTTTCTTTCTTTTTCTAAGCTTTCCATGTATAAGAGGCTTCTTCACCCGAAGGAATTTTATTCAGGAGAATCAAGTCACATTCTACCTTGGATTAGCAACCTCCCTGGTTGAAACCAAGTAAATCCCGATTATCTCTTTCTTTATAGTTTGCTCAATTTTTTATATTATTTATTTCTGTTTGATCTAACGAACATCTTTGTTTAAAGATAAACAAAACATTTGAATTTTCATTTTCAGGGGCAATTCACCCCCCTCTTGCCGACCTTCGATCACCGTCAATTTCTATTCCTTTATTGAGCTTGTCCCTTATTTCTTATTCTTTGTGAATTTGTATTTATTCGTGGACTTTCAATTTGATGCATTATTTTACAGAGTTTATTGTGCTTATTATTTATTTTATGGGACTTATATCTTTTCCCGTTGGACTTTCGATTTGTTTGCATTTCTTGATAGAGTTTATTGTGTGGATGTGATTTTATTATTTTACTACTGTTGTTGCCAGCCGTGTGATTCTGTGCCATATTCTGTGTTGAGAGATGTATATAAATGATTCAGATTGTCCGCCATATAGGGGAGATGCTATCCATTTTTCGAGCAAGCATGAACCTCTGGGGACATGACAAAATTACTCAGACATGTGCCCAAAAGTATCATACTCTTGACATGTAATGATTTGGCCAAATATTTCGAGTAATAATCCTGACAAGTGGTCATAGTGTATACATCTACTTTTTCAATGAGCGGTGAATCCTCTATGAGCTATCCAAACACCTTCGGACACTTCCACTTATACTCAATCATCCCATACCCACACCTCCATGGAGATGTATCAACTAAGATGTCAAATTATAAGTCTCCATGACCAAAGTGACTTGAATATCTCAAGTCTAAGGAAACTCGCACCTAAGCTGCAATGAGATCTTCATTTACATATCCATATATGTACAGACTCGTATGAAATCTCATGGCAGATCACTTCCAATGAACTATAGTTACCCTTAATTAGTATCCATATTTAACTCTCATCATCCTAATGTCTCCAATCAGTGAGGAGCAATGCTTAGTTAAACCAAGGAATATAATACGTGTTAATCTTTCAGAATCGATGATCTCTGAACTTATCAATTTATTGACTAGAAAATATTTCAATACATTTATAATTATACATGTAGAGATGCTCACTAGTTGTGATGCAATCACATGTTCTCTCATGTTATAAATTATATTGCGGGCATTCAGTAAATGAGTTTAAGATCTAATCATATACATAAAGTATATACACTCAAATAGTGAATCATTATTTATTCAATAAATACTACATTCCATAAGGTAATTGTCTTAGGATATCTCTCAAATATAACACTTCCACTGTTGGTTCTATTGATCAACTACCATCTCATCTCCATAAATATATTGTTGGCACTAAAGATATGGCGGCAGATAGTTACTATAGTTTTTGTTCCATTGCTAGCCTACTTGGTTTTGGTGAGGATGCATGGCCGAGGGTGCGACGGGACCTTCTTGAGGAGATCACACATTTTGAAATATTATATGAAGGTATATTCAATGAAGATGGTCATGTTGGAGTAGTAAAGCACATGTTGAATTTGCACCCTACATGGGAGTGTTCCCCGGAGTATATGCAATGGTACAACAAGTACTCTCATCCAATTGTGCAAAACCAATAACTCCGATCGATCTATGTTCACAGGACCATCTTCATGTATCAGCTCCCCATGCATATATATGTATCATACCTATATCCTCAAAAAAATTCAAGAGGCCTATTGAGACCTAAGTACAAGTCTTGTCAGAAAAAATAGTACAACCCATAATGTATAGACCCATAATGTATAGCAAATACATTATCGTTGAATGTGTTAGAGTGTCATTATCAAAATTGTCAGTAATTTTATGACTAAAGTTCTTGCACAACCATTCTAACTTCATAGACTAACCCCTCACACTTTCAAGGACTTATTAACTTCGTCCAACGTCACATCGAACAATCGACTAATCTATTGATGAATGTAAAGTTTGTCATCGCTTGTAGGTTGTAATGGAATCCCTATCACCGATAGACCAAGAAGACCATACACATCATCTAAAGAATTGTCATATCTCCAAATAACATATGAAAGGTATTGGTCTCCCTTGCCAACATTTTACAAAAGAAACAACGGCTTTTTACCAAAGGGCACACCTGAGAATTCGTATTTATCAAAAGACGTACCATAATTTTATTTTTACCAAACGACGCATCCATTTTAGTCAACTTCCTCTTATACCCCTGCCGCCAAAAATGACTTTCTCAGTTCACAATTTAAGACATCTAAACCACTTTATTAGTTGTCTCTATTTAAAATAATATTTTATAGTTCGGATGCCCCAGGGAGTCGAATTTTTCTCCTTTCTCTCTCAACGTGCACAAGCTACTTCTTCGAACCCTTTTGTCGGAATCCGCCTAGTTGCTTCTTCAAACACCAGTATAGAAGCAAAGAAATCCATGGATTCTTCTATAACTGATGGTTCTACACCACAAGAAGAAGAACAAGGTGAATCTAATGAGAACAGTGTCATTGTAAATGTTGGTAAGGGAATTGAAATTGCCGTTAATTCTGACAATATCGAGGGCACAGAGAAGAATGGTGAGAAACTAGATAAATTTTCTGAACCGGTATCAGATACTGCAGACGATAAGGAGAAGAATATTGTTGTTGCAAAGGAAGTTCGAGCTGAGGAAACAAGTAAAACTGAAAAAAATGACAGAGAGAGAACTGACAATGAATCTGTAAAAGAAAGAGTCAAAGATCAAAAAAGAAAATGGAAAGGAAGCTGAAGAAACAAGGGGGATGGTGGACGAAAAGTTGAAAATGCAGTTGAAGAAAGTGATAAAGAAGCTGGGACAAATGATCTGAAAGAGCCGGCAGCACCTTTGAGTTCATTCCAACAATTATCAAGGGAACGGTATGCCTAAAATAAAATTATTTCAGGCCCAACGTGGACATGAACAAGTATGATTAGATATGATGCCATGGATTTGCCATCATATCTAATCTTAACTTCATGAAAATATACTAAACAGCTTGCGCACCAAATGCTCATGCAGACGTTGCAACCTTTTAGAAAACTTGGCAACTTTTTTTACCTTTTATAAAACTATTTTAGATATTACATGCTAGCATTCCTTGTCAAATAGTGTCAGCAACTATTCTTGCTATAGTGTCAGATTCTTGCTTGCTTTTAGGTTTTCTTATCTGATTGTGCTACTGTCTCTGAGCACTTTTTATTTTTTTATGTTCGACCTTTTAATCAGACTCCTTTGGTTATACAATATCATTTTGAGAGGTAACATGCTTATGGTTTTACACATGAAAATATTCGAAAATTTCGTGTTGCCCTTTATGCGCAAAAGGCTGCTCTGCACTTTATTGATGGTTTGAACTTCATGCACTGAAATATAAGTGAACTTAGGCCTGAAATAATTTTGTTTCAGCCCAATCTGAGCCTGAACAGATATGATTTTAGGCTCTCTGCTAACTCTAAAACCCTCTGATTTTAGGTCCTGTGCAAACTAAATATGAATATTCTTTTACAAATAATAAAGTCAGTAAAATATATGAAAATGACCAAAATATTTGTAGTTGTATAGATGTATAAATATGACTGTATCTTTTTGTGTCAACTGATACGGTTAGAGAACATAACTAATAATTATTGGTACTAAGTATGCACATCAGAAATAACATCTCCTAGGTAAATTCTAAATAGAGATATCAAGTATGGAGAAATCCAAGTATCCTAGGTCCGTCAGTGGGTTTTGGTGGAAACTCACTGATTTAACCTAGAAAACTCCTATTGCAATATAATTTATAATCATTAAAAGTTTGGACACCAAAAATACCATCTCCTAGCTCTCTAATTATTGATATTGGGTTTTGAGAAATTCAAATATCCTAGGTCCATCAGTGGGTTTTCATGAAAACCCATTGACATACCTAAAAAACTCCTATTGCAATATAATTTATAATGATTAGAAGTTTGGACACCAAAAATATCAACTCTTAGCTCAACTCTAACTATCCATCAGTGGGTTTCCACCGAAACCCATTGATGGACCTAGGATATTTTGATTTCTCAAAACCCAATATCAATAGTTAGAGTTGAGCTAGGAGATGGTATTTTTGGTGTCCAAACTTCTAATGATTATAAATTATGATGCAATAGGAGTTTTTTAGATCTGTCAGTGGGTTTTCACCAAAACCCACTGATGGACCTAGAATATTTAGATTTCTCAAAACCCAATATCAATAGTTAGAGTTGAGCTAGGAGATGGTATTTTTTGTGTCCAAATTTCTAATGATTATAAATTATGTTGCAATAGGAGTTTCTATGTTGAATCAGTGGATTTCCACCGAACCCACTAACGGACCTAGGATACTTAGATTTCTCTATACATGATATCTCTATTTAGAATTTACCTAGGAGATGTTATTTCTGATGTGCACACTTAGTATCAATAATTATCAGTTATGTTCTCCAATGTTGAGGCAATTTGTGGTCCGGAGTGACCAAGTGTTTTGATGTTTGGGCAAAGGGTTTAAGTTAGGTTTACCCTTGTGATCTTATATGTGTATGTTGAGTGTGCAGGTTGTACAGGTTACACAGATGGACTTAACTGAACGGTCTCGGTACGGTGAAGGGTGGCATGGAGACAAGCTGGAGGCTTGTGTGCACCCGAGGGACCTTGGAGAGCAGGGATGATGAGCTGATGGGCGCAGACTTCGAGGCATGCGTAAAGGATGGCATGGAGGCAAGCTGGAGGCTTGCGTGCATTCGAGGGACGGGAGCCGAAGATGAAGAGGGCGCAAAGGCAATAGTCGAGGCTGCGGATGAGAAGTCAATCGAGTCGTGAGGGTACGAGTGCAGTGTGATTGTACTCGGGAAATCCTAGGGTTTGAGTGCGGAGTGGAATGTACTCAGGAAGGGTAACCTTAGGTGGGTGAGTAGACCAGTCGACTGGCCCGGGGGCAGTCGACTGATGGAACTCACAGAAAGGTCTCAGCCCTGGGACCAGTCGACTACCCTGGGGGCAGTCGATTGGTAGGTGGCTAGTGAGTTGGCTGAGAATTCGAACGTTGGGGCGCAACGGTCGAATTTCAGTGGCACCAGTCAACTGCCCTGGGGGCAGTCGACTGGTAGCTAGGGTTTCAGCCCGAGTTCTATTTAAAGAGGACTTCGTGGTGGTTGAGATTCTTGACGAATCTTGTCTTGGTTAAAGGCAAGATAGTAGTCTTTGTGCTCAGATCTTCTCAAGGTGTTGTGGTGAGATTTCTCCACCCACAAGGAGCAACGAGAGTTAGCTGGAGGTTATCCGGGGAGTGATCCACCGATGGATTCTTGGATTAGTCACCCGTCCGGGGTGGATACCAAGTACATCGGTTTGTTAGCATTGTATATTATTGTTAGTTTATTTTTATTTGTATTTCCATTGCGCTAACAACTTTGTAGAGAACGAAGTATTCAACAAATCGCTATTCACCCCCCCCTCTAGCGGACGTTTTCGATCCATCATCTAACATATCAGTTGGCACAGAAAGATGCAGTCATATTTATACATCTATACAACTACAAATATTTTGATCATTTTCATATATTTTACACACTTTATTATTTGTAAAAGAATATTCATATTTGATTTGCACATGATTTGAAATCATAGGGGTTTTAGGGTTAGCAGAGGGCCTGAAATCATACCTGTTCAGGCCTACGTTGGGCCTGAAATAAAATTATTTCAGGCCCACATTGGGCCTGAATTAATATTATTTCAGGCTCACGTTGGGCCTGAAATGAAGTTATTTCAGGCCCACCGTCCCCTTAATAATTGTTGGAATGAACTCAGAGGTGCAGCAGGTGCTATTGGCTCTTTCAGATCATTTGCCCCAACTTTTTTATCACTTTCTTCAACTGCATTTTCAACTTTTCATCCACCATCCCCCTTTATTTCTTCAGCTTCCTTTCCATTTTCATCCTATGATCTTCGACTCATTCTTTTACAGATTCATTGTCAATTCTCTTTCTGCTATTTTTCTTGCAGCCTGATCACCAGCAAGAATGCCTTCACCTTTGCTCAGGATTATGCCTTCTGTTCGACATTTAAATGATCTATTGAACATCCTCTAACAAGCTTTACTTGTTCCACAAAACATTTAATCTTGATTCTCACATTCCAATAAACACTCACAATCTATGTTATCGAATCAAATTTCACACTTGTTTTCAAAACAGAAAACACAAAATCTTAAATAGGAAATAAAGGAATGCACGACAAGTGTTTACCTAAACAGACACAAATCATGCACACACATCTTGCATTCGATTGACCTCAGCAATGCCGCTTTCACAGTAGAGGCAACATCCTAG
The DNA here is from genome assembly GCA_024364735.1 of Boesenbergia rotunda. Lineage (NCBI taxonomy): Eukaryota > Viridiplantae > Streptophyta > Magnoliopsida > Zingiberales > Zingiberaceae > Boesenbergia > Boesenbergia rotunda. The sequence goes on along the minus strand of JAGFNQ010007332.1, from coordinate 419,487 downwards.
CAGTCCTGAAAAAATAAATAGGAACAACCCACAGTGGCACTTGATTTCAGGCCCATGGTGGACCTGAATTAATATTATTTCAAGTCCAACGTGGGCCTGAAATCAAGTGATTTCAGGCCCACGTTGGGCCTGAAATGAAGTTATTTTAGGCCCATGGTGGGCCTGAAATCAAGTGATTTCAGACCCACGTTGGGCCTGAAATGAAGTTATTTCAGGCTCACCGTCCCCTTGATAATTGTTGGAATGAACTCAGAGGTGCAGCAGGTGCTACTGGCTCTTTCAGATCATTTGTCCCAGCTTCTTTATCACTTTCTTCAACTGCATTTTCAACTTTTCGTTCGCCATCCCCCTTTGTTTCTTCAGCTTCCTTTCCATTTTCTTTTTGCTGATCTTTGACTCTTTCTTTTACAGATTCATTGTCAGTTCTCTCTCTGTCATTTTTTCAGTTTTACTTGTTTCCTCAGCTCGAACTTCCTCTGCAACAACAATATTCTTCTCCTTATCGTCTGCAGTATCTGATACCGGTTCAGAAAATTTATCTGGTTTCTCACCATTCTTCTTTGTGCCCTCGATATTGTCAGAATTAACGGCAATTTCAGTTCCCTTACCAACATTTACAATGACACTGTTCTCATTAGATTCACCTTGTTCTTCTTCTTGTGGTGTAGAGCCATCAGTTATAGAAGAATCCATGAATTTCTTTGCTTCTATATTGGTGTCTGAAGAAGCAACTAGGCGGATTCCGGCAAAAGGGTTCGAAGAAGCAGCTAGTGCACGCTGAGAGAGAAAAGAGAAAAATTCGACTCCCTGGGGCATCCGAACCATAAAATATTATTTTAAATAGAGAAACTGATAAAGTGGTTCGGATGTCTCAAAATTTTGAACTGAGAAAGTCATTTCTTGGCAGGAGGGGTATAAGAGGAAGTTGACTAAAATGGATGCGCCGTTCGGTAAAAATAAAACCATGGTATGTCTTTTGATAAATACAAATCTCAGGTGCGCCCTTTGGTAAAAAGCCGAAGAAACAATCAAATTTTTATTTGGCTTCTGGTTTGACATCTCCCTCACTTGATAAAGATGGGAGTCCCTAAAGAGACTCCTCCATCTTTGGACTACTCCTGGATCACAGTCTCATTGAAGTAATTTGGTTGTGTGACATAGACATTTGAGCAAGACTCACTCTTCACCAAACCAAATTTTTGACGTTATATGTGTTTTAAAACCCCACAACAATGATGGATCATGTGGACTATCAGGAAATGGTTCGTGTAATATTTCATCATCTTCATTGTTCCCTCCAAGGGAGCTTGCTCTCCTTCACCTTATATTCATTTCTGAAGGTAAATTTTCTTGCAGAGGTACTTCTTCATGCACATCTTCTTGTTGTGTATGGTACTTGTGGTGGTGTCTCTTCTTGAGGTACTTGTGATGATTATTCCTCTTCTTGTGATGATTGTATCTCTTGTGCAAATGTCTCTTCTCGACACTTTCTGTTAGAAGTCGTTGATTTATTCCTCCTTGAAAATGTCTTTAGTATTTTACTGCACATAAGAAACAAGTGAATTAGATATACAACCAACATGTGTTGTTGAAAGGATACGGAGCTGTTTGACTACTCAAACCCGAACAAAACACAATGTGTTTAGAAACACACAACCGAACAAATCCATCAGTGTTCAGCTACTAGAGGTCAAACGTTTTGTGTTTCATTCACTAGAAAGAAATTGAACACATTCGGTTATGTTCAGTGGTCATCGACCGAACACATTGTGTTGCGTTTGGTGGACCATGACCGAACAGATCCTAGTGGGTTCGGCCGATGGTAACTGAACAGGTAACAATGTATTTGCCGGACAAAGGTCAAACGACACACTACTAAAATTCAAGATTTTCATCATATCCCTATCATACATTTTACAATTTCAACGACCCAACACCCTAAAGTTTTTTCATGAAAAAAAAATATCATATTCATGTAAATTTCTACACTTATAAATGAAAACTAAACACAAATCTAACAAAAACAAAAATTTACCTATGTAATGATAATGTAGAACAAAATGAAAGGCTGAACGAGTATTAACCTGTATAATTCAAGTGTTGTTGTTTGATGGTATTGTCAGAAATCGAATTGCTCAAGTCCGATTGATATTCGAACGTTGAAAAGATGAGAGAGATGTAAAAAGGTGGAATCATCACCTTAGCGACCCCCTGATCTCGATTCCACAAGTGTCCAAAGGGGGTAAATCATAGTTTTACTGATGGGGTAAGGCGCATGGTGTCACGCCCCCAGAGGCACATGCTTGCTCGAAAAATCGGGCAACATCTCCCCTGTACGGCGGACAATATGGGACAATTATACAAAATATCTCACCAATATAGCTCAGCCGCAAGCGGCTGACATCACAATAATAAATAAAAGACACAGTCACGCAGTTTATAACGAAATAAAATAAATGGATGGCTCAGCCATCATAAATATAAAGAAAGTATACATACCAGTAATAACGACAAAACCAACCGATACTTGACAAATAAAATTAACTGCGGAAACAACTCAGACACTAGATCAAACCAAATCAAAACCGACACGGTGGAACTGAGGGACTGGCGACTGGATCCTCTCCTGGCTCCAAGAAATACGACTACCTGCTATCTGAAACAACAAAAAAGAAAGCAGGAGTGGTGAGTCCGGGCGAACTCTGCGGGTATATGAGTAGACAATAAGCATGGCATAATAAAGGATATAACAAGTAGAGAATCCAATAGGGTACAGTCCATAAGGAAAATAGGAACCTAAACATGCATAACATATATCGAACAACAGGTTATAAAACCGAATAACATCTAAACAGGTATAATACAACACCAACAGTAAAACCAAGATATTCATGCATGTCAATCAAGTGTAACAACCATAGCTCGTATAAATGCAACAATCACAGGAAAAATACATAAACGAAATACGTATGCACATGATGCAATGACATGTGTCACTCCTGACGCCAGTCAAGCCGCCAACACATCACATCTGTGTGACCGAGTGGGTAAGGCTGTGACAACTGTACGCACTCCAACCACAAATACCACAAAGGTGTGGTTGAGTGGGCAGGATGCTGGGGAGCCTACACTCCAAACCCCGGTACATAGGGGGAGCTACTACAGCTACAATATCTCTCGAAAAACAACGGTGAGGGTGAGCCACCAACAGCTCTAATATCCCTCTAAAAATAACGGTGAGGGTGTCACTGTTTGGCATAACAGGACAGGTGCTCGCACTCTAATAACTACCACGACAACAAGTGGTTGAGTGAATCGAGCAACAATATGACTAACGACGGCTTAACCAAATGTAAGCCCAACAGTCATTAGTATGCAACGTGCAAGTATGGTGCATGTTATACGATGCACGAACAACCGGAGAAACAATGATGCAATAAAATCCAACGAGTATACGATGCATCAATACAACCAATCAAAAATCGCAAACCAACGATTATGCACCTACACTAATAGGTAGGATATTTCTAATGTCAAATAAACCTAATTGTGTTTAATGGATTTCTAAGTACTCACGTACAAGCTATACTTTATAGAACGAAAACTAATAGAGGACTATACGGATACAAATTTGGAATACTCGAAGATCAACGAATAATAAATATCAACGGTGATGTTAAAATAACAAACAACAAAGAATAAGGTCAAGCAACCTACTAGACATAATATAGTCGTGCTTTAAGGTAAAATGAACTACTCGAGTACAAAGGAGAAGTACCCGTCTTTTATTGAAGAATTTCGTAAACGAAGACCTTCCACGATCAACCGAACGAGTCCAAATCAAGGTCCTGATCAATGATAATGTTTAGCTAATTATGAAATCAACAAATTAGCTAAATAAAATATTAAACATGATTTACGACGAATCCCAATTGTAACATCTACTTAATTTAAATCTCACCCCTCAAGTTGTTTAGCTCTCAACACAAACCAACCATCCAAGGGTCAAGTTCACACTAGCATGAGAAACTCACGTAAGATCCAAAACAAGGTATACACCAGATCAAACCAAAGACTTACAACCAAATTTAGGATTTAAAGCAAATCCAAAACAAAACTACTTCAATAGTAAATCCCATCGGAGTTCACAGCTTCATTATTAATGTCAACAAGCTCCAAAGCAAGCAACTATCCCTAGGGATAACTCACAGCCAGAGTTTTCCAAATAAGGAACAGAAAATGCTAATGTCCACAAGCTCCAAAAACAAAACACGAGTTTACATGGAAGAGTTCACGACATCATATACACCGGTAACAAGTCCAACTGAAAACACCACATAAATTTATTCACTCATCCTACAACATAAACATTTCCCAACCAAACCTTATATTTAAAATCCTTTACCTAATTAAACATCCTACAAGTAAACAGGGGTGGCCGAAGCATTAAAACAAAAAACCTAATTTCCTTTACCTTATGGGTAGCCAGCGCAAGCAACAGAGCACGAAGATGGTGAAGAAGAAGAAGATCGACGGTAGGCCATTCGAATGGTCGGGCGGTGCGGCAGTGAAGAGGCCTAAAGCTTGCGGCGCGAGAGAGTCAGCGTCGGCTGGGTGTGTGCGCCGGTGAAGACAACAGAAGAAGAACAACAATGAGGAGAAAGGAAGTGGAGAAGGCAAACGGCGGTCGGCGGTCACGATGGAGCGTCGGCGTCGCTGAGGCGGAACCTCTTGCGTGCGGCGTGGAACTGCAGGGGGAAGAGTCCAGGCGGAGGCTTTTTAAAGTTTTTGGCATTTTACAAATAAGCCCTTCAATTTCAGAATTTCCAACTAAGTCCTTAGTTTCTGGTTTTTAAGCATTTTAACCCCTTTTAATTTCAGTATTTAACACATGGGGTCGAGAGAATTTAAGTCAGCGACCAGGTTTTTACCCCGTGTACAGCTGGCGACTCTCAAACCTGAGACCTCCGATGTAAACAGTCAGACACCTTACCAACCGAGCCAGCCCGTGGGGATTAAAAGATGAGAGAGAGATACAGAGGAAGAGGGAGGAAAAGTTGGAGATGTAGAGTTTTGATGCTATATTTTTTTAAAGGTTTTTAGAAAAGATAAAATAGGAATATTATAAGATGTATTTAGAAAAAATTGTGATAAAAAAATTATTGATGAGTATATTTAGAAAATGGGGCGTGTTTAGTGTAAATGGAGAAGTGAATAACCCCTTCCTTTGATTAATCCTTCTATTCCAGCTAAACTTCTGAGAAGAGGACCCTTCCATATAAATTAATCCTTATATAATATAATTAATTGACAAATAAATTTTATTTAAAATGGATTTAAAAATCAATTTATAAAAGTATAAAATAACCAAATTGAACATTAACAATCATTAAAAATAGATTATAATTTATATAACTGTATCTAATTCTAGAACGGTCCATAATTATTTTTTGTTTATCAGTGTTATTCATAATAATTTTATTTAAACCTCTTGAAATCATTAGGTTATGTTTCAAGCACTTTAAAAAGAGAAAAAAAAAACAAAAACAGTAAACGTTCGATTACAACGAAATAATTAAAATATTCTTGAAAAATTTTAACTCTACCCTTTACTCGAACCATTTCAGTATGTACTGATGCCCCGGTGCCCTTCCACCCTATATAGCTTTCTCTGTCCTCGTCTAGGACTTCACCGCAGGCCTGAGTCGCCTGACATCCTCCTAATAAACACAGTCTGATGGCTCGCTAACCTCGGAATTTGACTGGTTAATTAATGTTTGAGCTAATTGTTAGTTAGGATTCAGATTTGTTTAGAACACAAAGCCCTTGCTGTTGTATATTCAAGGGAGATGCAGCTCGCGAAAGCAGAGAGCAATGGATATGGATAGGAGACAACAGTGATTTTACATGTTTGCATGATCAATGTTTATGCAATAGCTTGTGGCGAATTGGTTTGCCATGTGTTTCTCTATCAGTGCAGTTTAAAGGAGACTGCTTTCTAAAAGATTAGGAATTGTTAACATTAATTACTATTGATCAGGAGAGTTTGATGGGAATTTGCCATTCAAAGGCTCTACAATTACCTTCCTCTCAATCTAATTGCTTCAATTGGCAGCTCTTCCTACTCCAAGGAAATCTATGAAGCTACTTGCTGCATCATGAACGTTTACGTTGTTGATTTCTTCCTCGGCATATGGTGGTGCCTCACTGACTGAATCATGGCTTGATTGTTGAGATAGCCGGTTTAACTCATTAACTCTGGGACGATCGACTGCAATAGAGTAGAAAAAATGAGGTTAAATATATATATCAAAGAGTAAAGTATTCATAGGGTGTCAAAATAAACTGATCATATCTAGTCTACCGACATTATGTCAGGGTCAGTAGATCTAAAAGAACAGATCTACTGTAGAGCCCTTTCACAGCCAATCATATGAATGAGATGCGCCTTGTGTACAAACGAATTCTAAGATCGAGTTCGCATGAATTTTAAACTAGAATCCTTTGAGTTCATATAGGTGCCACCAAGCAATCGAGAGCTGGTGGCACTTAGAATATCTTTCAAAATGGATAGATGACAGGTAGAGTTTTGTCAGCTTTATGATTTATCTGCGTTCCACTTTGGGGTCATTGCGCGTATAGAATTGCTCCCTTCAGGTGATCAGCTGTGAAAGGGTCAGCATAGTAGGATCGTTCCATTATCTAAATAGACAGATTGAGCTCAAAAAATCTGTACCAGAGAAAAAATCAAATGGAGTGATTCGAGAAGTAATCTCCCATCTGTGATCCAAGCCAGTGGATGGGAAGCAAGGAGACGACGCTCGAGCATCTTCCTCCAACGTGAGCCTTCTTCTCTGCGAGACCATGGATTGCTCCCTGTACTTCCTGGCCATTATGACATGCCAATGGTTCTTCACCGCATTGTCTGTTCTTCCAGGGAAGAGCCTCGCGATCATGGCCCACTTGTTGCCGTGCATTCTGTGAACAGCCAGCAGCTTCTCCTCCTCTTCCTCGCTGAATGGCCTCCTGTTGATCCTCGGATCCAACTGGTTGAACCATCTCAACCTGCAACTCTTCCCTTCACGAACATAGAACAGCATAAGAAAGACCGAAAAGTTCGATAAAACTTGTTCGACTAAACAATACCAGATCTTCCCTCCAATTTCCCCGCGATGAGGTTCCAATTCTGCGGGCCGTAGAGCTCCACCAGTTCCTTGAGCTTCGAGTCCTCGGCCGGCCTCCAGTGTCCTCTGCCACTAATCTTCGACGAACCACTTGCCTTGTAATTGCCCACCTCGCTGCTCTCCTGAGAGCTTCTCTCCTGCAGGCTGAGGCAGCTTTCCATGGAGCGAAAGGCAGTGGCCATAGCTTCGCCTTCAGCGCAAAGAAAACAATTCAAGGAGACATGAACAAAAAAGCTAGTTCTTTTAACAGCTTTCAGGCTTTGCTCCGCACGTGTGCGTGTCTTCATATAACTAGTATGAGGCATGAACAGTTTAAATATGAATTTCTACGGTTTACTAAAATGTTGTCTGTTATTGCTCCTCAAAGTAACCCGGTAAAAGGCTGTTTCTCCCTCCCTTAACAAAAGGATGATAGCTCATCATGTGCTGCTGCTGAGACCATTATTGAGGGCCACCAGCCTAACCTTATAATGGATGTGGAAAATTGGACTGTGAACATTACTCAAAGTCTCAGCCTCGTCAGTTTCGTGCAGTGGTGTAAAGAAATAAATGCCATTGTACTCGTAGGTGCAAGAAAAAAGAAATCAGGGCTATTGAGCAATCGACCAGAGAGCTCCCCAGGGCTGTCTGATCGGGCAGGATTTAATCCCGGTCGGCCGATCGATCAGTGGTCCACCAGGCCTCCTTCATGCAGCATTCCCATGCAAGGAGGCTGTACGGCAGTGCTGCTCTTCTTGCAGTCTCTTTTTGAAAATTATCCCCCTAAAACTTTTCCTCCCCTCGAAATGTTCCCAATTTTAAGGCCTAAGGCCTATTTTAAATTCTCCAAGGAGAAGAGGAAATTTGCTATTACATACCAAACGTTGCTTTTAAGTGTGTCATTTGCCTGTTCCAGGCTCACAGGAGAGAACAAAGTAGAAGTTAAATCAACCTAACGCAAGCAATTGAGTCCTTAACTAACCAAGTCGATTTTTTTGCAATGATAGAGGGTTCTTTTCCTTGCTGAATTCCACATGGTGCTCAGAATACTACCACAACAAGAAAACAAACAAGGGCCTACTTGTTTCTACGAGAAGCATTACCATCCTGCACTCACATGACTTGGAGCACTTCTCAAACTCTTGATCCACAAAAAATACTGATTTGCTTTCTTTCCTTCACTTTGCAGGTTTTGCAACATAACTTTGCTTGGCTCGGTGCAATTGAATGAGCCAGTGAGAATTGGTTGCATTTAAGAGGGCAGAAAGAATATACTCTTCCAAACAATGAGACACAAACTAATAGTTACGCAGTTCCTGAATCCTGCACCAAATCTGATGCATGCATCAATCCTTGAATTTAGTCAGTGGCACCATTCCATGTAGTAAAGCACTGCATACAAAAGGTTTCATGTTTTTGTTTATGGAAGGTTCACAGTTAGGTGCTCCAAAACTTAAAACGGCTAATGGTTTTAATTGAACGGTCTCAATCAATCCCAATCCATATACTCAACTAGGGGAAAAAAACTAGGGCTAACTGCTGAAAGGATGAGTGCGAAGAAAAGGTTTCCTTTTCTTCTCAAATGCATACGCAGCTATAGCTTTCAGGGACAGTGAAAGATTGCCATAAGAAGGGAGTAGTTGTAACGTTATTGTAGTAGAAATGATGCAAGCAATGATCCTCCAAAATACACGGTCGTTTAGCAGGGACTACTACTAGCATTTACTACTGCAAGCTAGCTACAAACATCGCTTGAAAGAGAGGAACATGCACTTTAACATATCTATCTGCTCCTTCACAAACATAATGCAAACATAGGAAATCATTTAAGACCATCACCGTGAATGAAAGGGTATGAGACAGTGACTACCTGCCTGTGTATCAGACAACTGCAACCACCAATATAATATTCTCTCATGTTTAGTGATGATCACAGGATCGGACTGCAACAGTTATCGTGCAATAACAATTCAAAAGAATTGTCAAGATCTCACAGTTCAGCTTGAGTGAGTAGATTGGTTGCAAGTGATAAGAGGAAGATCTGAGCACGCATCAAATCAATCTTCATCAACAGATATTTAACAGTGAAGAAATTTCTAAAAAGCCAAGGATCTGTACCTCACCCATTTGCGTTGCCTTTCCGTGTGGAGGAGGTAGCACGGAAGTGACAGTGGCAATGGCAGCAGTGGTGACAGTGGTGAAGTGTGTGTCAGATAAGGGAGACCACCAGCCAAAGCTTTCAGCAAATCTTTACTGCATATCATACGGCACTCATCTCCAGACCATGATTCATGTCTTCCTGGAGTAAAAATAACCTAAACATGAATAAAGAGTGAATGAACTGATTTGGGTAGGTGAGAGGGGTGGTGATATATTGCTGTTCTTGAGTCACCATCATGCACGCACCGGCAACAGGAAAGTAAACCAGAGTTTCAGACTTCTTTGAAAAGAACATGCAGCAATCCTCCACACAAGGTGGGGACCTGAAACAGATGCCAAGAATGAAGTTATCATACAAAATGTTACGAAATTCAATTGTCACATAACTATTTGTGTCCACTTCTGCAACTCATTCCCAAGTTCAACAAAGACTATTTGTGTCCGCTTCACAAGAATTTCTCATTCAAGCTTCCCTCCAGACTGCTAACACTTTTAATATCTCTGCATGGAACATTGCTATATCCAGAAGACGTTGATAGTGTACTGTAAGACGCATCACAACTTAAGTACTGTAAACTCTTCAAATGATGCCATCAATATTTACAGAGGCTAGTTTCCTGTGCAAGCACTGAGTCAGTCTTATGATATGTATTTTCCACATTAGAGGAATTATATATTACACATTTCAACATCCCAATTGGTAGTTTATCAACACATTTTGCCATTGTTCCGTTTGTTGTAGTAAATGCCCTTCCTTCCAACATAATATCCAATGTCTTTTCATCCATATTGTATGAAATTTGTCAAGGGAGTAGCTCTGAAGTGATCAACCATTACAAATCAGGTAGACTACCAAATAGGATAGGATAGATTTGGTAATATCTCGAAATAAAATGGTCACTTAAATAGTTTACCAATAGAGAAAAGGGGTAAATCTGCAAGTCTGCATGTATCTATCTTAATGCAGTTAAAAAAGAACAATTCAAAGTTCAGCATTTTACTCACCAGCAGGATAGAAACAAGTATCTTTCACATTATTAACTGGAACACCCGGAACTAAACACGATACTAATTTCACTGTCAAGGAAGGAAAAAGTAACCTGAAACTCAAAAGCGCAGTATTCTTCAAGAAAAATATCTGCCAGACCAACTCACTTCTACAAGCAACAAAAATCCAAAAACAAATAAAACTAATACAACAGCTGCAGCTCTGATCTGTCGATTTGGCAGAAAGCTGTACGCACCAAAATCCTTACTAAAATTCTTAACTTGGTGCGTCTTGATTATTAATTTTCCTTTTTACAAAGGTAAGGCGGAATCAATTTCAAGAACTCTGCATAATAGATCATCTTTGACAAAAAAACACAATGGCCCCCCTTATTTTGAAAAGCATGAAATGGGAATTTTTATTTTGATTGTAATTTGGCCGTTCGAAATGTATTTTTCTAGCCATTCTCTACCCCTGGCCTTCCACTTCTAGTTAGTGTCTCTAAGAATCCGAGTTCCACTGTAGTGCAAAAATACACCAACCAAGCAAGGTTTGAGCAGTTAGACTTACAAATACCAAGTCATCATACAGTGTGGATCAGTTATATGTAGGCCCTAGATTACACTTAATTTTGCTGTTTTCTGGAATCTGCTTCGAGTAATGAATCCAATTTGATATGAAGTTTGACTTTTTTTTAACCAACTGGTTTCTAGAGTTGGTTTCTTTGTGCTAACTTCAATAAGGCATACGATCAAGATTGTTTCCAACAAGTGAAAGCGTTATTTCCATCTGAATAGGCACCCTGCACCTGAAATATATGTCATGACTTTACTGAAAGGGCAACTACCCAGCCACTTGACCGCAAAATTACTTGCTAATTAAGATTGCGGGTACAAAGGAATTATAGAATAACTAACAGACAAGGGCATCCTATGAAATCTTAGATGATTAACCTTTGATGGCTGGAATCATTTACATGAAAAAACAACAACATAAAGGAACAGTGAGCATTAGTTGCAAATTTATGTTAGAAATGTGCTAAATGAGTGAGATGAGCTGCTTAAATCAATCGAATACAAGCAAGACTTAAAAGGAATTCTTACGTGTCCTAATTGTTATTTGAGTTAACAACATCATATATGCTAAATGTTACAAACTACTGATGCTAAAATTATGTAAACATTTACTTGAAAAATGAATGGGCAAATTTTATTTGCAAGTGAAAAAGATAAGAGAACCAACTTACCAAACAACATAACCTTTCATCTACAGGTAGAAGCAAGAATTCTTAGTGAAAGTGAAAAAACTGAAAGATGTTTTAGAGAGATCGTTGCATCCATTGCCAGTTGGATAGGATCCCGTGAATAGCCCCTTAATCTGAGTGTTTTTTTTGTTATTTGCATGAAAACTATCTAGTTTTGACAAGGGTAGTAGTAATGTTAGCTATTCAGTTCTCACCATAGAATTTACAATCGTAATTTCAGATAGATATTGATCTTGTCGCGAAACGAGGTGGACGCCCCTACAGTTGGATGGGCCTCCGGGGGACGTGAGGTCGCCGAAGTGGTCTACTGAGCTGGATCGCCTCTAGCCTGCAAGACAGAGACCGTTAGAACCCTCCGGGAAAAGTCCCCGGCCAGGCACTCCGACGGTCAAGTCAGTACTCGACGGTAGCGATGGAAAGCAATGGAACAGTATGGAATGCACTATCGCGCGTACCTGAGAGATGTGGAGTGTGGAGACTTATATAGTCGGGGAAGCTGACAGCTCCTGCCTCACCTGCCACCTACTGTCATATAGCGAGGACAAGGGGGTGCATGCCCAGAGATGGCGGGATAAAGTAGCACATACCGGGTTAAGGAAAGGGGCACTGTCAACTTAATGGCTAGCGCCTTTTGGCGCCACTCGACCTGACACCAGTGTAGGTAGTCGCGGTACGGGGGATAGGGAGTGGCAGGAAGATCAATACCTCGGCGTGATATCTGTCGTTTTGAGACTAGGATGACCTCAGTCCTGCGCCGACCCCGTACAGCTTCTGATAGTCTGGTGCCAGGGAGTGGTTATGTCGTTTGCTAGGACCGGCTGAGGGCCTGTGAGGGTGCCGACTGGGGGCATTGAATGGCGAAGCCGGCTGAGGGTCTATGAGGGTGCCGACCGGGGGCACTGAATGGCGATGCCGGCTGAGGGCCTGTGAGGGTGTCGACTGGGACACTGAATGGCGAGGCCGGCTGAGGGTCTGTGAGGGTACCGACTGAGGCACTGAATGTCAGTGTGTTGAGTAACCCCCCCCCTCTGGTTCGGGTTTACCCCAGGAGCGTAGGCTGCCATACGGTTGGGAGCCAAACCTGGAGGGGCGTTAGAGCATGAGCGTCTGAGCTTGGGCCGGATCGACCTCGAGGAACGTGGGCCGCCACGCACCCAATCGAAGGCCTGACCCGCGCGACTCCAACCCGACGGGCCTTTCCGGCCCCCTAACCATCTTCCTTCTGATTAGGTGCCAGGCTGCCGGGCCAAGCTACATGCAAGCTGGTCCGGAATCAAATATAAAAGAAAGACATAAGAGAATGTTAATAAAGACAACATATTTCAAAATTATTCTACTGCACAAGCACTCAAATCTCTCAATATTAGTACTTGAGTTATGCAAAGATAAGAAGCATGCATGATATGTTAGGTAGCTTTCTACATGATTGGTGTCCATTAATACTACAACTTTAACCAGTTTAAATCCATTCTCTTTAAACCACCGTAACTGCAAGATAAATTAAACAATGTTTCAATAGAAAGTTAGATAAAGCTCTCTTTTTATTTGACTATTAAGAAAATTCAAGTTAGGCAACTCTGCATACATATAATCTTATAGCCCAACATACAAAAAAAACAAAACGATTCGTACTTTTTCTTTAATAGATTGCAGTCGGACATTTAGGCCAATCAATTCACGCATTTCTACATGAGAAATGATACAGAGAGTGAAAGGGAGAATGACTGAGGTGGCAAACACGTTGGACAGTCCACGTCAGTAGGAAACCACGTCCGCCGATGGCTTAATTCCCCTTCACGACATAAGAGCTCGCGAAAAAAGTGAGTATCGCGCCCATTCCCGAACCCTAAAACCTCCGATCCCCTTCCCTCGCCCGATCCTCTACGGCGTCGGATCCTCTGCGTTGGCCATCCCTACGTTGATCCTGCTTCCACGTCGGAACCTCCCCCTCACGAGCTTCCTCTGCCGAGCTCCTGCTTCCGCGGCGGAACCAGCTCACACCCTCGGCTCTTGCTTCCGCGGCGGAACCAACTCACACCCTCGGCTCCTGCTCCTGCTTTCGCGGCGGAACCTCCTCCTCGAGAGCTCTTATCCTCTGCCTCCGCGTCGGAACCTCCTCGCGAGCAACGATCCCGAGCTGGAAAAGACACCGCCTGCTCCTCCGCATCTGGGTCGGAACCTCCTCGCGACTGGAGTCTCCCCCGAGTCCCTCCTCGCAGCTCCTCTCCTGCATCCAAATCCATAAGAGAAGGTTTGCTTACGCTGGATTTTTGTAACCGTATGTTCACAAATAAGCTCGTGATTTTGTATCGATTCTCCTTGTGTTGGTGATTTTTGGTGATTTTTCTGCTTAATTAGTTCACAAATGATTACAACTTCTGAAATGTTTGGTGATTGTTGGTGGATTCCGGCAGAAATGACTTTGTAAGGTGAGACTATGTTTCATGTTCAATTGGTTTTTTTTATTGTCTCTGAAGTAACTTTTTTTGCAGATCAAAAATTATTGAATGTTGTTCATAGATATGCCATACATGATTCTGACTAACGTCTATCTCTATCAGGTTCCAAAGCTCTTGCTTGTTATTTTTGGTGATTTTTGTATCAGATGCTTAATTAGTTCAAAAATGATTACAACTTCTGTTTAATTTGATTTTTGCTTGTGATCAGAATCAGTTTTGGCAAATTTTGGCAGATAGAAACATATCATGTTGTGACTTTCTATTGTGATTCTGGCAGATTAAGCAACTTCTGCTTAATTTGTCCCGTAAAATAATAATGTTTTACTTTCAGTTGTTTTCTTGTCATTTGAAGTGTTCTTGAATCTGTTTGAGCTTTGGATTTTTTTAAAAAAAAGATTTTGAGGTACCAATCATGTCAATCTATTTATTATGCAAATCATATTTACAAAGTTCCATCCAGTTCATATTACAAGATTACATGAATGGATTAAAAAAAAAAGCTGATGAAGGCGTCTGCCTTCCTTAGGAACTCACAGTAGCTTCCCTTAACCTACATAGGAATCAAAATTTTCCAGTATCAAATATTTCCTCAAGTGTGCAACAACTATGGGTATTTCATTTTGCTCATCAACATTAATTCCATTTCATTCCAACAATTATCATCGTTGAATCCTTCACCTTACAGGAAAAAAGGAAAGATAATTCATGGCAAGTGGTCAATCTTCATTATCATCTTTCACTCGAAGACGCATGAATGACGAACAATATGGTGCACCCCATATATTATGTTATTGTGGGTTAAGAGCTAATCTATGGACATCATGGAAAGAAACCAATCCAGGAAGATGATTTTTTTTCCTCTCAAAAATTTAGAATAAGTTTTTGATACAATAACATAGTTAACAGCAAATGTTATGAATATTTTTAATTATTGGGTTTTTATTACGTTCATTTCAAATGCAGGAAAATGGATGCAACTTCTTCTTATGGCATGACCAGAATTGTCAGAGAGAATGAAAGAAATTATTAATAATTTGAAGAGGGAGAACAAAAAATTATCATTGGAGATTAGTGCATTGAAGACATTTATTGGTTACAAGGATGCAGTTGAGTGCAATGATCTATTCAGTGACGTTAACAACAATTCTGATACTATGAAGTTGAGTGTTGAAATTTGTTCACTGAATAAGAAGTTTAGAATTGCTATCTTTGTAGTTGTATTTACTTGGATTGTGATGAGTTTGAGTTGGTTGATGTAATTTGCTATAAGAAATGCTTCTGTTCCTTAAAAATTCTGTTCCTTAAGTATCATGGTTGGTTTGGTGTATGGTTCATGTTTGTTTGATTTGGTGAATAGTTGATTCTGTTCCTTAAATATTATGTTCCTTACCATTCTTTAAAAATGGATGTGGTTCATGCTTGCCTTCTTATGGCAGATTCACTTTGAACCTTGATTTTTGTTAGCAATATATAGTGTTGCAACAATCTAATAGAAAGTTGCAACACTATATAGTTCTTTTTCATGGCTTGGCAACTGACAAATTGAAAAGGCTTCAAAATCATATTTGAGGTTGAATGCATCTGAATGCAAAGTTTGTCATAAGCAGCTTCTAGGACTGCAAAGCTCGTTAGAAACTTGCAAGGACTTGTTTCTAGCACTTGTTGTACTATCTAAAATGCTGATAATTATTGTGCTAGTATACTATCTTCTCCCCGATGTCATGCAAAAGATGTATTGAATCTACATCTTGGCAACATTAATATGTATGTTTCTGCATGGATAAACTGATCGAGTTAGTATCTTGCTTGCAGTTGAAATTTATTCCAGTTGCTACCTTTGAACATCTAAAGTGAGTTCTACCATTTTCCACTGTATCAATATGTATTAGAAGTTTAAAGATATTAAAATTTCATTAGCTTGAGGAAGTCTTAGGTGATGAGACTTCTCCTCCCACTCAATGAATAATAAGTTTAGAAATGACTTGAAAAACATGGCCAATCTGCTATTTGCAGATATCTAGTTACGAGATTCAGAAGCATAAAAAGCATTTCAATCAAAAAAACATGTGCTTTGCATCTAAACTAAACAAGTGCTTGGATTAGAAGTGAATAAGCAAAACCAACCTACTACATTGCTGACAGAAGCGCTGGATAGCATTTCGGACAACAGCTGAGTTGGCCTTTGCATGCATCTCACAGACTTTGTGCCGTCTATGAAGATTCTCATGCGAGCCATGAGAATCTTTTTTCTGGATTGAATGTGGCCAAAAGTGGATTTCTTCCACTCTTTTAATTCAACCAACAGCTAAGCAAGAGTCATAACATTACAAACATTGCAAACATTCAATAACATTGCAAATAGCCAAACACAATAACATTCAATAACATTGCAAACAGCCAAACACACAGGCATCGAGTGGCTGACAAATATACTATATAAGATAAAACATCGACCAATACTTTCTGATTTTTGCTTCTCGTTCGCAGAAATAACATTCTAGATAAAGATTACAGACACACATAAGCATTCAATCAAGCTATAGAATTACAAGCATTCTAGATAAAACATCCTAGAATCATAGACAAACATTCTAGACATGTAGAATCATAGACAAACACATAAGCATCCTAGATAAAACATCGACCAACACATTTTGCTTCTGCCCATATTGAAAGAAGATTGCCAGAACACACATTTTCCACAACACACATTTTCCAGAACTCATGCCGGATGCTCTCTCTCCAATACTGTAATTTTTCAAGTGAAAAAGATCTCAATGCTCCGATCTGGCACAAAAGAGCTGCAATTTGAAGAAAAATAGCAAATAAGAGAGAAAATAGGTAAAATATAGTTGAATAAAATATAGTTGAATAAGAGAGAAAAAGATAGTTGAATAAATAATTGAGCTAATAGGTAATGATAGATTACAGTTTCCCATCTAGGCACCTCCATCCGCTGTTTTAGTCTATGAAAACACAGAACACATGTGACAACTTTTTTTTCTTGTGAAGTTGCTCCATCCTTCCAATATACAGTTTCAATGACTTCAAAAAATAATATATTCCCTTCTTCCCTCACAAATGAAGTATTGCAAAACATCAAACCTCTCATTTCATCCTGAAATAACTTAAAAATCTTGTTTGTGTAAACCTTTTGAAACAACCTTTCAAGTGGGCTTGGACTAATTACTGGAACCATGGAATTGAAAGAAGCAAAATCAACATTTTGTTCCTTTTCAATTTTGCTTTTCAAAGCATTGTCATATTGTTCAACAAACTATTTCAAAGTAGTTTTGGAATGCACATAATCATCAAAAAAAGCATTCATACTCTCACTTCTTTGACTTGTCGACATCCCTACCCAAAATTTATCTTTAACATAGCCACCGGCCACAACAACAAGTGAATGAAAACTCTTACTTAAAGTGATTCCTGCTGATCATTCAAATTTAATTTCCTCTTTGTTTGGACATCTAAAACTTTATTGCATCTAAAATGTCTTGACTTCTTTAGACTTAAAGCATGATTGTGTTCAAGAATAATACCATTAATAGAGTATAATCCATCATTCTGAACAATAATATTAATCATAACTTTGCAATTTGTTTTGCTTGAAGGTCTAGGATAAAAGATATTTTTTCCCCTTAGGAACATTCTTACCATTTTTTGAGCAGCCGAATGAGAAATATTTCTGCTTTCCATCATCTCCTTTTTTGATCCCAATTTAGTAATGCCAAAACCAAGTGATTGTGCATAAGAATTGTAAAAATTCCGAACTTCTTCTTCAGATGAAAACTTCATCCCAAATTGTGGAGTATTAGCTTCATTTGAGCTTGACGACTCTCCCAACACTTGGGAATAAATTTGCAATTGATTTTCCATTTCATTAAGTGACAAACATGAAGTGTTTGTTTCATCATCCATCATAGCAATTTCAAACACCTACAGCCAAAATGCAATTGAAAAAAAACTAAGAAAATCAGATAAAGATAGTGTTTTTATTCATGAATACAGCCGCAAACAAAAATCCAGAATCTGCCAAAAATGATTCTGATCACAAGCAAAAAAATGAAGATGGTGTGGAGGAGCAGGCGGTTTGTCAAAAATCATACGCAAACAAAAAATGAATCTGAGTTAATTTTTCTGATCACAAGCAAACAAATTCCGTAAAAAAGATGATTTTTTTTGCGGGCTTCTGATCACAAGCAATGGTTTATTCAAGCAATGGTTAATAATTTCTTAGAATATACAAAGAGAAAAAAATGATCCGGCAGTGGTTAATCACAAGCAATGGTTAATCACAAGCAATTGAGATTTATCACAAGCAATGGTTAACTTCAATCATTTCCAGTGTAAGCAAACCTTCTCTTACGGAGGCAGAGGGTGAGAGCTCTCGAGGAGGAGGTTCCGCCGCGGAAGCAGGAGCCGAGGGTGTGAGTTGGTTCCGTCGTGGAAGCAGAAGCAGGAGCCGAGGGTGTGAGTTGGTTCCGCCGCGGAAGTAGGAGCAGGAGCCGAGGGTGTGAGTTGGTTCCGCCGCGGAAGCAGGAGCCGAGGGTGTGAGCTGGTTCCGCCGCGGAAGCAGGAGCTCGGCAGAGGAAGCTCGCGAGGGGGAGGTTCCGACGCGGAAGCAAGAGCAACGCAGGGATGGCCGGCGCAGAGGATCGGGCGAGGGAAGGGGATCGGAGGTTTTAGGGTTCGGGAATGGGCGCGATGCTCACTTTTTTCACGAGCTCTTCTGTCGCGAAGGGGAATTAAGCCATCGGCGGACGTGGTTTCCTGCTGACGTGGACTGTCCAACGTGTTTGCCACCTCAGTTACTCTCCCTTTCACTTTCTCAAATTCACTCTATGTATCAATTCTAACAAATCGCCGTCAACAGAAAGAGTAATGATTGATAGAGTGAATTTGGGAGAGTGAATGAGAGAGTGAATGACGACCAGTTATTGTATACACGTCCGATCGACGATCGGACACCACCGCGGCCTCTGATTGTCGTCCCGAATCAAACTATACCTTGGGAGGACGGTGAACTCGTCAGGATGGCCGACAACGGTGAACCATCGAAATCGACGTCATGATGCGAGATCGCAATTGTGGCGATCCCCGACGGGTTCACCGTGCCCCCAGGGTAGTTTGTTCGGGTGCGGCCGAAGGCCGCCGGGTGTCCGATCGTCGATCGACGTGTATACAATAACTGCCACGTCATCACTCCCCATTCACTCTCCCAAATTCACTCTCCCTATCATCACTCCACAGAAAATCGCGTCTCCATAACCGAGCCATGAACTCTCCCATCACTGACCTTGAGGATCTCAGAGTAGCATCCAAACCCGGCTCTCCTTCAATGAAGGATGTCGGGGCTTGATCTTTCGTTCCAGATTAAAGGAGAAGCACTGCGGTAATTTCTTGAGCTCAGAGAGATATCTGCCCATTTCGTGGAGTAAAAACTCGACCTTGGTTTGAAATTGTTCTTTATACTACCGATGGGAGATTCCAAGGGCACTGAGTATTCAATCTTAGGGATGAGAGTGTCCTTGACGCTGGAGAAGGAGGAAGTCGAGAGCAGGGAGGTGCTGGTCGGAACGCTGGCGACGAGGAGCAGTGGGCAGCGGCAGGTGGTCTTGCGGAGATCGGGGAAGGGAATTTCCACGGGGCCGAGGAGGAAGCGGAAGACGGGGACAAGATCTGCGCTAGGGTCGCAGGTGAGGAGGGAGGGGTGCATGGAGAAGACGAGGGAGGCGTCGACGTGGGTGCGGGCAGGGAGAGGAGGGCATCGACGGCGGAGCTTCTCTCTGAAACGAAGGCCGGCGTCAGGGGTGGAACCCGAGGAGGCGAGGAGCCGGTGAGGCGGAGGATGGGATTGGCGCTCAAGGACGGCTAAGGCAGTGAGCGAGGAGATTGCGGGCAAAAATATGCGTAAGAATCGGCAACGGAGATGGCTGAGAAAGGGAGAGGTGGAGGCGGAGGAGCATGGCGAGCGGCGACGGCACGATGGAGAGAGCCACCGCTCGCTTGGCCCTATTATTTCACTCCGGCAAACAAACTTTATAGCCCAACATCATCAAGGCCCGACACAACTAACATTACCATCGGCCAATATACAACTAGGAAAACTTTTCAGTTCATCACCAATTTTCGAACTCCAAGAAAAGGAGCAGCGACATGGAGCTTAATGATACATGTAATTAAGCAGTAACAAGGAGAATCGAGCGACAAAGAGGGAGAGGAGGAGTCAGAGAGAGAGAAAGCCTTCTTTGACGACGAGGCCGAAGACGAGGATGAGGAGGCCGAGGGCGACGCACTGGGTGGAGGACACCACCGTCTGGGAGTAGGCGGAGAGCGTCACCGCCGCCCCCACGCACCCGATCAGGAACCCGCTCAGGTTCCGCGGCTCCATCGATCGTCGTCGCCGATCCACTCCTTGAGGCTTCGAATTCGTTCGACGGATGGACAGGGGATGTGGAAGTTCTGACGGATCTGCTTTTTCTAGGGTTATTCTTCGACTCTTTCCCTGCTCCAAGAGACACGACGACTCGGGCCTTGATGTCAAAACACGATAGTCAACCCAACAGGTCGGCACCAGTTAATTTAATTTTCATTTTCTTTTTCATTTTTTTAATCATAGTCCAAGTAATCCGTTTGAATCACGCTTTTACTAAAAATTATGCTCAACCTTATTTTATTTTTTGTATTTACCCTATCGAGGGAAACATATATAAAAATATCACGTGGTAATTATTTCTATATAAAAAATTTAAATGATAGACATAACTATGATTTGTTTTATAAAAGAATACACAAAAATAATAGAAATGTCATCATTAAAAATAAAAAAATGTCATATAATTATATTTTGTGAAAACAAAATAGTATATTTTTAATATAAACAATATTTATATGATAAGTATTTTACTATTTAATTAAGAATTCGGACCTTTTAATAACTATCTCAATTGATTTGTAGAGTCCAAAATTAAGTTATATTAATGTATTTTTTTCTTTTTGTACCGAAAATAATTTCAAGATTTATTAGTAATTTTTATCAATTTCTTATCCTTCAAGTTCTAAAAATTTAAAAAATAAAATCACAAATCTTAAATACATAATTCAAAAGATAAATATCTAATTACATATCTAAAAAGAAAAATTCAAATCTTAATACAAAATTAAATTTTTAGAAAATAATTTATCAAATTTAAAAAAATAATTTCAAATTTTAATTTGAAATTGTATTTTAAAATTTTTAAAATTAAATTTTAAATTTTAACTAAATAAATTATCATATTAAAAATTCAAATCCTAAAAATTTGAACAATAATTTTAAAAATTTAAACAATAATTTTAAAAAAAAATTTTAAAAAGTCAAAATTTAAATTTAAAAAAATCAAAAAGATAAAATTTTCAAATCTAAACAATACTAATTCAAATTTAAATGAAAAAAATCAAAATTTAAATGAGATAATGTTGAGGAAATCTAATTTCTAGGGAAATTATGCAAAATTTTTATAGAATAAATCATATTATCATTGAATAATATTGTTTAATTAATTGACAATAAATATTATTTTATAAAATTCACTTGTATTCATACATTATATTACACTGTAATGTGTATGCGCAGTCGCTAGTATTTATTAAGGTACAATTAAGTTCTTAAAAAAATTATTAAAAGTCTCTCTATCATTCTTTTTTTTTCATGAGGGTATACGATTATGTTATATATTTTGAGCTCTATTATTGTTTACGTGATAGAGTGAGTTTGTCTTTAATTAAAGTTTTTATTATAGGTGATGAGGATGTGTTTAAATTAACCTCACAATTAACATATTATTTTATAGGACATAAATAAAAATTTAAAATTGTCCAGCATGCTGTCAGTTCGGCTGGCAGCCAGTACGATTTTGACTTTATTTGGAAGAATATTTTGTAAAGATTGGAGAACATTTTTAGAATTTCAAATTAAAAAAACAGTACTGTTATCTCTTTGTAACTGGTTGTAGGGTTGATCATATAAGGTCAGGATATGATCTTTTGCAGAAATGATGAGAGTCTTGGCCTACCCGACTAGACTTGAACTCGATCATGTTTGGCTAAGGAAATAAAGGATGATTTTACTTATTTCAAATGGTTCAGTATAAGATCCTACAATAAAATTAATACAGATAAATAAATTAAATACGTAATAGGCTTTCAGGAGGGAGGATATTTCACGACTATCACTCTTGCGATTCAAATTCATATCTAAGAAAATAATTCTATCTCCTGAAAATTAAATGGACTATTAGATCTTGAGGGCATCGCTCTCAACATTAAAAGTTATATTCAAGTGGTTGGAACTTAGAAGGGTACACGTTTCCCGCACACATACCTAAAGCAATTTGGACAAAAACACCAAGGGATTGTAGGTCACGTCGGTCAGTTTCACATATTGGGCCAAAGACACAGAAAAACTCAAAATATCACTCTCATAAGTAGTAGTCAGATTATTAGCAGAGTTTCATAGTAATCATATTGCACGCAGAAACACACAGATATATCGGACTCTAAGATCGCACACATCTTGTGATTGATTGATTGATGTAGTGGAGCATGCAGCTCAGACATCTGGCAAACGCATCACTTGATTGTTGAGGATCAAGTTTGCGAGACCAGGCAGGGTTCACTAATCTGTCTCGTGGGAGGAGAACGTACGGTTGCATGCAGGCTGCTATCTGCCAGCCAATCGTCTAATATGTCTTCGGTAAATAGCAAACGATCGTCAAAAGGCACAGGAGAATAAGCACCTTCGCAAAATATTTGGTATTGTTCCAAGTCCTCATCCATGTTGATGTCTGGAACCCATTTCGAGCAGAGCTGCTCGATATCGGAACCCATCGGTTGGTTAACTATATCAGTCTCGTCTAGTGGCAAGAAAGAAGAGTCTAGTATCCGTCGATCTCCACTGAGCTTTGCCTCAGTTCCATTCTCATGCTCGATACGTGAAGACGACTCTCTGATCCCTCTTCTACTCGTGCACTTGCGATTTAATTGCGTGGATCCAATTACTGACTGGACCTTTATCTTCTTCTTGAGCACTGTGTTCCAGTAATTCTTGATCTCATTATCTGTTCGACCAGGTAATCTCCCCGCTATCAGAGACCACCTGCATGTTTAGCACCAAGATCCACGAGGAAGGAATCAATACCTCCGCAGATCATTCTGAACAAGGACTGTAATTAAACAACCTGTTTCCCAAAAGATTATGGAGCCTGACGATGAGATCCTCCTCTTCGTTGGATATGTTCCCCCTCTTGATGTCCGGCCGCAGATAATTCAGCCAGCGAAGCCGGCAGCTCCTCGGACATCGATTCAGGCCTAAATCAACACCCAACTGTGCTTAACTACTACTGAGATATGCACATATATACATGTATATACATGGGAGAAGAAGTTGATATAAATGACCTGTTGTTTTGGGAACCTTCCCCCACCTCCCTCCCCCGTGATCTCTGACATAGTCCGTTAGGATCTTGTCTTCATCCGCACTCCAGGCCCCCTTGTTAAAGAGCTGCTTAGGTTTCTTGGAGCACATGTATAATCGATACTGCAATGACACTCTCATCAATATCAGTCCATATAGAACCACTTATAGAGCAGCATAAAGATTCATAGTATCATCATCACGTGTCCCTTTTCATATATTATTAATGGAGGTATACATGATGGTTGGGAAGAAGAACCATCCGACTTTCCCCTTGATGTGGATCTATGCCGAATCGGAGCACCCCGCTACTTAGAGACGGCTGACGGCAACATCTTTTTCCAACACACATCGCCTCCATCAACGTCGCAGAGGCTGACGGCGTAAGTTTGAGCGTTAGGCCGCCATTCGCGTCGCATTATTGCTCCACATAATGGCATGATCGGCGTCATAATCACCACGCCTTGTGCAGAATCATTGCATCTGCCATTCCCACTGCCCCTTCAAAGCTAATGCCACTGTCAGATCCTGATATATATGTTGTGAAATCTATCAGAACGAAAACAAAAACATGGTAACAGTTCGAGAGCAAGAAAGAGTCTGAGTGACATCTTGAAGCCCCAGTCGGTGATCAAAAATTCGAAGCAAGTTCTTTTTAAGTATTTTCCAGAATTTTAAATGCGTGTCGTAGTATCTTTAAAGTACACTGAAAAATACAGATCGTTTTCCCGATATAAATGTGAATTCATCGTCCATTTTCTCTATCTGCCCATTTCAAAACTCGACTTTTAATGTCATAGGATGCCATGAATTGCTAAATATATTTATTTTCTTTGAGACTTAAATGAGTTAGTTGAGTGCCCTCCTAAACATGTCGTTTTCTTTATGAAGCTTCGTCAAGTTGAGGACCCATTATCCCTACATATTTAATGTCAATCAAGAAATTTCTAGTTTGATGGATACTTGTCACTAATTTTTTCATATTTTGAAAAAATAAATATAAATAGATATAAATTTATTAAATAGTTAATAGTTTTAAAATTTATTACGTACCAGATTTCTTTTTCACTCTTATAAATTTTGATAAATAATATATTAATATTTCATTTATAACAAACTTTTTTATATAATATTATTTCATTTACAATTTTTTTGAACCCTTCTGTTTCCTCTTGCTACAAAAGAGGAAACTGCATTGTGATGAACATAATAATAAAATCATTTATTATGATGCTATTTTTTCTTAGGATCGACATTTAATTTTAAGGCATTTTATTTATTTAATTATGTAAATATTAATTTGTAACATCTAGATTTTTTTAAATACTAAAATTATACATCTTATTTTTTAAAATTATTAAATCACACATCAATTTTCTAAATAGGCCACCCATGCGGCTTCAGAATTACGTTCTTTTATTTTTAAATTATTAAATTATACACCAACAACGACCAAAAGGCAAACCCAAAATTCGGAATTGATAAAAATAATGATCCAAAGTTTGAAAATGTCAAAAGACATGTTCTATTCCTTCATCAAATCTATTTTCCCCCCTCTTTTTATTATCCTTATCTCTCATATGCAAGCAACCTATTTATATTATCCTGCTTCTCTTTCCTCTTACATCTTCTCTCTCCATGATCTCTTCTTTGTGTATATATGTCATTTGTTTTCTCTATTTTTCTTCTCTTTCCTCCCTTCCGGTTATCCTCTTTTTTATCCCAGCAATCTTTCTTCTCTTTCTTTCTTTCTTTATTTCGCTTACTCTTTTATATATATATTACTATTTTTAAAAAATCAACATAACCTAATTAGCACGGCTAATATAGATCCTCCGAACTGATTAATTTGATTTAGATCCAACCCAATATGAGTTTGATTTCTTGAAGTCTATAACCATTTTTAGCTCTAGTATAATACTGTAAAATCTCCAAAGAATTCGAAATAAATTATGGAGACATTATTAGACTCCTTGTAGTCTCAAAATCAACTAGACATAAAATGAGTACAATTGAATCTGTTAGGTCTATCAGTAAGTTCTTAGTCAAAATATGAACTTAGACAGTGGTGGAGGAAAGGGGGCGCGAGGGTATGCGAAATCACCCCTTTGCTTCCAAGAATTCTACTAATATAATGTAGGGTCGTGTCGGCCGACTAGAAGTGGGGTGAATAACCTTGCAAATATAAAACTAGAATTTTTGCTTTTCTTATCAATGATAAAATTAGTTAAGCAATTGTAACAAAAATCGACAAAATGAATAATAACTAAAAGAAAGAAGACGCTAGAAGGATTTTATTTGGTTTCAACCAAGATTGCTGTTAATCCAAGACAGTTGAAAAGCTCCACTCAACATATCCCATTGTATAGGTAGAGAAGTATCTTACAAACTCTTGAAAGCTCAGAGAAGATTTAGAAAAGTAATAACAGTTGTTGTAAAATGAATGAATCAATGACTTAATTAAAAACTCTGAGCTAAAGAGCTCTATTTATAGAGTCTGAAAGACTTATCGACGTGCTAACGTGACACATCCCCAGTGGTCGAGTGCAACACAGTGCCCTGATTCGGGTCAGCACTTATACACGTCGCAACGGTTAGCTGACTTCTCGAGGGCCCGAATGTAACATAGGCACTTGTATGGCCGGGCGCTGAAGTCCACTCGAGCGCTTGTTTGGGTGGGCACTCGAGTTGACTCGAGCACCTAGTTCGCCTGGTTTTGGTCAACCTTCGGTTGACCAGTCTTCTAGTGTCCTAGGTGATTTTCTATCATTCGAAGTTGAGATCGTCCGAACCCAACTTCTGACCTTTTTCTTGGACAGACTTCCTCCATGGCTTCTCGTCCCTTGGATGTCGCGCACGTCCTTTTCGTCTACCGGTGTACTCTTCCGCAGACATTAGGTCTCTCGGATACACCGAGCTCATCGTCTTCCTTCCTATGTCATCCGTCTCGACTGTCACATCTTCCGCTCGACTTCTTGTGCTCCTAAGCTCCTCCACACTTAGACACTGGAATCAAACTAACATGATCTAACTTGACTCGGTTAGCAATATCAAAACTATCCTCGAATACTTACATATAATCCACTTGTTCTGTGTTCGTGCCCTCTACCTCAGTTCTAAGCTTCCAGCGCTCTGCAGGCTGCAATTCGAGGGGCGAGAGAGGAAGACAAGCTCGAGCAAGCATGGTTTGTTAAAACGGCCGCCGAATGGCCAAAACAGGAGTTCTGGCAAAAATAAGTTGGAACGGTAGTGATGATTACCAATGAAAGAATCGGACAACGATGATGTGTTAGAGGTGCTCTTGGCGTTGCTTGATCGGGCAGCTTAAGGGGCAGGCACGACAACTTGAGCGAACGCTAAAAGGCGGTGGCGGCGATGGCGATCTAAAGTAGAGGTGCGTGGGAGATGCCTACGATGGTTTAATAACAACTCAAATTTTAGATTTTGATAAATAAAGATAGGGTTATATTATCAATAACTTAAATAGGATATTTAAAATAGTGTTTCCACGAACCCTAACTTAAATAGGAGAGTTATAATATATTTTCTCCTAATTGATACATCATATTAAAATATAATAAAAAATCATTTTAAATTTAAAAAAAAATCTAAAAAGTCGATATAATCATATAAATTATTTTCTTATTAACTATTAATTATTATTATTATTATCTTAAATAAATTTAATTAGATTAAATTTTAATTATATATATATAATTTATTTTTTATTCTTATTATGTTGTTTAGTTTTTAGGCCTGTCATCGGTTCATACATCATTAAATATTTAATACATATTATTTTCATAATTCTTAAATTATTAATAATTTAAATATAAATTATAAATTTAATAAAGTCAAATTTTAATGATATTTTTTAAGCTATATATAAGATTTTGCTATCCTACACTCTTTACCTTGCACACATCGTGAGCACTTCAAACAATTTTTTATTTTAAAAATTTTGTTGTTCTTAATATTATAGCTCAATATTTAAACTCTAAAAATAAAATCTCATTGGCATAATTGGCTACTTAAAAAAATAAAGAAGAAAATAAAATAAAAAAGTTTACGCTGGTGTGCACAACGTCGGAGCCCAGTGTGTATATATATCGCAAATAGTAGAATCCGCGATGGTTACCGTGACTATTTCGACAAACCATGCAACCAACACAGCACTCTTTTAAATTTTTATTTGGATCCGCCACTATACTTAGACATGTTCGATTGGATCTATTTCAGATCACGTGACTTTTGAGACTGTAAAGAGTCCAACAATACTGTTCCGGAAGCGAATGACGTGGACAACAAGTCTCGGTGGTGCAGCCTTGGGCGAGGACGAGGGGGCGCCTGAGCCTGTGAGATTAATACAAGCGTTGTGACACACCGAAAGGAGTTCCAACGGTGCTCTCTCCGTAAAATTTGTTCCGGAAGCAAATGATGTAGACAGTAAGTCTTGGTAGTGCAACCTTGGGCGAGGACAAGGGGGCGCCTGAGTCTACGAGATTAACACAAGCGTTAAAAGGACACACTAGAAGGAGTTCCGACGGAGTCCTCTCCGACGCTCAAATCAGAAGCCCTTCAAAATATGAGAGAAGCAAGGAAGTAAATTATTTATAGTCCAGAGAATTTAACCCCTTTACCTAGGTGCCTAAGCACCTTATATAGTCGTCGTTCTTCTCCTTCGAGCCCTCAGACATTATTGTAACTACCTCCCCAGTTTCCATGCATTACGAGTCGTGATCGCCTGCCAGCTGTCTTACATAGGGGGTTGCTGATAACTGTCGTCGTGCATATTAAGTTTACCATCATCATCGTGTGTTATGGGTCGTGCTCGCCTGCCAGCTATCCTACATAGGGCGGTGCTTGTAACCGTCGCCACGCCTATTAAATTTACCATTATCATTCTACGTTGCTCTCCCTTTCGTCACTAATACTCTGCCAGTACTCCAAAGGTGTTTTAGCGACTTCATGAATGAAATCCCGAGTCATAGGATGATCGAGGCCTAGCACTCGGCTGAACTTTTATTCCGAGATGACCTCGGGCACTTTTTCGCCCGAGATGACCTTAGACACTTTTCTCTCGGGTTGGACTCAAGCACTTTTCTCCCGAGATAACCTCGGGCACTTTCCTCCCGAGATGACCTCGGGCACTTCGCTATTGCTAGTGTAGTCACGCCACGTAGCCTCCTCGAGCCATGTGTCTGTGATTGGCTAACATCCCAATCACAAGCCCCCAGTTAAGTATAATCGAAGGAAGCTTGTCTAACTGATTAGACTTGTGACATTTATAAAGAGAGAGAGAAGTGTGAATAAGAAATGACATCAGCATTTTCCAATATTAACTATTTCAAGAATCTGAAGAACCGAATCTCTCACAGCGGGGTTTGAATTAACTATTTGAATTAGCCCTAAGAGTTCTGGGAGTTCCGAAGCGCTGTAATTGATGGTTGTCAATTCACTTATTAAGAGCGCATGAGATATATTAATGATGGGAGATCACCCTTATGAATGGACTGGCGCCACACGGTGCGATCTCCTCGAAGCGTCTTTTACTTGACATGCTAGTCAAGGCATACTAACAGGTGGCAACAAAGAGTTGCTTGCCTCCGAGATCCATGACCGCTCTTCGACCACGTGATGCACATTTGACCCTCCTGTGCTATTGTGGTCTCCCTATAAAAGGGGATGAGGAAATCACTGTCTACTCCTTTGCACCGCCAACAAGCGAAGTTTGCAAACCTCATCTCCTTTCGCCGAAGTTCTTTTCGTGTAAGTTTCGTCAGGCCATCGTCTCTTTCTTCTTCTTCTTTAATTGTCCATATTAATTTCTTCCTTAGTCTTCTCCGTTAGCCATAGAACAATGGGAAAGAGTGGAAAAGGAGAAGAAAAGAAAGGGTGAGGAAAAGGGGGGTCTACCATCGGACTGATATGAGGTTATTTCCTCTAAGGTTAAACTCAGAGTTTTACAGACTATCTGTGAAACCTACGGCATTCTTGAAGATTTAGAGGTCCGGGTATCCCGGATTGACCAATCTCCCGTAAAGCTTCCTCTAGGGTTTTGTACATTCTTCTTGGGTCAAGTAGAGTTTGGTCTTCGCTTTTCAATTCTCCCTTTCTTCAAGTCTATATCCCAATATTTTGACGTTCCTCTCCAAAAAATGGCCCTGAATGCTTTCGCTCAAATGAGCAAGGCATTCATTCTATTCAAACTGTTTGGGATACCCCTAACTCCTCGATCTTTCCATTATTTTTTCCTCGCAAACCTCACATCCAGGGGGCCTTTAACTTCACAGTCTGAGCTGACTATAAATTCATTGGTGGCCTTTCGTCCTCGCACCAGGGATGGAAGGAGAGATGCTTTTTTATTAGACTTTCTAAGCACCCTTTTTCCCCAACTCGCTGGTTAGATGAACTATCCGCTATCTCGAAGCTAGGTGACTTTCAGCATGATCAGGGGTATCATCGAGCCAAAGGGATACTCACTGGAATGGAGTTCCATGGCCCTAATATGGCCTTGTGCGAGGAGCTTTTGTACCGAACCGGGATTAGTGTCAAGGCTACCAACCTTGACAGTGACCTCAGTAAGTCCTTTATCTTTGTAAATGCTTGTTTATATTAACTGATACTTCTTTGGCCTTTTGCAGAAATCACTATGCTCGCCCGATCAATGAGAAAATTGCTCAAATGGGAGCTGGCTGAAGAAAAAGCATTAGCTCCTCCCCACGTCCCGGGAGATGCTCCTTCTAAATCAAATGGAGACTCCGAGAGGACTCACACTGATGAGCCTCTTCCCGTAGAGTTATCAACTACTCGGGAGGCAAGCCCTTCCCTCGTGCTCGCGGCTGCAAGAGAAATCAGTGCCCTATCAGAACTGGTTACTCTCCGAGAAGTTGAGCCAGCTCAAGATGCTAGTCCCCCACCACCCCGGCGAAGACTTCTTCTCCATCAGACCAAGGAGGAGGAGAAGACCGAACCACCAGCCGACATCCAGAGGTCCGAACCAACTCCTGCCCCTCGGATGCAATCTCTCTGATTAGGTCGAGCCCACCACATTGCCCTAGAAGATGCCGAGGATATTATTCCTCTTTCTAAAAATCGAAAGGGATTGCCTCCGCCTTCAGAGAGGCCTGAAAAGGATTCCGAGCGATCGGTCGAGCAGTTGGAAATCCATTCCATGCTTTTTCCCCCCGGGGGCCACCAGTCGCAAGGGCAAGACTGTCCGATTTGAAGAACTGAAGCCCATGAGTTGCCAACTCCGAAAGAAGGTGCAAGTAGCTAAAAAGGCAGCTAAGGTTGGATAATAACGCTTGCAAATCAAGGAGTTGCCTTAGGGATTCGAACCCACGGAAGTGATCTCCTCAAGTACGGATGACAACTTTTCCAGGCCCTCTGTGGTACCCGCCGAGGATATCCACCAAGTGGACCGCCCCCCCGGTTTGCTCCTCTGAAATTACCTCTGGCATTCTTTCCTCCAGAAGTCGGGAGGTGATCAAGAAGCACACCAAGCACCGAGGAGTATGTCGTCTCTCTCAAAGGGGTGGGGTGGGCTCGGCCGGGGTGGTTGCCCGGGTGTATGAGTCCCTCCTGAAGGAACAAATTTGCATATCTTTCCTTATTACCCTTGCTCATATTGTAAGGTCTTACTGTTCTTCTTATTAGGCCAAGTCTGAGTGCTTGACTCTTGGGCGTAGAATGCTTCCCAAGCACGAGATAGCGGCGCTGCAGCAGAAGGTTGCCGAGCTTGAGGTTGAGGTCTGGTGGATCCAACAGGAGGGCCAAATGTAGGCCAAAGTCACAATAGACTTCCGAGCCAAGCTCGAACAAGCCGAGGACAACTCCCAGACTTTAGAATCAAACTTGAATAGTCTCTGACACAGGGAAAGTCTTATGCCAGAGAGAGTCAAATCTGTCTCGGTCGAGTGCGCTCAATTATCCCTGGATAAGGAACAACTTCAGTCCGGGAGGCCCAACTACTAGAGGAGCTGAGCGGCCAAGTCAAGGAACAGATAGACAAGTTAGTTAAGAATGAGGAGGATTTGAAAGCTACCGCTGACTATATATCTGATCAACTAAAGACTATCACCAAAGTTGAGTCCCGTCTGTCAATGACCCAGGAACAACGCAATAAAGCTCTCGCTGTCCGAGACCAGACACAGGCTGATATGAAGACAATGAAGGTTGAACGGATCAGGCCCTCAAGGAGCTAGAAAGCAACAAATCCAGAGAGAAAGCTCGTCGATCTGAAATAGAAGCAGCTTTCAAGGCTAAATTCCTCCAGTCTGAGGAGTTCGGCGACATAATGGTCGGTCAAGGGCTGAAATAAGACTTCAACGAAGCTATTCAGCAGATCAAACAAGCCGATGTACTGAAGCCAGATGTCGACCTGAAATTCCTTAATTTTGGCCAGGGCTGAAGGAATTGTCTACGGAAGAAAAAGAACTGTAATTTAATCTTTTATTTGCTATCTCACCAAGCCAGAAGGCTATTGAATGTATCTTGTTTGTGCTTTGCAAAGAATTTCTTTTTTTGAATATAACTTGCTTATGCTTTGTAAAGAATTTCTTTTTCTGAATATAACTTGGTTGTACTTTCTGCTTAGTTCTCTAGGAAATATGATCTACCATAAGGTTTTAGATTTGTCATGATCTCTATTACTAATTTCCTACACTCATGTCAGTCAAACCACAATCACGATTCCCTCTCGAGAGAGCGAGAATACCAGCTCTATTTCGGATACCGACCCCATGTCGGGTCGGATATCGAATTTACATCGGGTAATTTGTCTCCATGTAAGGGAAGTTGAGTTTGGAGAGGATAATAAATGTGAATTAGGGAAAATGAGCCCCGGGCGCGAGACAATATGTAATAACCGGTATGAAACCAGGTAAACATAACTGTAGCCAAGTCTATACCTCTGAGGCATCCCCGACAACGCAAGCTGATAGGAGCTTCGGCTGTTCCCGGCAGGGACTCCTCAACATCGTGGTTAGGTCTACACAGCTTGGACATTCTCGACACCACAAGCAGGTAGGAAATTTGGTTGCTCCCGGTCAGGCATCCTCAGCACCGTAGCCAATACACAGCTTAGATATCCTCAGCACCACAAGTTGGTAGCAACTTCGGCTGCTCCCGACGGGGCATGATGAACACCGCGGCTAGGTCTACATAGCTTGGCATTCCCGACATCACAAGATGGTAGGAACTTCGGCTGCTCCCGGTAGGACATCCTCAGCAACGCGGCTAGGTCTACACAGCTTGGGCATCCCGGCACCACAAGCTAGTAGGAACATCGACAACTTGGGGTGAGATAAAAACCCTTCATGGTCATTTCTAATTGTTGGGCAACTTGGGGACATCTCACACAAACTATAAGATTTAACAAAATATTTTTGATTGATAGAAATGGGGTGAAATGTTAGGATCAACCTAATTACTCAAAATATTCATGCATCCCTTGAGTAATGAGGTTGAAGAGATAAAAATCATTAATTTGACCAAGTACGGGGAAAATCAATGCATAATACATGTGTATTTGGTTCCAAGAACATACATGGACATTCCAATCAAGTAAAATTGATTGGAGCATTATTTGTTGATACAAATTGGGTTGAAATTTAAAGTTCAAAGTAATTGAATCTGAGTCTCAGATTAATTTTTGGACATGTCTGTTTTAAGATTTTTAATCCTAAAGGACACGATCTCCCCTTGATTGATGATGTGGAGATATATAATTTTGGATAAGGAAACTCTTTTAGGATCAGAGTAATCAATTCTGGTTGTATTAGAGATTGAACGGAGTGTTTGAGAAGAGAGTCTCTGAAACTCATCAGAGTTTCAGAAACCCATCTGAAATCTGATCGATCCATAGACCGATCAGAGATCATCTCAGAATGTCGTATCGATATCCTGATCTGTTCCTGATCGGTCACCTTGACCGATCAGGCTGTTCCTGATCGATCAGCAGATCGATCAGGATCATCTGGATCAAAATCCTGAACAAATCCTGGCAAACCAAATCTGATCGGTCCATCGACGATCAGGCTGTTCCTGATCGGTCAAGCAGACCGATCAGGACTGCCTCTGATCGGTCAGCAGACCGATCAGATGTTTATAATCAAGGGGGTCCTTCTGATCATCTCCTGATCGGTCCACAGACCGATCAGAACCCTCCTTTAAACCCAAAACCCTCCTGATCGGTCAAGTAGACCGATCAGGGATTCTCCTGATCAGTCTGGTGACCGATCAGAAACCTTTTGATCGGTCACGATGACCGATCAGATCGATCGAGCGCGGTCCTAAAGCGTTCTGATTGATCAGTCATTCGATTACCCACATTAAAATTGGTTGGTGATCAGTCACCAACCCTATTAACTCCCCGTACTCCTTCAACCCTAGCCGCCGATCACTTGAGGTCTTGGCTTCCTGTGAGTTCTTGCGCGAGCTCTCGAGTTCTTCCTCTTGCTCTTGCGAGTTTCTTCTCAAGCGAGTTCAAGTCTTCCGCTTGCAAATTCAAGCAAGTTTGAGTTGTCTCTGCATCTTCTCTCTTGCGAGCTCTCTGTGAGTTCCTTCTGAGCTCTCTTCCTCTCTTGCGCCACCTCTAGGTGTTCTTTCCAACCAACCAACTCCAATGGCACCCAAGTAAGTTCGATTATTATTCTTGTGGTTTTTCTTTTCTATTTGTTTCATACTTTGTGATTTCTGTACTAACCATCGTGTTTAATCTTGTGTCGTGCCCTTAAACCCAAATCCGAATCCTATTTTGGTATTTTGGTTGTGTGGTTGACCCTCACCGATCAAATCAATTTTTGTGTCGTGAACTATTTCCAACGTTTAGGAAATCTTCCAAGGGGAAGGCTCCTGCTGAGGGTACTTCCAAGTCCAAAGCCCCCTCATCATCTAGACCCTCCGAATCAGGCAGACCCCAACCCTCTACCAGTCCTAGATTTCTCAGTGCCTATTTTGAAAAATCCTTTGAGAATACCACCTTTAAGCTTCTCCCATGTCGATCGGCGGATAAATCTTTTGTATATGAACACTGTCCATCCGTGAGACAAGTTATTGAATACTATTCTCTGGAATCATTTCCTTTTCTTGAACGCGATATCAACTTTGATTTAGTTTCAGAATTCTACAACAACCTTCATCACGGTGCTGACACTATTGGGTACTCTACCCAGGTGGCCAGGACAAACTTAGATTTCACTTACGCTGCTTTCTCGGAGTATCTGGCTTGTCGCCAATCGCCGAATATCTGGCCCATATTCCCTAGTATTCCAGATCCTCTACCAGTTCCATTCTTGGGTGTCACCTCTGATTCTATTTAGGAGTATTTTTTAGGACACCTCAGGCCGGAGACCCTGATGATCTAGCCCCTGATTTCCCTACTTTTGTTGCTCTTCGACTTTCCCCAGTTGATTATATTCTTTTCAAGATTATCACCAACTGTATTCTGCCGATCACCTCAAAACCATTAGCAGAGATCTGCTCTTTTCATTGCCTGATGCTGTATGGGATGCATCGCCATTTAGATTTTGATATCATGGCGAGTATATACTAGTCCATTCTTTACTATAAGGACCCTAGTCGTCGTACAGTTCATATGTCTTTTGGTCACATTATTACTGATTGACTCCAGTCAATCGGTATCGATGTGTCCAAGGGCAGGACTATGCCGATGGTTCGGCAAGATTGCAAACTTGGGAGATGCGCGTTCTCCAAGTCTGGCATTATTGCCGATCCTCGTGGCCTTAGGTGGAAGGATGGGAGGGATGTTGGGGAGATTTCACGGGTGGCACATATTCAGGTAGCAGCAGCCCCAGCTGGACATCATGGTGCGCCCACTACAGCGGAGGACGACTACGAGGCGGAGCCAGATCTCCGATGGCAGATCATAGAGCTTGAGCAGACGATCGACCACAGATTTCACATGTTGGAGCTCAGGCAACAGGAGTTTCGGTCTAAGATCCGGTCTGAGATTTCTAGGATGCGTGCCGATCAGAAGGAGATGTTTGCTGAGTGGCGCGCTTGGATGGCTGGTCATCGGTCACAGCAGACATTTCCTGGCTTTTCGCCATCCAGCAGCACTGCTCCGGGGAGCTTCCTACCTATTGATGACACTGCGTTCGATCTGATGTAGTCTGATCCCTCCCATGATCTTGCTGATCAAGATTGATATCCTGTGTTGTCTTTTGACTCATGACTATTGCTTGATGTTAATTTTCTGACTGATTACATTATGCTATGTTTTGGTGTTTCTTTCAGTTATTGGTTGTATTCTCTGTTTACTCTACCTACATATGATGCATATGTGTGATTGCCTTGATATATTTATTTCATATGCTTTTCGCTTATTATCTCTTGTTTGTTTTGGGAGAGACTCTTGGTTAAGGGGGAGTTATTTTAAACTTAATAACCAGTCTACACCCTTTTCGGTGTTTGACAAAGGGGGAGAGATTGGTTAGTTAAGTTTAGGGTTATTACGAATATAACTATTGTAGGGTGAGGACTCTGATTCCCTTGCATTAGTGAAATTTGACTTCAATTGACTTCTAATACCTAAATTTAAAATCGGGTTGTCAATAACAAAAAGGGGGAGATTGTTGATGCAGTCTGACCTGATTGTTGTTTTAGTGTTGACACCGTTTTAAGTTTAGTTGAGTAAGATAAATTCGGATTAAGTCCTGGTCGGGGACTCGGCACGAATTCTGATGAGTGAAGCTGGGTGAAGGGAACCCTGGTGAGTGAAGCTGGGTCCTAGTGAGTGAAGCTAGGTGGAAGAAAACCCCTGGTGAGTGAAGTCGGGTCATAGTGAGTGAAGCTAGGTGGAAGAAAACCCCTGGTGAGTGAAGCCGAGTGACGGAAACCCTGGTGAGTGAAGCCGGGTCCTAGCAAGTGAAGCTAGGTGAAGGAAACCCCGGTGAGTGAAGCCGGGTCCTAGCAAGTGAAGCTAGGTGAAGAAAACCCCGGTGAGTGAAGCCGGGTCCTAGCAAGAGAAGCTAGGTGAAGGAAACCCTGGTGAGTGAAGTCAGGTCCTAGCGAGGGAGGCTAGGTGAAGGAAATTCTAGTGAGTGAAGCTAGGTTGAACAAAGTCCCGGTGAGTGAAGCTGGGCATGAAGTCTTGGTCAAGGGGACTGAGCATTGAGTGTACTGGTCGGAGAGGGCTCGGGAGCTCGTTCTCCGGGACCAGACTGGGTCAGAGAAGGCTAGGGAGCATGTTCTCTGAACTCAGGGTCGAAATGGTCGGAGCTGGATCGATCTGTGGCCCGATCAGGGAGTTGGCACTAACTCCTGCGGTTGTGGATCGGTCTGGAGTCCGATCAGGGAGTTGACACGAACTCCCTTGATAATAGATCGGTCTGGTGACCGATCCAAGGTGTTTGATCGTTCTGGTGAACGATCAGAAAGAGAACAAAAACCTTCTGTGTGGTTTCTGATCGTTCCGGTGAACAATCAAAAAGAGAACAGAAGAGTTTAGGTAGAAGACCCTGATCGGTCTACGGACCGATCAGGGCATGCCTGGACCGATCAGGCAGGAGCCTGATCGGTCAGCTTGACCGATCAGGGCCTCGAGCTTGATCGGTCAGGTGACCGATCAGGGTTGGTGCTGACTTCCAGTAAGGTCTGGCCTTCTTTGTGATTGGTCGGTGGGCCGACCCCTATTCTCTGATCGGTCAAGGTGATCGATAAGAGCTTCATTGGATCGATCAGGCCCTTCACTGATCGGTCGAGTGACCGATCACTTTAATTTGAATCGTTGTCAGACTTCTTGATCACTTCTGATTTCACTCTGATTTCTTTTTGATACCTGCTGATACCAAATGATACACTTTGATTTGCTGTGCTAATCCTTCTGATGAGTGTGCAGGTGATATAGAGATAACACAAACCAAGAAGGAGGGTCAATTGACGACTTTCACTTCGGGCAGGTTTGTCTGTTTTCTATTCGTAGGATTCAACGGCTTCTGGTGCGGGTTGGTGACTGTCTGGCGGGCTGCCAACTGACCTGAGGCTCAGCTAAAGAGGTCTTCAGTGGACTGAGCGCTAGTGGGTCAGTGGTGATGGAGCTATGGTTCAGCGATTACAGACGCGCCTGGTGATGAGCACGAAGCTTAAGATGAGGCTGGCGAAGCAGAGATAAAGAACTTAGGGAAGTTTTGAATCAATCAGAAACCAAGCAGACACAACGAGGACGAAGAGATGAGTGAAGGTTCTTACGTTAGGGTTGTGTCGTGTTGTGCTCTGTGAAGTTTTCTCTTCTTTGTGCTTTCTGTGCTCGCGCTATGTAAGCTTTCTCTCGTGTCTCTGTGCTTTGTTTGATATTCTTCTGAGACTGTTTGTGGAGAGGTTTCTCCACCGAGAAGGAGATTGTTTTATCCAGATTTCCGGGGCTTGATTTGCCGACGATCAAGGAATCGCCCACCTCACGGGCACGCCAAAGAGTAGGGGCAAGTTATCCCCGAACCTTATAAATCTCTCTGTTAGAGTTTATTTTCCTTCTGTGTTATTTTTCTTTCTGTCTGTATTTTGTTTCCGCTGCTAACCCTAAGTGCAATAGGATCAAAGAAGCGAAGTTTTTAAGTGTCTGGCTATTCACACCCCCTCTCTAGCCATCCAAGGTCCAATAGGAACTTCGGCTGCTGCACGCCTCGATGGACACATTCTTATGTACTCGAGCTCCGACCCCAATGATATTTGTCCTGTTAATTTAGTGATGGGATCGATGGACTAGCTAGAGGGGGTGAATAGCTTTTCTTCCAATTCACTTTCTTCCTACAATTGTTAGCTCAAGCGAAAACTCAAACTACCAATTAGAACAAAGCTAACACTTTACCGTTTACGTGGTTCGAAGATTTCTTGCTCCTACTCCACGGCGTGTCCTTGAGGTGGATGAACCCTTAGTCCTTCGGTGGATCACTCCCCAACAATCTCCGGCTAATGTTTTCTCCTTCTTGGTGGAGAATAACCTCTCACAAATTCTTTTCCTTTTTACAAGATGAAAACTAGGGTTTAGGAGGAAGAGAGAAGACTTGGAGCTTGAGCACTTGAGCAAGGATTTCACAATAGAAACACTATCCCTTTGCTAGTCTCAAGCTTCTCTTTAAATAGAGGAGAGAGCTGTTAACAAAATAGCTTAGCTCCAACACTAGTCGACTGCCCTTAGGGCTAGTCGACTGGTGTCTAGCCAACAACTAGTCTAACGGTTAGATTTCGAACAGACAAGTCGACTGGTCCTCAGACCAGTCGACTGCTACATGCTGTTCGACCTTACAGAAAGATCAGTCAATTGATTCCCTTACCAGTCAACTGTTACAATTCTCTCTTAACAGTGCCAGTCAACTGCTTCCTTTGCCAGTCGACTGCCCTGCTTATATGCTCACTCTCAACCTCTCTGGAGTCCATCATTCGCGTATGCCTTGAAGTCCACTTCTCGGCTTGCCCCTTGAAGTTCTTTTCCTTCTGCTCTCATCCCTCGGATGCGCACACAAGCCTGCGGCTTGTCTCCATGACATCCTTCGCGTATGCCTTCGAAGTCTACTTCCTCGGCTCACCCTTTGAAGTTCTCTTCCTTCGACTCTCGTCCCTCGGATGCGCACACTCTGTTATTCCTCATATGTGGTTCACTAAGTCATACAAGACTCAAACACACACATCAAGTCAACATGAAAACTTAACTTAATCATATTGACGCACACATCAAAACTCATGATCTACCCGACCAAACTTAGGTCGATTGCACCAACAATTTCTCACTTTTTGATGTGTAGCAATATATTTAAGTTAGACACAGAGATAGTAATTGAAAATTAGAGGCATAGCATACTAAGAAGCATAAACATGCATCCTCTCCTTTAACCTATGTCCTATCACATGATTTTCAATTTTTGCATAAACATGGAGAAAATAAAGTTAAATTCTAACATAAACCTTTCAATTCTCTCCCTTTGGCACCATCAAAAAGATTGTACCAAATCATGTTAACCTATGGTATCAAATAAGGACAAGGTTTCAAATTATGAAAATACACAAAAATCAGAAAACTTAGGTACTAGTCGATTGAGTCAATTACCAGTCGACTGGTTTCATCAAAACTGCCCTTTCTGCAAAGAAATAGTAAGATCAGTCGATTGATATATTTCTAACTCGAATGTCAATCTTTTGAGCTGAGATTCAGAAATGCATAAAAAATTTCAGAGAATTCAAAAAATTATGAAATTTTAAAAATATATTTCATTTGATGTTCTCTAACAAGGAAAAATATGGTTTCACGAAAACTCAAGATATTTTTGAATTTTTGACCAAAACTCAAAAAACTTTGAAAACCTTCAATTTTGTATCAAAATCAAGTCCTAGTTTTGAACCCTTGTATTTTTCAAATCTATACCATGGCAAATAAAATACAGAATTATTTTTAACATATTTGAAATTTCCAACTATGATCTATGGGCACGATGTCCATTTATTAAATATTTATTTTTTTCATAGTTGATCTATTATCACTAAAGTGATACAATTCATAATCACTAAAATGTCATAGGCACATGTGAGTTATGAGTATCATCGCAACATCTTATATGTATAAATAAACACATAAATTAAGTCATTATGAGATATACTAAAAGTAATCCCTATTTAGCCCATTTTATCATGAATTTCTATTTGGGCTAAGTGCTCCCCCTCAAGGTCTAAAGTCAACCATTTTTCAAAAAATTTAAAAATTTAACAAACATTGTTGACTAACCCTAAATCCTTTAACCCTTAAGAATTGACTTTGATACCTAATAGAAATGATTTCTAATTAGATTGACCAAGTGCTCCTTAGGGATCCACATCCTATCTAGGGTTTTTGCCTTAGATTGTCCTCTAGTAAGTAGGCAATGATAGAAAGTAGGCAATGATAGAATTTTTCATTGCTACATTTTTCAAAACCTAATCCCTCTTTCTTGAAACATGTCCGTTGACTCTCAATGATCATGTCTAGGATTTTTGAGTCAATTTTAAATTTTTTTAGGGTTTTAGTAAGATTATCTACTTTTTCCCTTAATTCTCTATTTTCTTATTCTAAGCATGAGTTATTTAAACTAGAAGAGGAAGCATGCATATCATCATTGATTATCATGGATTCTAATTTTTCATTTACAATGAAAATTTTATTTTTCAGACATTTTATTTTCTTCCTAGCTTTAAACAAGTCATCATTAGTGTTAGAAATTATCTTAACTAAAGTGGTAGTGGGTAGATTATATATCTCACTTATCGAGACGTTCGAATCCGAAGTTGAGCCTCCTCCTTCACTTGAGCTCCCTTCATCTTCACTTGAGCTCTTTCCTTCTTCAATTTCAGATGATGTGGAGGCAATATCTTCAATTCCTTTTAAGGCAAAATGGGACACATGGTGCTCCTCCTCTTCTGATGATGATGACTCATCCCATGTTGCCTTTAAACTTTGCACCTTCTTCCCCTTTTCTTTTGTTTTCTTCTTTTCTTCTTTTTTCTTTCCTTCCTTTTTCCTCAAAAGATGACACTCATCTCTCATATGTCATTCTCCTTGACAATTGTAACATATGATCTTCCTTGTTCTACTTTTGCTTCTTGAACTTTTCCTACTATAAGTTCTGTTAGTTGAAAATGTTAAGACTTTTCTCATTTTTCTTACCATGTAGGTTTCCGCATCACTATCCATGGATGCACTTGATTCTTCCGAGTCAGATATGGAAGTCTTCTTCTTTTACCTTTTCCCTTGTTTGCCACGAGGGCTACTCTTCTTGGTTTATAGACTTCTTTAATTGTTCCTCCAATCCGAGTTTCATGGAGCTCCATGGTTAGAAAAAAATTCTTTGAGAGGTTTTCTCTAGATCCTTGGATATGTAATATGAGTCCACCATTGAGCTCCAATTTGATGTTCTTGGGAAGACATTGATAGCTTTCATTAATATGTCTCGGTTGGAAAGTTGCTCAACTACACTT
The DNA here is from genome assembly GCA_024364735.1 of Boesenbergia rotunda. NCBI lineage: Eukaryota > Viridiplantae > Streptophyta > Magnoliopsida > Zingiberales > Zingiberaceae > Boesenbergia > Boesenbergia rotunda. The sequence goes on along the minus strand of JAGFNQ010007332.1, from coordinate 378,029 downwards.
ATTAGTCCATTAAGAATTTCTTTAATTCTAGCATGCAAATTTGATACCTTCTCCCCTTTATCAAGCTTGATGTTGTTGAGTTGAGATCGGAGAAGGTCTCTCTTTGCCAATTTTGCCTCCGAAGTGCCTTTATGAAGCTCTACTAGCTTATCCCATAAATCCTTGGCACTTGAGTAGCTCCCAATTCTTGTTATTTCTTGTTGAGGAATCACACTTAGTAGATGATGCAAGCCTTTTGAATTTGCTAGATAGTTATCTCTTTGCTTCTTGCTCTATCTTATCTTTTCAAGTAGCTTATTCTCTTGATCCCTAGGCACTTCAAAATCATTTTCTATAATCAACATAATATCAGAATCGGTATTGAAGAATACCTCCATCCTCTTTTTCCACCAAGCGAATTCTCCTTCGAATTTTGGCGGTTGGATGTGCGAGCCGATCATTTTGATGAATATGCTCTTCTTGGTAGTTAGTCCATTAAAGGTAACCTCGTGCTCTGATACCAATTGATGGGATCGATGGACCGGCTAGAAGGGGGTGAAGAGTTTTTCTTCCAATTCACTTTCTTCCTATAATTGTTAGCGCAAGCGAAAACTCAAACTACCAATTAGAACAATGCTAACACTTTACCATTTACGTGGTTGGAAGATTTCTTACTCTTACTCCACGGTGTGTCCTTGAGATGGACGAACCCTTGATCCTTCGGTGGATCACTTCCCGGCAATCTCCAGCTAATGCTTTCTCCTTCTCGGTGGAGAACAACCTCTCACAAATCCTCTTCCTCTTCCTCTTTACAAGATGAAAACTAGGGTTTAGGAGGAAGAGAGAAGACTTGGAGCTTGAGCACTTGAGCAAGGATTTCACAATAGAAACGCTAACCCTTTGCTAATCTCAAGCTTCTCTTTAAATAGAGGAGAGAACTGTTAACAAAACAGCTTAGCCTCGACACTAGTTGACTGCCCCCAGGGCCAGTCGACTGGTGTCCAACCAACGGCTAGTCTAACGGCTGGATTTCGAACAGACAAGTCGACTGGTCCCGACCAATCAACTGCTATATGCTGTTCGACCATACAGAAAGATCAGTCAACTGATTCCCTTACTAGTCGATTGCTACAGTTCTCTCTCAGCAGTGCCAGTCGACTGCTTCCCTTGCCAGTCGACTACCTTGCTTACAAGCTCACTCTTAACCTCTCCGGAGTTCATCCTTCACGTATGCCTTGAAGTCCACTTCCTCGACTTGCCCATTGAAGTTCTCTTCCTTCGGCTCTCTTCCCTCGAATGCGCATATAAGCCTGCGGCTTGTCTCCTGGTACAGAAATTCCTGCGTACAATAGGGCTGGAGATGATTTGCATTCCATGGCTTATCCAACCTTTTGACATTAGCATCTTCCAAATTATAACTGCCACCTATGAGCTTTTCAATAATTGTGTACGACCCACTTCTTTGTGGCTCTAGCTTACCGACGTTGTCGACAGGCTTGATCTTTTTTATACCCGATCCCCGACCCGAAAAGCTATGGGGATCACTCGTCGGTTGTAGACTTGCTTCATACTTTGACGATATGCAACTAGCTAGGTAGCAACTTTAGCACGTACCTCCGTAATCAGGTCTAGGTCGAGCAGTCGTTTTGATCATTGTTCTCCATGTTATAAAGCTGACGCCAAGTTGATTCTTCGCCTATCTCGACTAGAATCACCACCTCCGCACCGTAGACCAGATGAAAAAGACTTTGTCTAGTTCCATCTTTAGGGGTAGTACGATAAGACCATATGATGCTCAGAAGCTCTTCTACCCAACTACCACTGATATGTTCCAGCTTTATCTTGAGGTCTCGGATTATTTCTCGATTGACAACTTCGGCCTAGCCATTGCTCTGTGAGTAAGCTACTAAAGTGAAGGTCTGCTGAATATCCAACCCTTCACACTATTTTTTGAGCTTGTGGCCTGAAAATTGCCTACCATTGTCTGATACTAGTTTATGGGGAATTCCATACCTACAGACAATATCCTTTCACAGGATTTTCATAACGACTGCCTCAGTAATTCGAGCGAGCGGTTTAGCTTCAACCCATTTAGAGAATTAATCTACCAGAACTAGCAAAAACTTCTTCTGTTGTGGCCTGATAGGAAAGGAACCTACTATATCAATCCCCCACTAGTCAAAGGGACATGAGACTATAGAGGCTTGAAGTAGTTTAGTTGGACGATGAGAGATATGCTGATGCTTCTGGCAAGATTCACATCCGGCGATAAACTTGTTCGCATCTGCTTGTAGTGCGGGCCAAAAGTATCTGATTAGAATAATCTTCCTAGCCATTGATCGACACCGATATGACTCTCGCATATGCTTTCATGAACTTCTCGCATTATATACTCAACCTCACCTGGGTCAATGCATTTGAGTAATCACTTAGTAAACACTCTTTTGTAAAGCTATTTCCCGACCAACGTGAACCACGCAACCCTACGCTTGAAGAGTCGGGCTTGATTACAATCCTTGGATGATAGGCTTATCCAGTGTCCATGATGCTAGAGAACTTACTAGCTTGGCTAGTTCATCAGCCTTGACATTATCCGCATGGGAGATTTCCTACAGAGTTACTTCTACAAAAGTAGCTTTCAATTGATTATATGCTGGTACATACCTCTGCAGCCGTTGATTCAAGACTTCAAAATCCCCTTCTAATTGTTGTGCCACTAGTTGAGAATCTGAATACAATATAACCCGAGTGGCTCAAACTTGCCTAGCGGCTTGCAGTCCAGCTAGTATTGCTTCATTTTTAGCTTTATTGTTGGTAGCTCAGAAGTTGAGTCAGATGGATAATTGTAGTACATCTTCACAAGGAGATATCATCAAAACACTGATCTCGCTGGACTTCTGATTAGATGAGTCATCTACATAAATCTTCCAGACTTCCTCAGAGTCGGGAACTTGAACTGTTTTGAGCTTGAAGTCGGCTAAAGACTAAGCTTTAATAGTCGTTCGAGGCTAATACTGGGTCCCATATTTGTTCATCTATGTGATTCACTTGATCAGCTGCTTAGATGCCTCAGGATATTTGAGGACACGCTCGAGCGGGTTGTTGGTGTATATGACAATGGGATATGCCAGGAAGTAAGGCATCAACCTCCGCGTGGTTAAGACCAGTGCATATGCTAACTTCTCGAGGATGGTGTACCGAGTTTCTGCATCATTAAGAAGGTGTCTGAAAAAATATGGGATACTAAATGTTATCTTCTTCCCGAATAAGTGTTGAACCCACAATCTGCTCAGTTGCAGATAGATAGTCAAAAAGAGTCTCCCATTCCAGCGGCTTGTACAATATGGGAAGACCAGATAAGTATGCCTTTAGCGAAGGCCTTCTCGCACTAACTATCCCATTCAAACTAGACCGCTTTCCTCAGGATTTTGAAGAAAGGTAAAGTTCGATCTATTGATTGAGATATGAACCTGGATAGAGTTGTGATTCTTCCATTAAGTCATTGAACTTCTTTGATGTTGCTTGGTGACGACATGTTCAAAATAGCTTGCACCTTCTTCTTATTTGCCTCAATTTCTCTTTCTGTCACCATGTACCCGAGGAAATGTCCACTATTCATCCCGGACATACACTTAGCTGGATTCAGCTTTAGTCTGTTAGCTCCGAGAGTAGCGAATGTCTCCTCTAAGTCGGCAATCATGTCCTTCCCTTTCTCGGTTTTAATCTGGATATTATTAACGTAAACCTCAATATTTTGACTAATTTGATGTCGAAATACCTTGTCCATCATTCGTCGATAGGTTGCTCCAGCGTTCCTTAACCCGAATGACATGACATTGTAATAGTAGGTGTCGTCGACTGTCACAAAACTTACATTCCCCTGATCTTCTCGAGCCATAGGAACCTGATGATATCCTTGGTATGCGTCCAGTATTGAAATAAATTCACAACCGGAGGTTGAATCAACTAATTGATCAATGCGAGGCAAGGGGGTAGCAGTCTTAGTGCTTGCTTTATTTAAATCTCTAAAATCAATACAAACCCACCATTTTCCCCTAGATTTAGGGACCAGTACAACATTTACTAGCCAGGTTGGGAATTGCACTTCCTGAATGTGTCCCGCTTGTAGCAACTTTGCTACTTCCTCCCTGATTATTTGGTCTTGTTCTGGAGCAAAGTGTCTTCACCTTTATTTTACTAGTCGAGTTCCTAGAGTGATATGCAACTGGTGTGTAATAAGAATAGGAGAAACTCCTTTAATCTCGTCCATGGCCCATGCGTAAACATCATAATGACTGACAAAGCAATTGATCAGCATGTCTCTAAGTTAGGACTCAACTGATGAGGATGTATCTGGACTTCTTCGCGCTCAACTGCCCGACATTCCTCCTTGGCCCCCTCCTCTATCCGGGGATCCGCTAAGTCGATTTGCAGGGTCTCATAAGTCTTCAGGCTCTTACGGGATTCCGTTCTGACTTCCCCGCTATAGCATCGCCAAGAGACTAACTGACTCCCCGTTACCTCGACAACTTGATCTTTGACTGGGAACTTGATATTCTGGTGGTAGATTAATACCACATCTTAGAACAAGCTGAGGGCTGATCTCTCCAAAATGGCATTATATGATGATGGGGCATCCATCGTCATGAAGGGAGTCCTCCTTGTCCTCTACAAGGTATCATTTCCCAGAGACAGGGAGAGAGAGATTGTCCCAATGGCTGCATCCGATGTCCAGTTAAGCCAAACAGCGATGTTGAGAGAGGATGCAACTCACCCTCATCTACCTGCATCTGGTCCAACGTCGGTTTGTACAGGATATTGACTGAGTTTCCTGTATCAACAAAGATGCGTTTAACTTCATAATTAGCTATACGCATGAGGATTACCAGTGTATCTTCATGAGGCACCTCGACACCTTCCAAATCATCAGGGCTGAAGGACACAACATGCCCCGTGCGCCTCTCCCGACTAGTCCCAGTTGCATAGTTTTCTAACCTACGCGTATGAGACTTCCTGGCCTGATTAGAGTCTCCGTCGGTCGGGCCTCCTAAGATCATCCCGACATGGCCCGATGAAGGTCTCCAGGCCTTCCCGGGGTCTCGTTTCAGAGAAACAGATCGATGTGGTAAGGCATCTTGGATTTCCACTAGGAAGGTGCCAAGTCCGCCTTCTGGGTTCCTCTTCCTCCAATTGATCTCGCCAAAGATATCAGCTCCGACGAGGGGACCTTCGCCGATATCCCGAGTTACTCCACTTCTTGCGTGGCTTAGCACTGACGTCCTTCCTTCATCTTCTCTTCAAAGTCTAACACTCCACTGTGGAGTGCGTAGTACTATCATGGAAGTCGCAATACTTCTCCAGCCGGGGTGGTACTTCAGTGTCCACTGTGTCCACCGTTTCTACCTACTTATTCCTGTTATCCTAGTGACTTTTACTTGAGCGGGAATCCTTCGCACGGGCAGGAGCAGGTGGTTCCTTTCTCCCTGATTATATCAAGATTTGAATAGGTGCGCCTTTCGAATCCATTCGACGAGTGTGATGTCCTTCCTCTATAATGACATGTTTGACAAGGTTGTAAAAATCGCTAGGCAGTAGTCGGGCAGAGGACTACCGCCTAGCGCCTAGTCAGCGCCTAGGCGGCGCTAGGTGGCACCACTGGTGGGGTGTCGCCTAACACCTAGGCGGCCGCCTTGGCCGACTTTTACAGCAATGGTGTTTGACCAACCGTCCCAATATGCCATCAAAGCTGCTCGGTGGTTTTTTCACGAGGGATCGGAAGAAGTCCTCTTCAGCAAGCCTTTGTGTAAAGGCACCGACGATAATTTTCGAAGTGATACTTGGCACATCCTGAGCCACTCGATTGAACCGTTGTATGTAGTCCTTCAATAACTCTTTGCTCTTCTGCTTCAAAACGAAAAGGTTAAGTGTCATTTTCTGATATCGCCGATTGCTGGCGAAGTGGTACAAAAAGATGGTTTTAAACTCCAGAAAGGAGTTTATGGAATCACTTGGCAACCGAAGGAACTATCGCTGAGTTGCTCCTGACAGAGTGTTCAAGAATACCCGCCACTTCACACCATCTATATATTGGTGCAATAAAACCGTATTCTCAAACTTGCAAACATGATCCTCGAGATCTATTTTCCCATGATATTCAGCAATCCCTGGGCCTCAAAACTGCTTGGGTATGAGATCGTCCACGATATCCCAGACGAATGCGAGGATGTGTACTTTGGGAGAACCTTTACAAGTTCACTCTTTCCTTGCCCACTTCTCCTCACAATGTACCGGAAGCGGCTGTCTGCGCTTTCTTCATGTCTCCAATGGAGTCTCGTTGATGCTCTGGGGCCATAGTCACCGACATACTTTGAGGTGATGTGGATCTTCGATTACGAACATATGTCGCAGATGCTCGCTGGGCATCTGCTTGTAGAGGGATCGCTCTTTAAGAGGTAGGCTATTCGATTTGGTGTTGCTCTAGTGCCCCTCGAACGGCGTTGGTGATTAAGTGATCTAGTTCTTCTCTTGTCAAAGTGATTGACTACCCTTCTGGTTCTGCCATCGGAATGTTCCTTTTGGTACTTAGACAGGTTTCCCATAGACGGCGCTAAATTTGTTCCAGAATCGAATGACGTGAATAGCAAGTCTCGGTGGTGCAGCCTTGGGTGAGGACGAGGGGGCGCCCGAGTCTGCGAGATTAACACAAGCGTTAAAGGGACACATCGGAAGGAGTTCCGGCGAAGCCCTCTTCCTAAAATTTATTCCGTAAGCGATTGACGTGGGCAGTAAGTCTCGGTAGTGCAGCCTTGGGCGAGGACGATGGGGCGCTTGAGCCTGTGAGATTAATACAAGCGTTAAAGGGACACACTAGAAGGAGTTCCGGTGGAGCCCTCTCCGATGCTCAAATCTGAAGCCCTTCAAAATAGGGGAGAAACAAGAAAGTTAATTATTTAAAGTTCAGAAAATTCAACCACTTTACTTAGGTGCCTAAACACTTTATATAGTCGTCATTCTTCTCCTTCGAGCCCTTAGACGTCATTGTAACCACCTCCTCTGTTTTCATGCATTACGGGTCGTGCTCGCCTGCCAGTTGTCATACGCAGGGGGTTACCGATAACTGTCGCCGTGCATATTAAGTTCACCATCATCATCTTAGATCTTGTGTTATGGGTCGTGCTCGTCTGCCAGCTTCCTACGCAGGGGGTGTTTGTAACCGTCGCCGCGCCTATTAAGTTTATCGTTATCATTCTAGGTTGCTCTCCCTATTCGTCACTAATACTTTGCCAGTACTCCAAAGGCGTTTTAGTGACTTCATGAATGAAATCTCGAGTGATAGGCCGACCGAGGATTAGCACTTGGCTGAACTTTTTTCCCGAGATGACCTTAGACACTTTTCCACCCGAGATGATCTTGGGTACTTTTTTCTCGGGTTGGACTCGGGTACTTTTCTTCCGAGATGACCTCGAGTACTTTTCTCTCGAGAGGACCTCGGATACTTTTCACCCGAGATGACCTCGGGCACTTCTCTCTTACCGGTGTAGTCATGCCACACAACCTCCTTGAGTCATATGTCTGTGATCGGCTAACATCCCTGATCCTGTCGCGAAATGAGTCGGACGTCCTTACGGCTGGACGAGTCTCCGAGGAGGACGAGGTCACTGAGGTGGCGCGATGAGCGGGGTAGCTCCCAACCTGCAAGACAAAGACCGTTAGAACCCGCCGGGAATAAGTCCCCGGCCAGGCACTCCGACGGTCAAGTCAGTACACGACGGTGGCGATGGAAAAGCAATAGAACAGTATGAGAATTGCACTATCGCGCGTACCTGAGAAATGCGGAGTGAGGGGTATTTATATGACCGGGGAAGCTGACAGGCTTTGCCCCGTACGCCCCTTGCCGTTCTGTGGAGAGGGTAATGTCATGCATGCCCGGGGGTGGCAGGGTAAAGCAGCGCATGCTCCATTAAGGAAAGGGGCACTGTCAACTTAAGGATGGCGCCGTTGGACGCCGCTCGACCTGACACCAAAGCATGTGGTCGTGGTATAGGGGACCAAGTGTGGCAGGCGAATCAGGACTCCGGCGAGATATCCGCCGCTGGGGACCAGAACGGCTCAGGTCCTGCGCCGACCTTGTACCATGTCTAGTAGTCTGGTGTCAGGGAGTAGTTATGCAGACTGGGGCACTAAGGAAGGAGGCCGGCTGAGGGCCTATGAGGGTGCCGACTGGGGCACTGAGTAAGGAGGCCGGCTGAGGGCCTATGAGGGTGCCGACTGGGGCACTGAGTAAGGAGGCCGGCTGAGGGCCTATGAGGGTAACTCCTCCAGTCCGAGCTTATCTGACTCGATAGAACGTTATCATAGGCCTGTATGGGGCCCTGACACGGAAACCCAGGGGGCCTGGGCCCGCGTGCCTCTTATCCGACGGGATCGTCCAGATCAAAGCCACTCTTCCTGACTGAGCGCCAGGCGCCGAGCCAGGCTACACGTAAGCTGGCCCGGGATCATAAGCATCTCCCTCAAGTCTAGTCGAAGGAGGTACGTAGTCCGACTGACTGGACCTCAAGTCTGGTCCGAGCCTGGCGCGCCCATCGGAGGAGCTCATCGTCATCTATTGCGATATTTCCAGTGCACCTGTATTCCGTCGTCCCAAGCATCGCCCGAGTCTGATCGGACGGCTTCAACTAGATCACACGTTTCGTTCAACCGCTCATCAGACGACTGACACTCCTCGCCTACTCCCTAAAGCGGAACACCCCACCTGCCCGCTTCTTCTTCGCGCATTTGCAGCTGTCCCTGGTCCTCCGCCGCCTCAAGCATCATTAGGGTTGCGGCCTTGCCTTGACTTTCCCTTGGCGACTCCTTCTCTGATGGCCTCCTCTTCTCCGTCTCCATCTCCGCCTCAACCTTGGTATTCCACACTGATCACCACCCTTTCCACCCATGACCTGCTCCAAATACGCTCGGATTTCCTGTTCCCTGCCGACCTTCACCCGCTTCTTCCCAAATCACACGAGCGCCCGAACTCCGCCCCTTTGGGCTACATTACCTTGTCCCGGGACCATCTTCAAGCTGGCCTTTGTTTCCCCGTCCATCCTTTTATTGCTGCCGTCTGCGAGTATTTCCAGATTCCCCTATCTCAACTAGCTCCCAATGCCATACGTATGATATGTGGCCCAGCCATCGTTTTCTCCCTCCTCGAGATTCCCCTGATACCAGAGAACTTTCACTACTTCTTCTACCCCAAACAGCAGGAAGTGGGTGACTTCTTCTTCCAGGCCCGAGCCAAAACTTCTTTCCTCTCGAACCTGCCCACTTCCAATAAGGGCTGGAAGGAGCGATACTTCTTTGTTGGTCCGATCGCCGACCCGAGCTGGCCTACTGCTTGGGTCGAGGGGCTTCCCGTTTCTGAGGCCCTCCCCCCGACACTATCGCACTTCCGCTGCCTACCTGGAGGTCGTCGCTGAGCTGGAGGATAGGCACTTTCACGGCGGGCTCTTGCTAAAGGAGGGGATTCTTTCCACATTCGGTCTTAGCCCGAGCCCCGCCCCTCCTCTGCCCCACGTTGGTGAGTGCCCCTGTATATGCCGAGTATACTTCTTAGTCATGTATGAACCTGTGTTGTTTCCATAGTTTCCTTGCTGCTATCTACGGCCCTGAAGGGAGGATTCAGGCTAGGGAGGGCCGAGCTACAGATTCGGATTGCCTCCGCGTTGGCCGCCAGAGGAGGCTCTGCGGCGGAAGTCGCCCTCACCATCCCGACCCCGACTGTGCAGAGGTCGGTTCCTTCTGCCCCGGAGATGGCTCCGCCCACAGCTGCTCAACCGTGCCTCCCGGCCATACGCCGACGAGCATCTTCCCCCCCAGGGGACTCGTCCCGTCCTTCTTCCAGTAAACACCTGGAGAAAAGGAAAAGGAGGGCAGCCCCCGAGCCAGCGGTCCGCCCTGTTTCCTTGGAGAAGAAGAAAAAGAAGAAGAAGAGAGTGGCTCTCGAGCCAGATGTCTACTCTGCCTCCTTGGCCATCGTTCCATACATGGCTCCCGCGATAGCTCCCCTGGTTGTCACCTCTGTGGCAGACTCCCCAGTTTGCCTACCCGAGACCGCCTTCGCCATTTCCGCTGACCCCCACGCTTCGGCTGATCCTTCTGTCCCCACATCGCCCGCCGACCTTTCTGCTACTTCCCCCACCTCCGACACCTTGATGTCTACCCAACCAGGAGCCCCATCCGCCGAGGGTCTGTCTGAGGACCTAACGATGCATCTCTTGGTACCTTCTCGGGCAGACCGCCATCTCATGATGCCCCCGGGTGAGCTGCCCGAACCTCACCAGGATTTGCGCCTCTATGGGGCAGCAGCCGACCGTTACGCCCAAGGGTTCGAGGAGTCCTACTTTCGGGGCTCCCGTGACAAAGCCGATGCTTTCTTCCTTAAGGCCACGCAGGTATATACAGACGACTCAGGTCTAATATTACGCCTTCCTTTTCTAATTCTTCAGAATATTGCTTTCTCCCGCAGTTCGCAGGGGACTGCCATGGTGTCTCGATGTTACTCCTAGCCCAAGGCTCAGCCAGGGCTGAGGCCGAGAGGGAGGTGGAGCGCCTACGCACGTAGCTGACGCACTCACAACTAGTCGCTGACGAGCCCACACTGAACCGCCTACGAGAGGAGGTCCAGGACCTGCAAGATAGGCTGGCCCAGTCGGGGGAACAACTTGAAGCGGCGCGCGGTCAACTTGAGACGGCGCAGCAAACCACTTCCCAATCAAACATCCGGCTTTCCGCCCTAAAGCATGCCGAGCGGAAAGCGCGAGCTTTGCAAGGGGAGGCCCAGGCCGAGTCAGCTCAGGCGAAGTCAGACCTCCAGAGGGCGTTAATTGCCCTCGACTCTGTTCGGGCCCAATTGGAGGCCAAAGATACGACCGCCCTAGCCCAGTCGCAGAGAATAACTGAGCTATCCATGGAGCTCTCTTCCAAGGATCAACTGCTGCGCGTCCAGGGAGAAGAGCTTGAGCGACTACAGAAGGAAAGGTCCGAGTGGGAAACCACCCGATCGGAGTTGACAGAGCTACGCGCTTGTAGGGAGGCCGAACAAGCCAAGTGGGAGGCGCTCGAGTCTGAGCTGAGGACGCTCCGAGCCTACAAGGACACTGAAGATTCTTGGCGGGAGGAGTATAGGCTTGAGTGCATCAACGACTCTGCCCACAAGGCCGAAATTGCAAAATGATTCATGGATGTCATGGAGCTGCAAGGGCTGAACCTGGTCCGCCGACTCAGGCTTGGCGGGCATCTGTCTCCCAATGTGCCTCCCACGGCCGTGAGCCTTGAAGACATGTGCGAGGACTTGTCCAGCGTGACCGACGAACCCTTCAAGTGAAGGTTAAACCGCTTGTATCTTTTGCTTTGCCTTGTTGTACCCCTAAGCGGGTGGGAGGTTCGGAATGATGTATTATCTGCGCCTTGTTGATTAGAACCTCTTCATTTCTCTCCCCGAGTAGTTAAGGCAGGGACCATTACTGATCTCCCGGGTTATCAACTGAAGCGTCCCGATCACGGTGCGGGCCATCAAACCAACGGAGTCGAGATCGCTTATTCGGGTCGGCCCGCTTGGCCGGGTCGAGGACCAAGAACCACGAGTTGCCATGCGCCTGACCAAGCTCAAAGCCCAAGGATTGGAAGGAGCTTGCGTATTTGTGAGAACCTCCGTGCGCCTGTCCCATCAAGGCGATTCGTATCTCAATCTCTGACGCCTGCTTTAATGGGCGATGGAACAAGGCTTGAGCGACACGACGTATCGACTGGCGAAACGTCCATCACTAGTCGTAGGCGCCTCGGGCAGCGAACCGTCTTTTTTCACTTGCCTTGGCTCTACCACCTCTTCACGTCTTCCCCTCGTGCACCTGACCGTTCGATCATTCAGCTTATCGAGGTCCTTAGTGGATGGCTGCGATACGTTTTTTCCTTCTATACATAGGCGGTCTCTGCCGTCGTCACCTCCAAAGAAAACTCGCGAAATTGAATTCTTGTTCGTCCTCTGTCATGGCTACCGATTCCTCTGAGGAAGTTCCCCCTCCGGGAGGACTGTGTGCTCCTTCAGACGACTCGCACTCCTCTCCCTCGGAGGAGATTGACCAGGAGTGTTTTGAAATGATGCTCCCTTCCGATTCACCCCTTTCGCCTCAGCCATTTGAACCCACCTTTTCCCCTTGTGAAGGTATCTCACGTAAGGGAAAGGGTCCATGCAAATGAGCTCCCCCCTCCATAAGGGAGTCTCTGATACGAGTGGCTCTCCCTTAAAAACTTGCCCTCAGGCGCCTCGTTTGGCTGACTTTCCATCTCCATATAGCACTCCTGCTCTCCCCGCCGAGCGAAGCGAACCAGGGCGCGGCTTCTGCAGAACCTGCTGCCGCAGCACCCGCATCTTCCCGTGTGACTTCCCCTCCGAGGCACGCTCTCCCTCCGCTCGGCCCCGGGGTACCGCCTTCTCCAGCACCTCCAGAGCTTGCCTCCTCGCCTCGATTCACGAGTTTGCAGTTCTCCCGCTGGGAGCACATGTCAGCCCCCCCTCCTCTTTTTATCAGAGACGATCTCAGAGGGTGTTACAGCCCTCGGGGCTCCCTCTTCTTCTACTTCGTCGAGGAGGGTTTGGATGTTCATGTCCTCGGGGGACTCCAAAGGAGGTGTTCATACCGTCCTTCGTCATTCAACTCGTCGCGTTTCTATATGCCGACCGCTGGCAATATCGGCTTGGGAATGCTGGAGAGGCTATCATATGCCTCCTATCTCACCAATGCAGTCCGGGGGGCTGCTGCTTGCGGGCTCCTTGCCCCTTTTCGACCCTCGGGCCTTACGGGCGAGGACGCTGCCTTCAGCTCTCCTGGACCAGTCTCTCCGCCTACCACCGTTCCTGGAGCACTAGCTAGTGTCTCGTGTTCAAGTGATGGTCAGGTCAGGAAGTCTGCAAACTTTGTCCAGCCGAGAGTCCGGAAACCCTGCTCGGGCGAAAGCTCGTAGGCTTGACCTGGAAAACTTCAGCTTATGAAAGGTGCGGTTCTCATTCCTCTTTTCCTTATTTTTGACTTCTGCCTTCTTTTATTGACAGGCGTCCCTGTCAGACTGGATTTCCGAGGAGTGGTCAGCGATCCAAGCACAACCTTTTGAGGCGCAACACCTCATCTCTGTCTTGCCGGCCGATCTAAGGGCCAAAGAGGCGGAGAGAGCCGCTACTGCCGTGGAGCTCAGCGAGCTGAAGCGGAAGTACAAGGTTCAAACATCCGTGCTGAAGGTCGCCCATCGACGCATCCGACGTCTCAAAGGCTACACTGACTCTTTGCTTCAAGGCCGGGTCGAGGAAAGGACCAACCGAGCTCCATGAGTTGAGGCTGGGCACTACTGAGACTCGCTTAATTTTGTCCTGCCCAGCCAAAGAGAGATTAAGCCTCTATTTTGTACTTGCCCGACCAAAGAGAGATTAGGCCTCTATTTTGTACTTGCCCGGGATAATAAAACGTTACTTTGCCGTGTATGATTTTTGCGAGTCGGTAATTCGAATGACGTTAATGACCGGCATGAGGGCTTCCCTCATTGGAATCTTACCCGCTCTTGGTATTTATGATCGTCGCGAGCATTAGATTTTCCCCTGGTGGGGGCTGCCCTAACCAGAAGGTACTGTGTTCTCGTGTCGGGACGAGGTACTTTCGAGCGAAGAGTGGGGAGTGACGCGAGACAAAGCGGACACCTAAGTGTCGACCGAGAGACCTGACCATTACCCTGGACCCTTTACCGCGTTATGGCCGGGCCTCGGATTTTCGATCGGCCTCGTCGGGCCTAGCGTAGTGAAGTCATGCTTGGCCCATGAAACACCCGAGCCGGGGGATGTTTACGGAGTGTTCCTTGCCATTGTATTGCAAGAATTTTGTCCCCTTGGCGGATTAACAAGAGGGAAGTCGGGGTTGCCCGGGGCTGGGTCAAGGACTGAGCTGGAGGAATGTCATGACTTGCTAAAAGGTGGGAGCCCCGCTACCCCCTCAGGCCAACTCTCAGGAGCGCGAGCCGTAACGCGCCCGATCGGCACCATTGAACCAGAAAAGGGGGCATGGAAGCGGGTGCACTCCCGAATTGCTAGCAAAACAAGAGTTTGCGTGTATGATCGTGATCGGGCAGAGCTTAGGGAACGTGGGGCGCCACGCCTCTTACTGAGCGGCCGCGTCACGAGGAATATGGCACACACAGTCGGACGGGCCGAGCTGCGGGAAATATGGCACACACAGTCGGACGGGCCGAGCTGCGGGATATATGACACACACAGTCGGACGGGCCGAGCTGCGGGAAATATGGCACACGCAGTCGGACGGGCCGAGCTGCGGGATAATAGCGCACACAGTCGGGCAAGACTCAGGGAGCGTGGGACGCCACGCGTCTTACTGAGCAGCCGAGCTGCGGGAAATATGACACATACAGTCGGACGGGCCGAGCTGCGGGATAATAGCGCACATAGTCGGGCAAGACTCAGGGAGCGTGGGACGCCACACGTCTTACTGAGCAACCGAGCTGCGGGAAATATGACACACACAGTCGGACGGGCTGAGCTGTGGGATAATAGCGCACACAGTCGGGCAAGACTCAGGGAGCGTGGGACGCCACGCGTCTTACTGAGCAGCCGAGCTGCTGGAAATATGGCACACACAGTCGGACGGGCCGAGCTGCGGGATAATAGCGCACACAGTCGGGCAAGACTCAGGGAGCGTGGGACGCCACGCGTCTTACTGAGCAGCCGAGCTGCGGGAAATTTAGCTCTAGAGCCTTGCACCTCTGCAAGCGAGGTAAGGACCATATGCCTTCACTTGTCAGACGTGTTTTACATTTACATCCTCATTTGTCACTCAGCAGCTCGATAAGGTTGAAGGTGGACCGCACTCCATGGTCGATCCAACCTTTTTCCCTTCTCATTCTCTAAGTAGTACGTGTTGGTGCAGTTTGCACTAACGGTCAAACTCGGGTTTTGATGTATGACAAAGTGGTTAAAGTTAGGGTTGTTGGTGTTTAACCTCTTTACTAAGTGTGCAGGGTTGAAAGACTTAGGACCAGACACCAGGCTGAAGTCCAGGATGGTTGAGTCCTGGCGGAAAGTCCAGTTGGGTTCGTGGGACCTGACAACTGGCTGAAGACCAAGTTGGTTGAGACTTGGCAGGAAGACCAGGGTGGTTGAGCCTTGGCAGGAAGTCCTGGTGGGTCAAGAAGTTAAGTAAAGCTGCACAAAGGGTAAGTGAGGTAAGTCACTGGAGGAGCGAACCAGTGAGGACGCGTTCCCCGTCAAGGGAACAGTAGGCGTCGGTTCGAGCTAGGGCTCCATTTCGGAGAACCAAAGTCAGAACCAAGACAGCCCAGGCTGTATAATTTAACACTTTATTTGCTGTTTTGGACTAACCCTGGATGCAGGACCGAAGGACTGTGTATCTGCAGCTCAGAGAGCCTCAAAGGAGTGAGGCAGTAGCTGAGCTGGGCGCCCCGGATGTTTCGGGCGCCCCCCAGAGTCAAACAAGTCAGCAGACCAAGAAAAGCCCCGACAGCAGCGCTATTCGGGGCGCCCCGCGTGTATTGGGCGCCCCGCATGTCGGGCGCCCCGCGTGTCGCGGGCGCCCACTGTGCCACGCAGAATCAGCTGCCGAAGCTCGCCCTCGCGAAGCCAACGAGATGAGGTTTTGACCGGTCAAGGGAGGCGCCCCGAGCGCTTCGGGCGCCCCGGTCAAGGCTGATCCCGAAGATAAAGAGATCAAATGCTTGACCGAGAGGGCTGCGGATCGGCAGCCACGCAGGGGGGCGCCCCGGACGTTCCGGGCGCCCCCAGGGCTATAAATAGAGCCCTCGACCAAGGCTGGTGATACAACACTTCTTTCAAAGTCTCCAAGTTCTTCTACGCTTGCGCCTTGCTCCGGAAACGCTACACTTCGAGCCGACGACGTCCTGCTGCCCCGAAAGAGTCGACCTACTCCGGACGTCGGTAAAAAGATAATTTTTTAATACATATTATTATTGCAACTAATTACTTGAAAGTGTGGGGTTGTCACACTTTCAATTCGTTTGTACTCGCCTACTCTATCGGTGTTTACCGGTAGAGAATATTAGTGGATTGCCCAACGGAAAGGTCCGAGGGACCTGGGCCTTCGAGTAGGAGTCGACGAAGGCTCCGAACGAAGTAAAACTCGTCTGTGTTAGTGTGTTTGTTTTTCGTTTCCGCTGTGCACGCTTTTTAAAGCGCTTTGATTTTTGAAAAACGCACGTGATTCACCCCCCCTCTCACGTGCATCGATCCTACAGTACGCCCCCGAAGAAAGCTTTTGCACAATCTTGAAGGGTCCTCCCCACTGCGGCTCCAGCTTGCCTACGTCCCCTACCGGCTTAATTCTTTTCCAGACAAGATCGCCCACTTCAAATGCTCTGGGTAGCACTCTTCGGTCGTACCGCTGCTTCATCCTCCGCCTGTATGCGAACATTCGAGCTGCTGCTTTATCACGAATTTCATTAACCAGGTCTAGCTCCAGCCGCCGTCTCTCTGGATTATCTTCATCATACGCTGCCCTTCGATCCGACTCGCACCCGACCTCGACCGGGATCACTGCCTCAGTTCCATAAATCAACTGGAAAGGTGTGCATCCGGTTGTTTCTTTGATAGTGGTTCGCAAGGCCCATAAAATGCTCGGGAGCTCCTCCACCCAGGTTTCGCCAACGTGAGCTTGGTCTTCAATCCCCTGAGAATCTCCCGATTAGCCACTTCCGCCTGGCCATTGCTCTGAGGGTAGGCTACAGAAGTAAACGCCTGCTTGATGCCGTATTTGGCACACCATTCCCGTATCTTCCTGCCTTGGAACTGTCTCCCATTATCTGAGACAATCTTGTGTGGGATCCCATATCGACATAGTATGACTCGCCACAAGAACCTCTTTACCGCCTGCTCGGTGATGCGCGCCAGAGCCTCCGCCTCTATCCACTTGGAAAAATAATCGACTGCCTCCAGCAAGTATTTCCTCTGAGCTGCGGCGGTAGGGAATGGCCCCACGATATCCATGCCCCACTGATCAAAAGGGCAAGAGACGACTGACGCCTTCATGACTTCCGTGGGCCGGTGCGACAAGCATTGGTGTTTCTGGCAGGAGAGACACTTGGCCACCAGCTCATTGGCATCTTCCTGCAAGGTGGGTGATAAGCACCATTTTATTGATTATTTTCATTGCTAAAATCCATGTTTGACCCATGTTTTTATTGCTTAATTCTGATTTTACCCTAGGTTTTGGAACTTTATCTTATTTTGGACTTAATTGCAAAATTACTATTTTGGATTATTGGCCACTAATTTTCTGATATATTTTTGTAGGCATGAAAGGATCCTGGACCTAGGGCATACTGGGCAAACCTGAGTCGGATGTGAACCGGATCGAATTATCAAGCCTACGATTAATCCGGGCCGTCCGATTCAAGAGCGGCTAGATCTGAGCCATCCGGGACGATCTGAAGCAATCCGAGCTAGGTTAGGGTTGATCAAGCTCTATGATCAAGATCTGAAGGTTTCATCCCAATCAGAGCTAATCAACCGTTGGATCAAGCAAGGAGGGCTCTAGAGCGTCCAATCACAGATAGAGTTGATCTGGACCATCCGTTGCATATCTGGAGGATCCGAGCTACCACAAGGAAGATCCTGACCCCAGATCATCATCATAAAAGTTTGGCTCAAATCAGATCAAGATCTGCCATTGGATCTTCTCAAATCAATCTGAGCCGTCCATTGGTTATTATTTAAGGAAATTTCGCCCGCAGTCTTCCCTGTCGCGTCTCCGCCGCAGTAGTCATCTTCTTCAGCTGTTCTTCCATTTTTAACTCGTTTTTCTTCATCAAAGGAGGCGCGTCCACTCAATCTCCACCTTGGATCGAGAATCAAGTTTTTGGTGATCCTTGTTTGAAGAATTCTGATCATTTGCGCTGGAACAGAGAATTTCTTGGGGGTTCCGGCAGTTCTCAGTCCGATCATCTTCCTCTCGACCACAACCCATTTCAAAGCTTCTAAACCACTTGTAGGGGTTCTCAGGTGAGCTCAGAAGTTTCCCATATCATCATCGCAGCTCCTCCAATCGAGATGAAGTGAATCGGATGAAAGATTCCATCAGGCGCAGATTTGGTTCAGAAACAACTTCAGAATCGATTGTCCATTGATTTGCTGAGCCTAGGGGTTCGAAGCCAGTTCTTGATTGACGACCAAGAATTTCTTGAGCTTAGGGAGTGATTGAGTTTAGATTTCTTTGGTTAAATTCGGTTGTTTAGCTGTAAATTTCAATTACTGCTGTAATTCTTACTGTTTTCGAATTTTAGATTTGGTTGATCTCGTTTTCTTAATTGTTTAGCTCTAATTTAGTTTCAATCTTCAAGTCGAGTAGTTAAGTAACTTATGTAGTGATAGATTGCATTTAATTTCAGTTTATTTCTGTTTAAAACCTTGCTTGCCAATTCCTGTTAATGATTCTGAATTTCTGTCCCTGCGTATCAGTGTTTCTTGCGTGCCAGTTTTCCTTTCCTTGAGTTTCTGATTTGTTTTGTGTATTAAGCTAGCTTAGTTTTAATCTTCTGTATTCCCCTTGAAGTTGTTTCATTTTCACAGCTCTTGAATTCGATTTCTGCACTTGGTCTTGTTAGTCCCGTATCAACTGGTTTCATTCCTGCATATCAATTTCTGCATTAGTTGGTCTCTGAATTCGCATCAGTTCTTAGTGTATCAGTCTTCATCTTGAATTCCTGAAGTGTGTCTCAAACTAGCTCTGGTTTTAGCTTATGAGTTTAGGTTGAAGCTGGGTTCATTTACAAAGAACTTAGAAATAAATTCTGCATCTTGTTTGTGCCAATTCCTTTCCTGCATTTGTCTTCCAATTTTGCCACCCAGATTTAATTCTGCAAACCTCAGCTTGATTCTGATGAAGTTTGTATCGGTGAAGAGCTGAGTTGGAGTTCTCTTGCAGTCGGAAGAAGTTATTCAGTTTGAGTCTTGCATCTCATTTGCTGCTGCTTTCCAATTCTGCATATATCCTGTTTTCTACATTATAGTATCTGCAGTTCATTTCTGCACACACCTGAATTTGGCATTTTCTTCAGCTCAATTCTGAATATGTTGACTTGGATTCCTGCACTCCATTCAGTTTATGCATTTGTTTTTCCAGTTTTTGCCCGATTTTTGAATCCATCAGCCATTCGTAATTGCTAGGTTGCAGCTTAAACATTTAGTTTCAGCCATTGGCACATGGGTTCTCTTTTCATTGCATCAAGTTTATTTCAAAGTCTATACTTGATAGCAAGGGCAGCATGTCACTGAGTTCGATTGTTTCCAGAGATTGCGATAACTGTTTATATTTATTTGCTTAGCATTTGGGCTGCTATTAAAGTCAGATTCGTTTCCCAAATTTAGTGAAGTTGCCTTGGTTAAGTAGCTTTTCATTGGTTGATGCATTAATTGCAACACATTTGTTTAGTTCATCAGTGAAGTGACTTCCTTTTCATTCCTAATCACCTTCAGAACCCAAAATCTTTACTTGAAACCCAAAAACACAAACGACACCTAAATACAAGCGCGAATCAAACAACGTCAACTAGCCCCGAGAAAAATACGACCTGTGGCCCCTATATTACATTTTCATACTTTTGATTGTAAAAGGGTTTCCAGCTTTCATTGATATTTAAATTTGATGAGCCCATACATTTCGTGACAAATTAATCTAGTATATTTGGGCTTGTCAGCCGGTCACAACAAAGGGAGAGAACCAAGTTTCGGTTCAATTTATAAAATAAACCAAGTGTGGTTTGTTTTATAAAATTATGGATGATATAAATTTTTAAACCAAGGATTGATTTATTTTTCATAGAAATTAAAATGAACCATGGATTGGTTTATTTTATTTTATAAAATGAATCATGGATTGATTTACCATGATAAAGAAATTTATATAATGAAATTTATTTTTCATGGAAATTAAAATGAACCATAGATTGATTTATTTTATTTTATAAAATCAATCATGGATTGATTTACCATGATAAGAAATTTCTTTCCATAAGAAAAAAGAGACTTGGTTGATTTTTATCATAAATTAAAATATGATAAAACTTGGCATGATGGAATAAGTCATAGAAAATTTATATGATAAATTTCTTATGAAAATTTATTCCATAAGAAAAAAAGAGACTTGGCGCTTGAGAGGCCACTATATAAAGGACCCAAGGCAAGGCTTGGAGATCAATCCAAGTTTTTTTGCTTGGGCTCTCTCCCTCTCCTCCCTTCTTCCTCTTGGCCGGCCACAAGCCTCTCCTCCCTGTTGGATCGAGAAAACCGATAGAGGGGGGGGGGGTGAATATCGGAAATCGTTCAGATTTTCGTAAAGAGCACGTACGCAGCGGAAAAATAAACTTAAAAACACACAGCACAAAGACACAGTCGATTTACTTGGTTCGGAGCCTGTGTCGACTCCTACTCCAAGGCCCACGGTCGTTGACCGTTTACTTTGGGCAATTCTATATGAAGCGCAATAATAGTTTACAGAATTTAATTACAAAGTAAGTGCACTAAAATAATAATAAAGAATTACGCTCTTCGTTACCAACGTCCGGAGTGGATTGACTTTTTCGGGGCAACGGG
Source organism: Boesenbergia rotunda (assembly GCA_024364735.1). Taxonomy (NCBI): domain Eukaryota; kingdom Viridiplantae; phylum Streptophyta; class Magnoliopsida; order Zingiberales; family Zingiberaceae; genus Boesenbergia; species Boesenbergia rotunda. The sequence goes on along the minus strand of JAGFNQ010007332.1, from coordinate 357,391 downwards.
ACGTCGTCGGCTCGAGTTGGAATGTTTTCGGAGCAAGACACGAGTGTAGCGTTGAGAGAATGGATAATCGAAACCCTTGGTCGAGGGCCCTTTATATAGGGTTTGGGGGCGCCCGGGATGTCGGGGGCGCCCCCACGTGGCCTCTGATCCGCAGAGCTCTCGGTCGTGTCTGATCCTCTGGATCCGCTTTGACCGGGGCGCCCAGAGCGCTCGGGGCGCCCAGGTTGACCAGGTCAAATCTTATCTTCTGGCTTCGAAGGCTTTTGGTTTGAGGTATGCGTATGGGGGTGCCCGGGATGCAGGGGGCGCCCGGGAGCAGCGCGGGCGCCCGGGAGCACGGGGGCGCCCAGGGGTTGTACTGTCGAAGCCACTTTGCATTTGTTGTGTTTGGTGTTCACCATGTGGGCGCCCGGGACACTCCGGGCGCCCTGGTCAGCTATTGCCTCATTCCTTTGAGGCTCTCTGAGCTGCAGACACACGTTCCTTCGGTCCTGCATCCAGGGTTAGTCCAAAACACAATAAAGCAATAAAATATTTATTTATACACCCTTAGCTGTCTTGGTTCTGACTTTGGGCTTCCAAAATGGAGCCCTAGGTCGAACCGACGCCTACTATTACCTCGACGGGGAACGCGTCCTCACCTACTCCTCTCGGGAGAATGTACCTGATGCCAACCGCTCCTTTGGTTGGACTTTTGCCTGACGATCCTTTGCCTGGTCTTGGATACTGGCAGTCCTTCGCCAGTTGCCTAGCAGTCCTTCGCTAGGGCTTGGATATTGGCAGTCCTTCGCCAGTTGCCTAGCAGTCCTTCACTAGGGCTTGGATACTGGCAGTCCTTCGCCAGTTCCTAGCAGTCCTTCGCTAGGGCTTTGTATCCTGGCAGTCCTTCGCCAGGTGCCTAGCAGTCCTTCGCTAGGACTTTTCCTGCACACTCAGTGAATATTGTTAGATCACAAACAAACTTAACTTTGAATCCTTTGCCAATATCAAAACAAGGTTCGATATGGTGCTTCCTGCACCAACAATCTCCCCCTTTTTGATTTATGGCAAGACAATTCAAAGTTAAGTATAAACATATAACAGTTAAGAAATGAAGGAGTATGAACAGTATAAGTGTAGATTAAAAAAAATTTATACTCCCCCTAGATCCCAGAATACTTGTGTTATAACCCTTAACTTTGACCGTTCCTCCTCTTTTGACATTTATCAAAAACAAACATGGGAGAGCAAGGTATCTAACAGGGATCTATGAGTTTTTCTAAGTTTTTGACAAAGTATTTTAAAAAAAATAAAAGCCTTTGCACAAAAAGCTTTTTACACTTAGACAATTTTCCATTTTGAAGAGCTTTGCAAGCCTAAATTTTGTTTAAAACAAAAAAAATTACTTAGGCAAAATTTTGAATTCAAATTTCCCAAAAACAATTTGTTTACCAACAAAAAAATTTTTTGCACACTTAGAAATATTTGTTTGGAAACACTGTGCATTTTGGAAAACAAGTTTTTCACAAAAAAAACTTTACTTGGAAATATTTGGCAAAATTTCTGAACAAGTTTTTTTTTCTCAAACAAATTTTGTTTATTAAAGAAAAAAAATTTACTTAGGAGAAGAGATGCATTTAAAAAAAATTTGAAACACTTAGAAATACTTAGAACCTTTTGAAACACTTTTTGAAAAAGAGATAAGGATTAAAACAATTTCTCTCTTTCCTTTCTCTCCCCTTTATTGTGAAATTCTTATCCTAAGTTTTAAACCATTTCTAAGATAAACTTTCATTGAAAAGGGGAAAATGTTTAAGGAAGATTTTAATTTCTAATATCACACTTTTTCTACTCTCCCCCTGGATATATATATCAATAACGAAATATATTTTGAAAGTAGATTTGAGAAGAAATTACGTATCAGAGCCTATGAGTTTTGAAAATATAAAAATACTTAGTATAACTGTTAAAAGCATAGCAAAAGTTTGAATTGTATCAACAAAACTCCACTTTAAAAGGTATTGTGAAAAAAAATTTGTATTTGTAGGCAACTCTTTAAAAACTTCACGTACTTAGAATATTGCTGCCTTAGAAAAGTATTAGTACTTTTGAAAAAAATGTTATGCATTTTTGAAATTATAAGTACTTTTGAAAAAAATGTACTTAGAATATTATTGCCTTAGAAAAGTATTGGTACTTTTGAAAAAAATGTTATGCATTTTTGAAGATATAAGTGCTTTTTAAAAAAAAATGTTATGCATTTTGAAAATATAATATTTTACTTGACTTGGTTTCTTTTCCAATCTGACACAATCCTAGGAACCCTTGTTAACTACAAGGACATTTTCCTAAGTGTCTTGGAAATTCTCAAGATTCAAGCAAATATTACTTCTAAAGGTATTTAAAAAATGATTTACTAAAGCATATTTTTAAAAGCAAGTTACTTGTATTTTCAAAAGAATTTTGAAAACTTAATGTATTAAAACATATTATTTTGAAATGTTTAATAATTCATTTAATTTAACCTCCCCCTAAATTTGATATAGTCCTCGGAAGCTTGTTGACCACAAGTATTCTTCCTCTAAGTCTTTAGGGTTCAGTTCAGATCAAAAGAATTTATCTAATAATTTCAAAACAAATAATTACCAACAAAAATATTTCAGAAATTCTTCTCTTGACTCAAACTCCCCCTAAATTTGACACATCCTAGGAGTCCTTGTAGATCATGAAGTGGACCTTCCTCTGTGTCTTTAGGGTTTATTAAAATCAAAAGAATAATTTTGAATAACCTTCTGAGTATGATAACTTTCAAGGAGATACATTTTTGAAAATAGTTTTCGAGAAATATTTTGAAATGATGATAATTTTCAAACAGATAGTAGTATACGAAGGTTTTTGAATCAATTTTTGAAAAACCTTATCGACATGATAATTAGATTTAGAGCATAAGGGTTTTGAAAAACAATTTAATTTTTTGAAAAGTTTTAAAAGAAACTCCCCCTGTATCTGACACAGTCTGATTTTTATCTAAGTTCTTTAAGGAACTTCAGTGTTGACCAGGTTTGACTATGTTGACTAGGGTTTGACTGTGTTCCCCAAGCTTGACTCAGTTGACTATGTTTTACCAATCAATAACTAAACCAAACAAGCCCTAGATTATATTTAAAACGAGTCTATTGAGATATTAAACATGAAATTTCAAAAAACGTTAGAATTGAAAGAGTAGGGTACCGTAAACTGAAAAAAAATAGAGATAATTTTGAATAACTTTTGAAAACATTTTTTTATTTAAAATGATAGTGAATTATGCTTTTAGGTCCTAGATGTCTCACCCAGTTCTACGTGGTCAAGCATGTTAACCTTATGGGTTGTGTGAGACAAATATTTTAATTTTGAAAGTAAATGATTGACAATAATTAAATTGAATTTTGAGAATAATTAATTCAGTTGAATTTGAGAATAATTAATTGAATTATTTTGAATTTGATTAAATTGATTTAATTAAAACTTTATAGAATTTAATTGATTTAATTAAGATTTAATTGAATTTAATTGATTTAATTAAGATTTAATTTAATTTAATTGATTTAATTAAGATTTAATTGAATTTAATTGATTTAACTAAGATTTAATAGAATTTAATTGATTTAATTGAATTTAGTTGATTTAATTAAGATTTAAATTAATTTAATTGATTTAATTAAGATTTAATTGAATTTAATTGATTTAATTAAGATTTAATTGAATTTAATTGATTTAATTAGGATTTAATTTTGATTAATCTGAATTAGTTGGTTGGGTTGGACTCAACTTTTAGGTCCTAAGCATCTCACCCATTTCTAAGTGACAAAACAGGATATCCTTAACTGTTTTGTGAGATGCATATTTTAATAGAAAGATTAATTTTGAGAAGTTAAATTAATTTTTAAACCCAATTTCAGTTTATTTTGAAAAGGGATATTTGGATCTAAAATTAACTGAAAATTTGGGTTAGATTTGAATTTAACAAAGAGTAAATTGAATTTGAATTTCAAAAATTGGCTTCCAGGTCATGGCGAGGCTCAAGGCCTTCTTTGGCCAAAGCCTTATTGGATCATCAACCCTTTCCTAGACAAAGCCTTTTAGTGAAATTTCATCTTCAAAATTACTTTTTGGTAAATTCTGGTCTAACTAGTTTGGGCTTTGGATCGGTAGCTTCGGCTAGTTTCACCAGTCTAAAGAGACCAAGTAGAGTATACTTGACCTTATTAGAATTGGCTTCCCTAACGTACTATCATCTCATCGCCACCCAATACTATGTTGTTCAAATTTCAGTTAATCGTTTTAGTCCTTAAACTAACCAGCCCTAATTCTAAGCAAAAAAAAAATAAAAAAATAAAAAGCAATATACAATTAAAAAAATGATCTAAGTTACATCATAATCGAAATAAAACTTTGGTTTCTTAAAATCAACAATGTTGTGAATTATGTTTTCTAACATATTAACTTTAACTACTTTATATGAATTAATCAAGTTATTTGAGATAAATAATGGATTTTCAAATATTGAAAACTTACCTTTCCCGATCGTTTGTCCAGTACTCTTGTAATGATCACGAGCTAATCGGACCAGTTTGGGTCGATCTCCTTCATTGTCTTCTGATTCAGAGTCTGAGTTGGACTCGGGTACAGGTTGAAGCTTCTTCTTTGGAGTTTTCCCTGCACTTGAAATTATACCTTCCTCGACCATTATAGTATCAGTCTGATTATATAATTGTAATTCTGGAACAAGTTCAAAATTGGTTACCATTTTTGTCTCAGTCACTTTGTCTTCTGACTCTGGCTCGAATTCGCAGTCAAGTATGGATTCTATCTCATCTTCTGATTCGGAGTCAACTTTGAAGTCTGGTGCTGACTCTTCGTGTAGATCGATTAGCTTTTCCCACATCTCTTTGGCATAGTTGAAGGGTCTGACCCGCTTCAATTCTTCATTGGTTAGCCCATATTGTAGGATTGCAATAGCCCTTGCATTTGTCTCTATCTTCCTCAGGGTTCGTTCATCCAGTTTATCCCAAGTGATCGATGTTCCATCTGTTTTGGGGAAAGTGAACCCCGTTTGGATTATCAACCAAAGTTCCAGATTGGCCTTCAAGTGGGATTCCATTAGACTTCACCAGGAGTTGAAATTTGAGCCAGAGAAGAGTGGTGGATGGGCACTGTTCCATTCTCGGTTGGCCATTTAAAATAATCTCTTGCACACAAAAGAAACAATAGAAATCTACCAAGACTTGGTCTTGGATTAGTAGTGCGGTAGAAGAAAAAAATAGCCCAAAAAAAATTACATGAATTTTGAGGCGAAATAATAATAAAATAATAAAAACAATTTATGATAAATTTTTGAAAATAATAATTTTGTCAATTCTGATTAATAATGAAATAGTAAGATTTTAATGTTTGGGAAAAAATTTTGATCAAATGAAAGTAACACGAATTTCGAGGAAAATATTAAAATAATAAAAAAAATTTATGACAAATTTTCAAAAATTGTTTGTTTTATCAATTCAGACTTATGGTGAAAATATGAAAATTCAAAAAGAAAAGAAATAAAATAAAAAAAATTTGCAAATCCGAAAAAACTTTCAAACTGGTGGTTGCACCAAGTTTGAACTTCCCCGCTCTGATACCACTTGTTGGATCGAGATAACCGATAGAGGGGGGGTGAATATCGGAAATCGTTCAAATTTTCGTAAAGAGCACGTACGCAGCGGAAAAATAAACTTAAAAACACACAGCACAAAGACACAGTCGATTTTCTTGGTTCGGAGCCTGTGTCGACTCCTACTCCAAGGCCCACGGTCGTTGACCGTTTACTTTGGGCAATTCTATATGAAGCGCAATAATAGATTCCAGAATTTAATTACAAAGT